>MU382626.1:1200000-1550658 GCA_022495115.1 Xylaria castorea | reverse complement strand
AAGTTGGAAGAAAACAGGTAAATACGCACTCTGATTGGTCAATCACCTGATTTAGAGTATTGACCTGATTCACAGTTTTGACGCCCTCTGAGCGTAGCGAAGAGGGGGCCACTATGGGTGGATCCTCTAGTAGTCTAGCGGAGGATTTATAATTGAGGAAGAAACATCTCCCTATGTGTAACCCCATTGTAACATCGACAACTAGATCTGCTGTGCAGGCGGGGTGCAGCTCAGCACTCCGATCACATCTCTAGCCTAAAAGGGTTCGAACTTACACCCGTATAGTTGTGAGTCAACGTTTCACACCTATGAACAGCATCGTCTGATGATTATTAGCTTCGGTATCTATAGGCTATTGATCTTACTAGCGGGGTGGGTCATTTACGTTCTTCCATCTTACAAATACATTCATGTCTTTTACTCAACATAGCGAAACCCCAAGGTCTATGTTTGTATATAAACCGTGAGACCAGACTTCAATTAACCATGCAACCTTCATTCCCCAAAATCACAACCATCAGTTTAGCGAAATTCCTTATATCATAATGGCGAACTCGAAAATCGTACTCTTCGACATACCATCCAAGGACCCTAACCATGCATGGTCACTGAATACGTGGAAGAGTACGCATGCGTCCTCATATTTCCAATATGAACATATCACTGATTAATGTAGCTCGGTTGATCCTGAACTACAAAGGGCTCGACTATGAGACTGAATGGGTAAGTTTTACAATGCCACGATGGCCCTTGTATGTAGTGTACTAATCTCATCGCTTCACAGCTCGAATACCCAGAAATCAAGCCCAGACTTCAACCTCAGTGAGAATCCCCTCACTTCAATACCCAGAGAGACTTTCCCTACGAGGTCATCGTCAGCTTACGAAAGTGTCACCACACCTTCAGTTTTCCAGACAAGGAAGAGTTCACCGTCCCCGCGATAAAGCTACCGGACGGCACTTACATCATGGACTCATCGGCGATCGCCCAGGAGCTCGAGAAGCAGCACCCGGAGCCGTCCATCCACCTCGACGAAGCGTACCGGCAGAAATACGTCGGCTTTCTGAGTTCCGCCTTCAAGTCCCTGACGGCCGTGTACATCCTGGGGGTTCCGAACAAGCTGCTGAAGGAGGTCAACCACGACTACTGGCACCAGACGCGCTCGAAGTTCGTCGGCATGCCCCTGGAGAAGTTCGTGCGGGAGAACGAGGGTGACCAGGTCTGGAAGGGCGCCGCGCCCCACCTCGCCAGCATCACGGCGATGCTGAAGGAGAACAAGGGCCCGTTCTTCATGGGCGACACCGTCAGCTACCTCGACTTCAATCACGGGGGTTTTCTCCTCATGTTCCGCGCCCTTGGCGATGACGTCTGGAAGCCGTTGCTGGAGGCCACGGGGGATGCCGAACTACATCTGAAGTTTTTAGAGGACTTGAAGCCTTGGAGTGAGAGAGACAACTATTGAAATCATCTCCTAAGATATGACAAAGGGCCAAGCTATATTACTTGGGGGTGAATAGAGTAGTGGTACTCTTTCAGTTGAGTGTTACTGGTTAGCCAAGATAAAGCGTGAGCATCTGTGAAGTATTGTGTATCTTTTTACTCAATTTATAAAACGTCTTTCTTACTACCTGGTTTTCCGTTTCATCTTCTTGAATCAAGTTCTAAAGTCTATAGACCTATGTTTCTTTGGACTTGGCTCAAGTCTCGATATGACGATGAGGGGAGCTGAGGAGAAGTGGGGGAGTATTATTTCCTAGTCAGGCAAGTGATCGCTTAGTCATAATTGATAGAGACTATCAAGCGTAATTTCATGAAAACTGGGTAGGTTAGGTGGTTCAAGTTCTCTAAATACTAGGATATGTATCTTTTTGTGCTAGATTTCGAATACTTTGATTAGTCAAAATTATATAACGATCAAGGGACAAATCTTAGTCAGGGACAAGCCAGCCCTGCATCATAATTTTCACTACATGCCATCATCTAGACAGCCTCCATCTCAGGAGGTAGGTAGATATTCTAAGTAGAAGAAGTCGATTGGTGCGGATAAAGCAGGCGGCTAAATCGTCCGGCCCACATGAGCTAGCAGCCGCGGAGAGGTTTAGTTCCTGGAATTCTCATTCAGCGCAGTCAAGCTTCCCCCACTCCATTAGAAATTAGAGACGCAGCTTAAACTACCTCGGTAGCTATTACGACATTCTTTGCTGCTATCCCCTGCCCCGCCATCGTGTAAGTCATGGCTTATCACGCGAACAAGCGACCACCAAGAATCTACTCCGAAGGCCGCTGCGATGGGGAAAAGAGAGAGAGGAAAAGAAAATGAAAAAAAAGCTCTCAAGCGCCATTTACTGGTGCTGATAAGGGTCAATAGTTCCCCTCCTCGTGATATAAAAGTATGGTAGTTGAGAAAAAGAGAACAATATCATCATCAAAGTTGCTTGTCTTCACTTGTGTGAAACGTTTCATCCTCATCATCCTCGTTCTCGGTCTCTTGGCACCCGAATCGAAGGGAAAGAAATCTGGGAAAATCGAAGAAGCAAAAGCCGACCCAAGATCGCCGTCCCTCTTCCTATCTCTTATTCAAAGTCTTGTCAGGTATCATATCACAATGGCGATTGATCCCAAGACAGCCAGCGTGCGTAACAACCCGTCCCCCCCTTTCTTCCCCCGTGAGAACCACACTTTTTCTAACCCACCAACCCCCATTCAGAACCTCTCCTTCATCCTCAACAAGCCCCACGATGTATCCTTCGTCGACCGGCCCGCGCCGACGCTCCAGAGCGAGCACGACGTCCTCGTGGCCGTGAACTACACGGGCATCTGCGGCTCGGACGTGCACTACTGGCAGCACGGGGCCATCGGGCACTACGTGGTCAAGGACCCCATGGTGCTCGGGCACGAGTCGGCCGGGACCGTCGTGGAGGTCGGGACCGCCGTGACGGGCCTGACGGTGGGCGACCGCGTCGCGCTCGAGCCGGGCTACCCGTGCCGTCGGTGCGCGAACTGCCTCGGCGGCAGGTACAACCTCTGCCCGGAGATGCGGTTCGCCGCCACGCCCCCCTACGACGGCACGCTGACGGGCTTCTGGGCCTCCCCGGCCGACTTCTGCTATAAGCTGCCCGACAACGTGTCGCTGCAGGAGGGCGCGCTGGTCGAGCCGCTCGCCGTCGCCGTGCACATCGTCCGCCAGGCCGCCGTGGCGCCGGGCCAGTCCGTCGTCGTCATGGGCGCCGGGCCCGTCGGCCTGCTCTGCGCCGCCGTGGCGCGGGCCTTCGGCGCCTCCGTCGTCGTCTCCGTCGACATCGTCCAGTCCAAGCTCGACTTCGCCAGGTCGTTCTACTCCACGCACGCGTACGTCAGCCAGCGGGTCTCGGCCGAGGAGAACGCCGCCAACATCCGGACGCTCGCCGGCCTGCCGGACGGCGCCGACGTCGTCGTCGACGCGAGCGGTGCCGAGCCCAGCATCCAGACGAGTCTGCACACGGTGCGCAACGGCGGCACCTACGTCCAGGGCGGCATGGGCAAGGACAACATCACGTTCCCCATCATGGCCATGTGTCTAAAGGAAGTCACGGCCAAGGGCAGCTTCCGGTACGGCAGCGGAGATTACAGCCTCGCTGTCGAACTGGTCGCCAGCGGCAAGATCGAGGTGAAGAAGTTGATCAGTGAGGTCGTGGCCTTCAAGGACGCCGAGAAGGCTTTCAATAAGGTCAAACAGGGTGAGGTTATCAAGATCCTAATTGGCGGCCCCAATGAGAAAGTGGCGTAAATTGTTGAAATTGGTTGTTGTTGTTGTGGTTGTAGCGGCGATGAGGCGTTTCTTCTCAGTGATGTTGGGAGCTTGTATAACGGGTCCGAGTGTACTTATAGACACTCAACATGGTATATATACGTTGATATCGCGGCCAGCGTGCAAATTTGTGGCTCCTCATATATCATACGAATGATAATGTTGCCAACTAATGCAAGATGATACACTGCCCATGTAATAACTCAAGCGAAGTCCAAGTAGGTTTTATCTGGCATGAAAATCAACTAGTTATGTCCGAGTGAATTGATAAGTTTTGCATCAATGAATGCTGACCCTGGCTCTCGCCTCTATGCCCCTATAGCGGTACAGGTCCTATATTCTAGCTATTCGAACAATAGTCCGTCGTAACATACAGAGTGAGCATCCTACGTCATGCCCAGATATCTTGTCGTAACTTTCGTTCCCTCGCTTGCACCACGAACGGGAATCCTAACCGTTTCTCCCGGCACAATATCCACGAGGTTATCCTCAAACTGGACAGCATCATCCTCAGACTCGACAGCAACACCCTTCACAGGCACTTCAGCGCTTAACGCTACGCTCTTACCATCCTTGCTCAGCTCCGCTCTTAGCTGCTTCGGCTTTTGCAGGTGTAGATACTTGAGGGGCTCGGGCCAGTTGACGTAGCGTGCAAGCTGTTTATTGCCCATTTGCGCAGGTGTCACACCGTCTTTAGGGTCTTCGGAAGACGAGGCAAGCAGGTAGGCTGCGACAACTGTGCGTCCCTCATCGCCCTTCTTCTTCACGGGGACGTCCATGGCTATCGCCTCAGTGGATTGGTTCTTCGGCAAAAGCAGTCCCTTGTGAACAATCTGTGCGTACGTCTCCTCTCCTGTCTCGACATCCCATGCACGAACGAGACAGTCGACCTCAATATCTTCGAGCGTAAGATTGCTACCCCAGATCTCAATTTTTATTTGTGTCGTGCCATTAATGCGGGAGTACTTATTCTCCGGGTTCGGATGATGGTGCTCGCTGCGAGTTATCCCGACACTCAGGGGTGCCATCTCGCGCTTCACCGTGTAATATGCGTGTTTCGGTCGCAGGTAGTAATCGCATATGGCCCAGGACGTCACAGGCCAACAATCGTTGATTTGCCACACCAGAGCGCCAGCGCAGTATTCGCGACCCGGCCCCTTCCACTGGCGCTTCCACAACCGGTAGGCGGATGCAAGACACTCGGCTTGCATCAGCTGGGTGCAGTAGACGAATTGCTCGAGCGGATCAGGCGCATATCGCATATTCTCGACAAGGTACAGCGCGATGCGGCGTTCGTGGCCGTCGGCCTTGTTGTGGAAGTCGATTGTCGACGACTGAGGGTACCGGTCAGGATCGTCTTTACCTAACGGTAGGTACGCATCGATCGTCTTCACGGAGGGGAATGCCTCCATACCAAACTCGGACACAAACCGTCCTACTAGCTTATCGAAATTCTGATATTTCTCCTGTGTTCCGTGCCATACATTCCACTGGTGAATGTCACCCACTGTAGGATCGTGTGTATCGACACCGCCCCATGGGCTGCCTGGGTGGTAGTACACTGACGGGGAATACTCCCGGCACGCATCTGGCAGGATCTTCTCGTAGATATAGCGGGCTGGGAAATCGGTCTTCAGCCAGCTTTCGGCATCTGTGTTCTTCTGGTCCCATTCCAAGTTCACGCTCTCGGCGTATTGGTAGTCTTCATTATTTCCGGCCCAAATGACGATGCTCGGATGGTGCCTGAGCAACTTGACGTTCTCCTCTGCCTCACGCTTGATCGAGGCTAATAGTTCCGGCCACGCCGGGTAGTTGCCGCATCCGAACATGAAATCTTGCCATACCAGGATACCCAGCTCATCACAAGCGTCATAGAAGGCCTGTTCTTCGTAGATACCGCCTCCCCATACGCGAATCATGAACTGATTGCCATCAGCCACCAGCTTCACCCAGTCATAATATCTCTCTTTGCTGATGCGTGGAATGAAATTGTCGGCGGGGATCCAGTCACTGCCGCCACAGAAGAGGGGAATGCCATTAACCTCGAAGAAAAATGAAGTACCGGGTTGTCCCTTCAGTGGTCTCTGAATAAGTTCGGCTCTCCTCAAGCCAATCTTCTTTGTTATGCTATCTATGTCTTTACCATCTTGAACTGCTGTCGCCTTCACTGTGTATAACGGCTGCTTGCCGTATCGGATGGGATACCAGAGCTCGGGGTCGGAGATCCTGAACGTGGCACTGGAGCCGCCTTCAATCTCTTGGCTTGCTACGAGCGAATCGTCGAGTGAGATGTCTAAACGTAGCTTTGAAGCTTTGCCTTCGATGGGCGCATTGACGACGACAGTAGCCCCCTTAAGGGATTTATCGACGTCAATGTCACACCAGAGATCGCTAACCCGAGATTCGTAAATTTCGAGATTGATCGGCCGCCATGGCCCGCAAGAGAGAAGGGTCGGGCCCCAATCCCATCCCTATATTTAGAAATGTCAGTCGACTGTTCGTTAAATGTTATTATGGGACTCAATTTCTTCACTGTGACATACCCAATGGTACTGAGTTTTCCGGACTGCCAATCTCGAGCTGTCGCCGTTCCAACAACCCCACTTGTGATCAGGGTACTTTTCAACGAGCTTCCAGCCCCTGAGATACGCACTGTCGAACGTGATGACGAGCTCGTTCTCCTCGCCTGCCTTGGCCAGCACGTCTGTGACATCCACACGTTCGGGCACAAACATATTTTCCGTCTCGAGTATCGTCTTGCCATTTAGCACGACAGTGGCAAAAGTGTCGAGACCGTCAAATGCAATAACTGCTTTCGGTCCCGTGGTATGAGGGGATGCGAACTTGGTCTGGTAGACCCAGACCTTCTCGCCGACCCATTGTACATCGAGCTCATTCTTCCCAATGTATGGATCCGGTATTAGCTTGTGGGCGAGCAGATCCAGATGCACGTTGGTCGGGAATTGGGCAACAGGCAGATATGTATCGTCGTCTTTGTCGGCTTGTTTGAACTCCCATTGCTTGTCAATGGGGATGACAATGCGGGGACTCATGATGCTGGGGGTGTGTGGTTGAGGGTAAACTGACTTGGAAAAAATGAATCAGAACTACAGACACAATGCTGTTACAGCAAGAGCGTCCTTTTATGTGAGCATTTTCTTGGCATTGGATATGAAAACAACTACGAATATCACAAGTAGAAAGCCTCAATACCCTATTGGAAGCGGCTTGCCTCCCGCCGAGATCAATCTCGCAATTCGCAGCTTCTGGGGCTCCAAATCGTCTCCACAGCGGATACGATGCATGGCTTAAAATCGGCACCTAATGTAGAGTCCTAGCATAAGTCCAGCTCAACAAAAAGCAATACAACACCACGGTTAGCAAGTTTCAAAGGAGCGCTTAGCTGATGAATATCTCTGTGCCAGAGCAGGCAAAGAGAATTCATGAAGCTGGAGGAGTATGTAAAAATTATATATCTTACCTTACGAATAAATTCTACACTACTACATACAACATTGAATATGTATGTGGCTGGACGACTATATTCTCGGCTTGTATGTATATGCTCGACAGCAGCACGGATCCTAAAGATTGACATCACATTATTGATACTGTACATTTTGTTTGGTTTGGTAGCGTACCCAGTTTTAATGTCTAAATCGAACGAGAAACCGCGGAGCATCGTCCTCCGATGCCGTTTCGGGAATAGCTGGCATAGAATCCCGCAATTCGGATGCAGAGCCTCGGAAGGGTTGGGTCTATTTTAAAGACATCACCCCACCACTGGATAGGCACAATTAAACGAACGGTCACCAGGCCATCCAGAACGAACTCAGAGAAAATATAACCAAGCTGCCGGTGAATGGGAAACTATAGGAGACTATCTACGCCGTGAACGAATACCAGTGATAAGAAACGAAATTTACCTAGGTATATCTGAGCGCTCCAGACTACGAGGCAATTTGGTACACGCCTCTTAATATCTAACCTAACTACAGTAGTAGTTCCTCGGCTATTGACTGGCCATCTCTTAAGGATCAGGTCAATCTCTGCAAGGTATTGTCTCGTCGCTTACAGCCCAACAAACGTGGACCTCCCCGAAGAACTACCAATTATAGACAACACTACTATGAAAAAACGAGATAGAACTAGCATTGATAAAGTTGAGGTATATAGTAGGTAGGAAATTTCGTAATTAGGTATATAAATGAGCCGTTCTTCTCTGCTCTGCTCTGCTGTTCTATCGACATCTCGAACACCGCCTTTAAGGCGTCAATGAGAAACGCCCATTTGAATAGGAAAGATCCGTAGTCTGCGCAATGCATATCCCTATGTCCTGTCTCCCGAACGCCGAATAACGAGTGCGCTGTATGGCTCTGGAAACAACCCAGATGCGGTTCATAGTTGTAGGTATCTTATATGTCCGAAGGCGCCAATCCGTTCATTTCCAGTCAAAAAAATCGCTTGTGGTCCCAATCACACCACAGGCTGATCTGCCATATACTGTCCAACTCACTTTCGCAAGCCCTCCGGACCGGCTAGTGACCATCTCTTCTACTTACGCGCCATGATCCTCGGGAAATGCGATCTCGTCAGCAACAGTTGCCTCTGCCACGCCCACGGTTAAGTGTGAAGACCTCTTCCCATTCGCGCATTCCCCAATTCGGATTACGATTCTTGCCTCTTTTCCTGCTCCGCACGCCAGCGCCTCCAAGACCGATCTCGTCCGCCGTCATCGAACTCTTAATGCTGGCGCCGTCGCTGGCGCCGGCGTGCCACATACCACCATCGCCGTATTGTATTCCACTCATGGGATCGTCGGGGTCGATCTCCCCAAGCTCTATCTTGGTCAGGATCATGCGCGCTAACCGCCCGAATACTTCATCCACCCCTTCGCCAGAAAACGCCGAGACTTCCATCGTGACTGGTACGTTTACGCCACTGGCCCACCGTGAAGCCTCTTCTGGGGATACCTCGCGACCCTCGGGGGCTATCGTGGCCCGCAACTGAGCACCTAGTCCCGTGCTTGCCGTGCTAGCTGGCGTACCGTAAGGAAAATTCGAGCCTATGCTAGATGGTGTCGGTGGCGGTATACTCGTATCGATAAGAGAGTCGTTAGCAAGATCGAGTTTGTTGCCAGCGAGTAGGAGGGTCAAGTTCGGAGAAGCGAGGGCCCGCGCATCGTTCAGGAAAGGCTGCAGCCCACGGAACGTGTTGTGTGACGTGATGTCGTAGATTAGGATCGCGCCGGCCGCCCCGCGATAGTAAGATCGCGAAACAGAGCGGAATCGTTCTGTGCCTGCTGTATCCCATAGCTATACTCAGTCAGCCCCTTCACTGCACCACGAAGCACCCATCGCCGCAGATCGGGGTGAAATACCTGCAATTTTATCCGTTTCCGCCGCGTTCCGGTGCCAACTTTTATGATCTTGCTCGCGAATTCAACTCCGATCGTTTGCGAAGAGAGAACACGCCATTCGCTCTTTACAAATCGGTGTAGTAAACAGGACCTGAGACGCCGGGCTCTCGTCAGTACCGTGCTCGAATGAGAATCTTTAACACGACATCGGTATTGTAGGCTATCTGCATCGTCCCGGGCTACTGTCGAAACAGTACACCCTGGCACGCGGCATTCCGAAGCAGCCGGCGGGATGTGGATAATGCTGTTTGTGGTTGGAGATGTTGGAGAAAAAGACCTACTTTCCGGTACCGCTCGGCCCCAACAATATTATCTTCGCGAGATAATCGTACATGCTCCCTAGTTCCTAGTCTTGAGTCAACTATGATCCCCCCACTACGCGGGGCTAGATCGGGTTGGCTGGCGTACCTGGTCACCCGCCGTACCCGTGCTCTCCTCGCTCGCAACGGAGGAGCGTCGCGGGCGTGTCATCTTGGCGGCTCTACCTTTTTCGCTCAGGACTTGGTGGGCGGCGTCGGAAAATCAGAATACGAAGTTGCACGGATCAGTGAGACAAGGATGTAGGCAGAGATTTGTACTTGAATATGGGGGCTGTAATTTATTTGTCAAAATAAACTGCCATCAACAGGCCTGAAATGCGACTACGTAGTAAGAAGTTATCTCACACGAGCTTATCATGGTGACCGGGTTCTGGGGTTGTGTTATCAATCAATCAATGCATGATGTTACCTACCTCTACCGGATATGATGATGTAAGATTAAAGGTTAGCGGTACGCTGCACGGCGTATCAGCAGGTCCATCAGCAGATAGGTACATCGGCAGGTACATCAGCAGGTAACTTACCCCGACCAGCTGTGAGACCTGACAAGATGGGTGTCCAGGTGACAGGAAACAGGCCTGCTGCAATGCCGCGGCTCATGGCTCTCGGCTTGAGCTCCGTCCAATCAGTTGTAAAGCTCTACATGATCACTGAGATCAACTTCATGATACAGCTAGTATTACCTATTTCCCATCATCTCGGTTATTATATTACTTGGACGCCTCACAATCCGCTACTCGCCGTGTTCTCTTATTAAAGTACATCGGGCTTTTCAAAATGAAGATTGAGGGTAGAACCTTTGTAGTCTCGGGCGGGTATGCTCCCCCCACTCCTAGATTAACCACGATCGCATGTGAAGGGCCACTAACTAAGACTTATTATTCCACCAGAGCGTCAGGTCTAGGACAGGCTGCCGTGGAAGAAATATGCCGCAACGGAGGCAATGTTGCGATTCTGGATCTAAATGAAGAACTCGGAGCCGAAGTTGTCAAACTGCTACCCAAAGGTACCGGCAAGTTCTTTGTGTGTGATGTATTGGAGACCGAGAGCATCGCCGCTGCAGTCACAGGGGTCGTAGAATGGATCGAGAAAACAGGAAAGCCGATGGGCGGCATCGTACCAGCTGCAGGCGTCGGCAACCCTTCAACGGTACTGGACTTTCGCTATCGCTGTGCTCCTATCACCAAATGCAAGAACTAATTAATTACACAGATATTAGATAGGAATGGCGATGCCTTTAGCTTGGATAGCTTTGACTTTGTGGTTAATATCAATCTGCGTGGCACTGTGGATTTGGTGCGGCAATGCCTCGTTCACCTAGCGAAGACCCAACCAGCCGGCGATGATCAGGAGCGCGGCATCGTCATCATGGTGGCATCTGTAGCCGCTTTCGATGGGCAGAAAGGACAGGTGGCTTACGCAGCAAGCAAAGGGGCAGTTGCCTCTATGACTCTACCGTGAGTGACTACCAGAGCCATTTGCTTCGTGTTTTGGCAACTTCTAGAGCACAAGCTTTCCCTTTCTAGCCAAGATCGTGCCCAGAAGTTTCCGAAACTTCGCACATGACGCTTAAGGTGGTGATAACTAACTCTGAGTGTTCAGTATGACAAGAGACTTGGCTCGGTATGGCATACGTTGTATGGTGTGTATTAAAACGTCCCGTGCCTAATCCCTTACCCTCCTTATTTCGTATGATCCAGCCAGCTCTATGCTGCGCGACGTAGAGATCTCGACTAACGTGTTTCTATGCACGCAGACTATCGCTCCAGGCATATTCGAGTCCAGAATGACTGCTGTGATGCCCAAAAAGCTGTTCGAAGGGCTAGCAACGGTAATGGAGTTTCCGCGGAGAGCGGGCAAGCCTGCGGAATTTGCACAACTAGTCAAACAGATCATCGAAAATCCTATGCTTAACGGAACTGTTATTCGGTTGGACGGCGGGTTAAGGATGCCGAGCAAGATCTGAACTCTACACTATCATTTTTGCTCAAATCGCCCGATTCCACCAAGTTCTTACCGTATCATGCAAACATAGTACCCTGCCTACGCCATCTGTCATACCGAAAATCAAAATAGCCTCAATGAATTGGATTTTCCCTCAAACGTTCTTGAAAACAGGCAAACGACCCACGTGTCCAAGGCGCAGCCCCGTAGTTCTCGATCCCCCCAACCGTCTGGAGCTCCGAAGAGCATGTCCTTACTATATCCAGCTTTCTTTAGCCAGACCGTCTAGTCTTTGACTCGTATAGCGTGCGCTGGCGAAGGGGAGAACGATCCCGAAAGCTGCGGCTAAAGTTGGGCTGTGGGGATCGCTCCCGAGCCTCATAAGGGCGATAGATCTCGCCGGAAATAACGGGGAGGGGCCGGCCCTGTGGCTCAAGGTACGGCTCGTACACTGAGCTAGCTACTCGAACCGAGGTACCTACGGCTACTAGAACGCTCGGAGTCAGTTATCGCCATTTTAGGTGTTACTTTTTGACACCGCCTCGGCCCAAAGATGAAAAACGTGTCCTCTAAAACTTGCCAAAACAAGAAGACATTGGCTCTGGAATTACTTACAGCCCTGCAAAAAGCCCTGCGCGGCCAAAGGGTCGGAGAGAACGGCCGGGCTGGGTCCAGCACGTCCAAAAACTGACTGAATGCGGTGAAGAAGAGTTCTTTGCTCGTGGTTGTATGTATTCCAGTTATAAGCCGCTGCATTAGCGTCTGTGGGAGCTGCGTTGGCATACTGGCCGTGGAAACTTCCATTACCGGCATTTGTAATCGGCTCCCTCTTGACCTGAGATCGTCCTGGCCGATTACATTCGCTGAAGCGGTCGGTTGTTCCAGCAGATCTGATTCTCGCCGCAACTTTCTCCGCCGGATCCTCACATGGTAGTTGACTGACATAAACGAGAGCCTTCTCGGCTACGGCTTGCTTAGCATCATAGGCATTCGGATAGGCATGGCCTCCATGAATAACCTTATTGATTAGCTGAACAGAGCACTTGAAGCCATTGGGACCCGAGCTCTCGTGCCACTTAGGGTTGAAGTGGCGTAGTTGACACTGCGCACTGAGGCGCGCAGTTGCGACGGGCTGGTTCTGGCCATTGATCCCAACACCCACGGTCTGACGACCCGATTGACCGTGGGCATCGCCAATGACTGGCTTAGGAGCCGCTAAGGAAGACTCCTTGAGCTCTGACTTGAGAGGTGCAGACATTCTTGCCTTGGTATCGGACGAGGTTATGACAGCGTGGTCCGCTTCCCGGCTTCCGGAACAGGTAGGAGTGGCGTGGAATGTGAAGAGAGGCGGGTTAACCTGCGTAACGCCTGGTGCTGTGCAATGACAGTGATGATTAGCATGTAACTTTGCAGGACATAGTATGGGATGAGGGAGAATCAAGTAATGGGACACGTACAGTAGCGTTGGGCTGTCATCGGTCGTTGGATCATACCAGTGGGCACAACGATTGGGCGGCTCTGAGCTACTGCGGTCAAATAAGACTGATCGTTTCCCTTCAGTAGCTGCAGAAAGCGATCCTGCCCAGAACCCTTTTGAGGGACTGGGCCACGCAGGAGAGAGGGGGAAGTGTGATTTCTGGTAGAGGGATGTGGGATGACAATAGGAACCGACGATGGAATTGCGGGAAGTGTGGATAGGGAGTGGGCTGTCACCGCGACGATATTCAAACCCTCAGAAACTGTGGCCTGAGGGTTATATGAAGGTGCCGATGTGGAGGAGGGCCCTAAAATCAGACAAACCACAGTATCAGCACACACAATTGGGGGAAAACTACCTACAGATAGTTGATATAGCATAAGTGGCAAGGTAAACGTAAAACACAACGACCCGAGTAGAAGCACGGTCAGATATGAGCTGAGAGTGTGTACACCTACCGTCTGCTCCTCCTCCACTAGCTGCATGAGCACTACCGACAGAAACACCTGCACTGGGAACAGCTTGTACGGCGTCCATGGTTGCTATCGTTTTCGGAGCAAAGCTGGCAGATGCTTAGGTCAATAACAAGATGGAGGCACCGGGCGAATCTGAAACCGGCATACAATTCGAGTCAGAAAGGGTGCCGTGGTAAGAAGAGTGTGGAGAGGGATGGTAGCGTCCCGAATGTAGGTTATATGTGAAGGGCGTGGGCGCTGTCCGGCCCGGGGACGGTGTGCCTGGATGAGAAGGGTACTATTGATTATACAGACACGTCGGGCTTTGACGTGCCAGTGCCAGAAAAAGAGGAAAATGAAGACCTACTGCTTTTGGACCTAAGCAGGATCTTCAGTGTCTTAGAGGTTGTGTTGGTGGGAAGATGCTGTTGTGCTGCTATTGTTGTTGTTGCCGTGGGAGAGCGCAGTGGAGTGAAAGGATGGATGGCAGCAAGGAAGGAAACAAGGCAGGTAGGTCCGCTTAAGGGTCTTGATGATGGATGTTCTTTCCATACTTTTGTCAATGACCGCGTGACGCGATGATTTGATTACAGATAATAGAGAAACGCTAGAGTACCTGAGGATGCACTTCCATGAATCTACCGTCTTGAGCAAACGTAACTTCAAGTACCTAGATACTAACATACTGCTAACAAAAGCAGTCACTGTATATGCGTATGCACAGTTCAGACATGCAGAGAACAACCGACCTTTCCTTCATAGTTGATTCAACCCTTCAGGCATCTTCATTCAGAACCCTCTTTATGCACTCCGGCCTTACACAACACATCCATGATGTATGCTAGCCTGATGTATTCAAGGCACCTACCCGTACTCAGTCTAAGAGGTGCATGCAGACGGTACTGCATCGAAGACCTGATAGCAGCCTTGTCAATCAATCAGTACCCATTGTCCTTAAACAGCGTTTTCAACGTTTCCCCTTTTTGCCAAAGCAGGATGTTCTCAACCTGCTGGTCGTACCATCCCCGAATGGTGTCGGCCACAACATATCCCATATGGGGTGTCAATATAACCTCGCTTGTTCCTGACTCGCCCCATCTGGTAGTTCGCCATTCGCTTTCCTTGGGCAAAGGTTCGAGACCATAGACGTCTAATCCAATGCCCCTAATCAGTCCCTTCTTCCCAGCTTCGAGCAGTTCGTTCTCATTCACGATAGGTCCCCGAGACGTATTCACGAGTAAGGCTGATTTCTTCATCTTCTGTAAGTCGCTTGTTCCTATGAGGCCTCTTGAACGTTCCGATAGAACTAGATGGATGCTGACTACATCCGCCATGCTGAAGAGCTCATCTCGACTAACAACCCTGAATGTCTTGGCACCAGTCTCATCCTCTACTGGAAGTCCAGCGGCCTTGGCCTTCTCGTCTGCCGCATCCTGTGTCAAATTTGCGCTCCAAGCAATTATTTTCATACCGAAAGCTAATTGCATGATCCTGGACACGGAGACACCAAGTCTGCCTAGACCAACAGTGCCGAAGATTTTCCCTGATAATCCCAAAGCATCTTTCGTGTGCCACCCTCCAGACTTCATGATGGCGTCATCTTGGGGGATGTTACGAGCGAGAGCCAAAATTAAGGCTACAGAGTGCTGTGTAGTGCTGTCGGGGCCAGGCTCTGGAGTTGCGTTCATACCCGTACCTGCAACAGGTATGCTGCGGGCTTGACAAGCCTTGACGTCGATGGACGCATTGCGCGGCCCAGTTGTAAGAAGTAGCTTCAAGTTCGGAAGTCGATTGACAACTTGAAAATCACAAGTTAATATCTTCCTTCATTGACGAGATCGGTAGGAGTGCCGAGTAAACGCAATGCATCCAATGCCCCTTATCTAACTAGAGAGAGATTCCGCCCCTACGAATTTGTTGAAAATGGAGCGAATATAACATCCGATGTTACTCACGCTCTGCTGGGAATGGTGTTCGTTCTCTCATCGAGCCTAACGCCATTAGATGTTGATTTTGTTTGAGGTCAAACACAGTATGGACTTGCAGATGATATTGAATTGCTCCAGCCTGTTAACTAGGGTGTCCTTCTCATCTTGACGAGTTTCAGGATAGTTATACGGCGCAAGAGTATCAGTAAATGTTGTTACCTGATATCCAGCCGACCGTAACTGTTCAAAGGGAACCCTGGAGATTTCCTGGTAATCGTCCAGGATTGCGATCATAGGTAACGACATAATTTGATATATGAGAATAAGAACTGGGCAGTCTGTACGAAGGAAGACTCAAACTCCAAAACGAAGAAGAAGATATCGCATGAAGGCTCGGTAATGTACCATACGTGATCCTTGGGCTAATAAGGGAGGGGCTTCGGCCATCTCCACGAGCCGACAAAATAGCCGACCGGCGATTACATCCACTTGCCTCCCGGGCTCGGGGTAGCAAGTCACCAGTCACGTGCCAGGTCTAGAGCGGTAGATTGAATCTTATGTGCATTTGTAGCAGTATTATAAACAGGTCCCAAACGGAATAGCATGCATCAATAGTTAAGACCAATGTGGCTTGCTACGTAGACGCAATCGGTCCGGTACAGTCTTTAGCCTCTTCTAACCATGACCTTCCAATATTTTGACTTAGTTTATTCGCCATCTAGATACTTACAAGTACAGGGAGGTAGAATTATGCCCAGTTGCTTCCTATTCAAAATATGCGCGGGGAGTAAGTACCTAGGTTAGGTACCTAGGTAGCATTTCTGGAAGCATTGCTCAGACACATTTATGAAAGGAAGAGCATCGAACGTCCCTCGCCTTAGCGAAATTAACGACGGGGTTCCTTTGCCGATTGGCGATGATGTCATTGGAAGCCAAGCCAAGCTGCAACTTCACTGCATTTTAGCCCTCACTAAAACGAACTACAGAGCCAAGATAGCTATCCCCCGACACCAGGCTCCAAGCGTTCATTACCGTCGTTTCCGGTGCGACAAGTTACTGGAGAGCGTACGGAGGTCCCGGCAAAAATTGACCAATATGCTTGGCAAGGGTGTATAGTGTGAATAAACTTTTGACATACGGTATATAATAGCAAAAACGGGCTATGCCGCTGGCAGTTTTTGCTATTTGCTAAATGAAGCCAAAAAACGCAGCTATAAGCCTAGTGAAGGTCCTATTCTGCGTGAATACGTAGAAATAAGTAGAGGTCGCCCGCTAATATTAACGGATAAGCGAAAGCAGAAGATTACTGCAATTCTAACTTCTGAAAAGGCTTGCCGCAAATTTTCTACCTAATAGTTAGCCGATAAATTTAACGAACAGAACCCAAACGATCGAACAGTTAATAGTCTAGCAGTCTTTGAATAGTCTGGTAGGTCTGTAAATAAGTAGTCTATTGGTCGCAGTCTTTTTGTTGATAGAGGCAGAGCGCACGCCTTTTCACCGCTTTCCTAAAAAGGCAATTCTGTCGCTTTAGTGGTGGTAGGTGGCGGGCTTGCACTGTAGACTGTTGCCAAGCATATTGGTCAATTTTTGCCGGGACCTCCGTATAGAAATTGCTTAAATTAATAACTAGCTTTTAATAGACCAAGCCGAAGCTAAGCTGCCATATTACCACAGAGTACAGAAAGAAATTCGATAATATACGTGTTTAACCCCAGATTTTGGTTCCACCATAAAATCATAAAATCAAGCACCAGTAAGATGATGTATGGGGGACGTGACTGTCACGAGCCGCCTGCCTGAACCCGCTCTGTAGGCTTACATAACTCTTCCTCCTCATCGTCCGTCACTCTAACCCAACTTCCGCTCTTCTTTGCATGCCTGACAAGCTCTATGTGGTTTGTGACATTGATACCTCCATGGTCGCATCCCATATGCGTACCCGGCGAAGTGACGTTTACGTCGTTTTGCGCGTCTTTGCCGTAGAGATCCATGTGTAGCGTCTCTTTGTACCTGCGGACTCGAGCGTTCAACTTGCTGTCCCTGCATACTCCTCCTCCAAATACATGTTCATAGAGCGGGCGATAGGTCGGTATCGAGATCGCTAGCATGCCCACCACAATCTCGACGAGACTGACGATGAAGGCAGGCACGGCATCCCATGTTCCGTCGCTCGTTCCAACTTGAATAGAATAGGGTAGTCGTATAATACTTATGATGCAGGCACTATCATGCACAAAAACGCCGTGGATTAGAACTTCGAACCGGAGTTGAATGTTTAAAGTCTGGAGGATGTCACTCACCTAGTTCCAATGGCAAAGGCGACCAGCACAAGCCCTTTCTTCTGCTTTGTAATACGCAAGTTCCAGACAAAAGGTACCGCCATAGCCATAATGAGAATGTTGGTCATGACGTTCATAATCCCAGAAACGAGATTTCGCAGACCAAAATCGAGGCAAACCCCCTCAACTTCCGGCCTCCAGACATACTCGATAGAGGTGCACTGGAAGACGGCCACAACAGTACCTGACATAGCCCAGCCTACCACAACTATGCCAACTGCCCACACGAAGTACCGAAACTTTTGTATTGGGAACGTCTTTAAGTACAGTGCTAGGACACTAAATTTGAGGAAGGCAATGGCGAGAACGTAGGCCGCTTCGCCAACAACGGCTAACTATCGTTCGTGTTAGCTGGGTACTTACTATCCGGACGTCGCGTAACCAGAGAAATTCGAAATATTGACGCCACCTACATGAGTTCCAACAATGGTTCTGATGACTATGAGGATGTGAGGGCTTGGTGTAAGTGAAAAGCGACTTACGATCTGGACCATACGGACATCTGTGACCACCACCGCGTGCCGTCCGATTCCGTACTTCGTGCCGACAGCCCAAGAGACGTCTAAAACTGCGAAGAACACCCACGCAACGAGCATAAGCCAGTCATCGGTTCCTAGACGGAGCCGACCGTGCAGTAATCGTCGAGAGAGCAAACGGAGACCTATGATGACAGTCGAGGCGATAGCTGTCGAAACACAAGCTGCGACGAGTCCGGCAATATGTGTCTCGTCGCGATGCTGCAACTGCCACTCCAGCTCCTGTTCTGATAGTTCGAAGCTCATTATGATTTGGGTATATCGTGGGTATATCGTGGTCGATCAGCATATAATCTTCGTGCACAATCGGTGTCATTCAGTGTGGCTTCTCAGACCGCTTGTTGGCGATGAGCAGCTGCATATCTTGGCCCTAGGTTAAAGAGCGGTGGCAGATGTTGTCCAGGTTAGATGGAAAGTGTTGGATCATTAAGAAGTGCCTACTCCTGATTGACTTTTAGCAATATATGGTTGAGACACCCGGATATGCGCTCCGAGCCTAGTAACAACGTCACGAACGCCAGCGGCTCGAATAATTTTGCTGCTGTAGCCAAGAGATATACGCAAGCACCCGATGTTCCATCAATGTCTAGTGCCATGTGCCGGCATGCCGCGCCTCCCTCTTGATCGTCCGGCGGCGACCATCACATCCTTGAAAACCCGAAATATCAGGACCGGGATGCTTGCCGGGATACCTTGAGACTCTTGTCTATCTATCATCTAGTGATCAATATAGTCGACTGTTACAGGTATTGCAATGGCTAACCAATCCGTATATTCGGGCCGTCAGTTGTTCGAGACAAACCCACCTCAGCCACGAGTTGCGATTATTGGCGCAACTAAGGTTCTGACGCCGAGAAGCAAAACCGTTTGAATCAGTGTCTCAACCGTCGTGATAATCATCCGCCAAGCATACACTATAGAGGCGATTGTGATTCATAAATGAACGGCGAGGTTTAATCAGAAGGGATGACTAGCAATAAAAAGAACGCGCACGGAGTCGCGCCGACTCCTTGATTGTGAGTACCGACCCGCAACATGGTAGGGTTCAGGCAGTGTGCAAGTAAATGGCCAACTGGCAACAAGCAGTCTCACAAAGCGGTATAACGACCAGTCTGTCGGTATTACGTGATAGCCACGTGAGGGAGGATTCACATCTCTTCTCACATGGGCCCCTAAGTTTCACATGAGCTCCCTTTCCCACCAAACTATTACCGTTCTCCCGCGGCAAGAACTTCGTGATCATTTCGTTATTTATAGGGACGTCTCTAAATACTCGAAAGTCGCCACTATCCTTTTATTTCAAACAACAGCGGCCTACCGGATATCGCTGCTTCTAGCCATGCAGGTACCGGCTCCGTTAGCAACGAACGCATCCCTGAGGCCTAATACTCTGGTATATCGTAGGTTATATGGCTGCAACAAGTCGTATCACTACGTCAGAATTTGTTACTTGGGGTTGCTGTTGTAAACCAGTTGTGTAGACTGCAGACTTAGGCACAGAATACACGGGCCTATCGCCTTAAATTCATCGGCGATTTTATTCGTAAATCCTTCTATGAAGTTGATTGCAGTGATAGTGATGAATGTCAACTGGCCTCGTATTGACCTGGCATTGTTTCTGATAGACATGGCCTTAGATTTCTGCAGCGCCAGAAAAATATCCTGTGCTGATTGATATATTGAGGACGATACCTACCAAGTACTCCATTTATCCCCTTGCTCAGGCCTATGGAGTGTTTGATATACTTACTGGCAACGTTCACCTCTTACATACCGAACACTCTGGCATGTGTAGTGGCAGAATTTTTCGAGGAGCTGTCATTTGACAACTTCGCAGACTAATTCTTCAGCTAAGTTTAACTAACCCATGAAAGTATTTGGGGCCCCTCGCGCAACAACAATTTCTCAAAGCTTCTTAGACTCATACTCGAACACAGGGTTATTCTAGTAAGATGTCTAATAGCAAGTTAAAGCAGCCAGCGATATGCTGCCCATCCACAAACACAGCCAGCAAGCACCCTTCCAGCTGTTCCTTCACTCAACTTCTTCACAGCGAGGAAGAAATATTCTATATACCTAGTATCAGCAACTTTATCGAGTGCAGCGCCGTCATTACCTCGTGGAAACGGCACCCCTTGTGGGACTTCCACGCCTAGGAAATCACAGAGAGATTCCCATCCGTCGCCTATTGTGTACTCCAATCGGCGTTCAGGCGGAACAAGTTCCCGTATCTTGCGAAAGTATTCTTCGTAGACCTGTCTGCCTCGAGTTTCGTCCATCTCCTCCCTCGACTTGGTATCGAAGAATCCAAAGAGCACCTTCCTCAGAGATTGCACTGGACGAACCCCCAAGAACGTAGAGGTGACGAATTCAACGATGATAGATTTGGGTTGCTTGAAGACTCTGTCGATGATGTTCCTTGTGAAGCTTGGCCACCAGGAGTCGAAATCTCGCTGCACGATGACAACTTTTGCGTCTGGGTAAGCTTTGATCAGCTCGGGCACGAATGGCGAGGCGATATCAGTAACAACGTCCCACTCGGACCCCCAGAGCTCGTCCCAGTCCTCTCTCTTGAAAGGAGGTCGTGGGGTTGCGCCTGGCACAGTTGGCCAGGTTGCCTCGGCAGCCAGCTCCATCATGTTCCATTTCGTGTCCATTGTATTTACCAAAAGGGCGTGGTTAACTTTGAAACCGAGTATAGTATAGGCTTCCGCCATTGACTTAGTTGCCACTAGACACTGGGAGTTAGTAAATATTCTTTCTGTTGGCCTCAGTGTGAGGTTTCAAATGTGCTCAGTTAAACTTGAGGTAAAGTTGTATTTGTTAAATCCTCATCGAACTATTCATCCTATAGCTCCCTAATAATAAAACAATCAGAATTCTACTTACTTCGAAACAAACTGGCATGGATTATTTTGAGGCCGTCGCCCGAAGAAGGTGTCGACTCCACCATGATGTTCTCTCGGAGTTGCGGATGGCGTGATCGCCAAGAAATATGTTGCAATCGTTCAGAAGACGAATGAGAGAATAACAAACAGCCAGCTACAGGTCTTTGATTGATAGAACTATTGAAAGTCTACCCAGCTGTTAACAATGAAGCAAGAATATAACAGAGGAGGAGGAAAAAACGGGAAGAAAAGTACTGCTTCACAGCCGACGGAAATAGATAAATAAAAATGGTAACGCTTGGGACTTGACAATATAGGCATAGTCTTCCTTTGCTTGCATAACATATACCTCTCGTCAGACCTTCTCCAGTGTAAGATAACTCTCGCTACTAGTCTCAGTTCCGCATTTTTTTCTTTCCTTCCACCTCAACACTACTTGTGAATATGTATAAAATAGTCATAAGTGAAGTATCTGGGATCCCGAGCTCGTGGCTATTTTTCCATCAGTATTAGAAAGTTCAAAGCACACGATATAATAGTACTTGATACTATCGTCAAGTAAGTCTTGTTTGCCTGGCCCCTTGTATGCGCGTTTCGTATGTAGTCTACGTGTACACCACAAACTACCTCACGTCCTACTAGTGTTGCCGAGCTATGCACTCAAGTGGACTATATTGTAACGCTTACCACTACAACACCAAAATATTCATGATACCATACTTTCACAGATTGGTTTGAAAGCTCTACGTAGGATAGGTATGAAGTAGACATCCTAAGCAGGTAAACTCCGAAAACCACGATAGCCAGATCGTGCGTGATCACTGCACGGTTCTTGCATCTGTTAGTATAACCTGGACGACTACTGATGACGAGCCGCAATTGATGTGGTACACCAAGTCGACCAATATTGTCACTTATATGTGACCTCAGGTGGGCTCATCGTACTGTGCTCGATGGAGTGTAGAAGAAATATTTCGACCTCGCATTTCACGCACTGTAAATCGGCCATGAAAGAGTCTAGGATTAAAAATACTGTGTCGATATGCGGTGAAAATCAGCCGGCGGAAACAACTAATCACACTTCAACAGGCAACTTATGTAATAAGCTGTTATCAACTTCATTTCATGTAAGAGGTCGTTGAGTCTAGGTAAGGTATACCTAGGTAGAGTTATAGGCCTAGTTAGCTTTTCTGGGGGAAGCTTTGGGGCAGTTTGACACGGCACGTGGGGTCAGGTACAGAGGCTATACCCCACCTTTAGGTACCTGTATCGAACATTAGACTGCCGACAACCATGCTGTCTTTTCTTGTCTCGCAAAACATCTTTACAACTATACAGCATCTCGGTGCCCAATCCCAGCAATACAACCTAATCCAACCCCAAACCGAACCCTGACACCAAATCACGGCAAATTCAACGTCATTGTTATCAGTCATTTCGAACCTGAGCGACTCTCATCAGATCTGACATCTCTTATTTGCGCCGGCGCGAAACACGACGAGTTATTGGACTCGGCGCGAATATCACGAAACACCGTCGCCAGCCTACCTGATCGCCTCTGAGTACCAGCCTCTTTCTGCGCATATGGGTAAATGAATGGCTTCCGCGACGGACCCCCAGTATCTGGGTAACCGTAAAGGCGGTCGGGTAGATGGCGATAGCGCCCGAAACAAAGACTTTCAAATGCCAAAGCCCCAGCCGCCACCCTCACCACCGGTGACCGAGACAGAGACCGACACCGATCTTGAATCTCCCTTGTCAGCTTTGCCGCCGTCTACGAGCTCCGCACAAAAGTCGAGTAAAACGAATGCGCATGCGGACCCGACAGCGAGGGAGAGCAATCTACCAGGCTCGGCGCAAGAGGAGCCGACACTGCGCCTAGATACCAATATGGAGACGATCGGAGACGCAAATGCCAGCATGGAGACCAATGGCAATACTCAATCGCTGATAATATCGCCTGTTACATCCCCACCATACTGGACGGCGCGCAATAGTCAGGACCACCAATCAGGCCATGGTCGGACGGTCTCGAGTGCTTCGGCCGAATCATTAATCACCTCAGGCCTTGGCATAACATTGCGTGACAATGAAAACAGTAGCATCGACGATCGGGGAAGCGCATGCTGGGCGAAAAGCGTCGAGGTGGTTGATTACGTCATTGTTAACGGCAGTGCAATGAACATTGGCGCTTTTGTCGTGTGGAACATACGGGTTGAAATGCTGAGTGTAAGTTATTCATTACGTGCTATGGACCTGGCTACTATAACGAACTCGAGACTGACGGTTCTGGGGTGGTCAGGGGAGCGCTATGTACATTCGAAAGCGATATTCCGAATTCGACGATTTGCGATGGCGGCTTATGAGGACGTTTCCTGGTTTTGAGGCAGCTGTGCCCGAACTCCCGCCAAAAAGCATAATCTCAAAGTACAGGCCTAAGTTTTTGGAGAAGAGGAGGGCTGGCCTCCAATACTTCTTGCAGTGCGTTCCCCGACACTATCCAAAACCGGTACCTGGAAGACAGAAACGCTGAAGACTAACAATTGAATAACAGCTGTATAATGCTAAACCCGGAGTTTTCAGGTTCTCCTATACTCAGAGAGTTCCTTTTTTCGTGACGAAATGAGATGTTGGGCTATTACAATTTTGTATACTTTCCATCAGGTGGTCAATCTGCCAGGAGACCTTGGATGACCGCAGGAGTTCAAATGGAAACTGGACAAAGCCACGATCTATGCGACTATTTACGACGATAATGCTAATCTTGTATGACCACACAACCCTTGAGAAATCTTAGAATCAGCGCCTAGCATGTTTGATTGTCTTTCCCTAATAAAATGACCTTGAATACTGGAATTGATACAACGAACGAGACCACATATAATACCTGCTATTGGCGACATAACTGATAGGACCCTCGTGCCCAATTGACGTTGTTCAGGCGAAAACAATCGGAATCTCAGTTGTAAAATTCTATAGTGACATGGGAAGACGAGCAGAAAAATGACCACGCTTGTTCATAAAACGCCCGCATGATACAGCCCCGATCCCCAATACAGTCACCAGCTCCGGGTAGATCTTGAACCCTGGATGAAAGAACAATGCCGACTGATGTACCCATCGGCTCGTAGCCACAATTCCCACATTCTATTCTCTATTTTCACAAGTATTCCCTCGCCATTACCAAGCTTAGCATGCAAGCTTCACAACCCCGGAGATCCTTACTCCGCCTAGCCTAACCCAATCGTTCACTTTGAGTTGACCATACTCAGGTAGCAGTTCCAGCCAATGGAGACGACATTGACGGCCAGAACGCGATGCTGGAGGGGCACGAACTTGAAGTTGACCATCTGTACAAAGGGCCAGATCACCCAGTTGGTTTCAAGGGCGGGCCAGTAGCTCTTCTCGAGCTTGTCCTTTGGCGACGACCCCTCGAGCACGGCCATACTTGACAGGAATATGCCGATGAATGTTGGCGCGAAGAGCAGCTGGTCGCACGCCACGCGGGCCAACATCTCGGCGTTCTTGTTCCGCAGAACCACCCGCTTCGACAGGACGTTGAACCAGGTTGTCGCTGCGGGGCCAAAGACAGCTGGGTACGTGTGTTAGTATTCGCGTATGTTGAGGTTTTACATGGATCTTTCTCAAATTGGGTCGAATGGGGGAACTTGTAGCCCTCGTGTTTGAGGGCTGCCCGATGGGAACTCGGATACGCAATTGGTAATGAGCCAGCGGGAGGGAACGTGTAAGGGCTTGGAAAGAGTGAATGAAAGGCGAAAACCTACCACCACCGTAGGCGAACATGCGTCCTGTACGGCCAAACTCGTGCTTGTCGAAACCCTTCTTCTCGACGACCTGCTGTGCGGTTATATCGCCGACAGCAAAGAGTACCGCCGTCGTGATGCTCTGCGTCAGCAGCGGACGAGCCGAGAGACTACGTTGGTACCTGTGAATGATTAGCACATGTGTTCTCTCTAAACTTTTTACTTTTCAACTTGTTTTTATTCGGTTCTCATTGTATGCTGAATCTCATATATCGAGACGAGGCTGAGATCTACCATGTATTTGGTGCTAGCAGCATAGCATGCCTCAAGCTCACCCACCCGGTGACGAAAGAATTGTAATCAAAAGCATAGGAGACGCAAAACCCTTACCAGCGAAGCATGGTTGAACCGGACTGAAGTTAAAAGTCTAAGTTCGGCGATCGTAATCAAGGGTCCGAAGATTGAGTTTGTGAGGGTATCTCCGTCAAGTAGGAAGAAGACCCCTAAAAAGAAAGTTCAGAGATTTAACCGCGAGTAAGGAGAGTCAGGCACGTCAGTCATATGAAAAGTGCTGCAGATTCAGGTACTATCATTAAGTGAGATCATAAAGTGGGGGGTTTGTGGGCATGGGGACGTGGACCCGAAGCTCTGGAGAGTATAGATCGCCTGCTCGCCTGGGTCTCTTGGCGGAGTCAATTGGTTTTGTTTGATTGGTGTAAGGAGTTGTTTTGCGATGTTGTAGGTATTGTATTGTAGATTGGAAACCGGAACCTATATGAATGAGAAAGGGAGAGAAAGAGAGTGTACGAAGAAGTGTTCAATGTCAGAATTTCGGTGTGTGCTTAGAAACGTGTGAAATAGCACGAACGGGTTAGTTAGCTAATTATTTAAAGCCCTTCGAGTTTAAGTAGACAAGGTGGGTTCACGATCTCTGCTGGTCCGTATGACCTGGTGCTAGGATGGTTTTGCGGCCAGAGCTCTTCTTGGCTCATTCTTGGGGACCACTTTCCGGCTGCTCCTAGCCTTCTTTCAATCATGGCTCGTGGGGGTTTTGCGGGGACCTTGTAATCTCAAGATCTTATTTTTACTACAGTACTCCTATCTGGACTACTGTACTCAGAAGCTTTGAGGCGTCGTGACCTCAAACTTTACAGGTCGGTCCAGCGGGTAGGAGATTTGTGTCGTTAGAGCTGTGCTTTCTGTAGCAGGATTCATACTTCTGCTCGACTATCTCACACTACATCTCTCTCCCGCTGAATCCATAGTGTCAATTGACACTAGGCTCGGGCATTGTTGACTATTGAGGCTCACCTGCTTCCCCGTGGTGATCACTGGCTGGGTTGTTCCTCACTTTCACCACACTGGTCGCCACCATAACCTTTCGCCATAACTAAACCCAACTTCCGAGCGAAATTTCGCAGTGTGAAACCTGGTAACTGGCTTTGTTACAGGGAGTATACCAGCATTGCTATTTCAGACGATAAAGAAGTCCTCGATTTAGCAGAACGAATATCGCGGACGCAGGGCTGATCATCCCACCTGCGGTTCTGGAACCTATTGCGCCTGTATAGCATTCTTATTGCTCATGCTCACTCGAATTATCTTAGAACGGGCCACGCCCAAGCAGTAAGGGATGTCATGGTTTATGAGAAACCTGGAACACAGACATGTGATTTCGGTCAAATTCGGCAGCCTCCAGGCGGCGCATTAGGCAAAGGTCCAGACTAAACAACTCTTACTCGCGGGACACACCAAACAATGCTAGAAGGGATTCGTAGTAAAAGCATTTGACATAAGGTACGAATTTCAGCATACATCTATTTTGAGCGGACATGAGTTCCCTCCAGCTCGGAAAATAGGCATTTACTATAAATCTGGCTGTCTCGTGTTTGCATACCGGATTAGCTCGGACACTCGTCTTACCAGGAGAGACCAGCATAGGAACTTCCATGCCTGAGGGAATGACCAACTCGCTAAAGAGCTGATTCCACGAATTGGCAGGTGTGTACATTATCAAGAAACACCTACAAGATGAGGAGGACCTTGTAGGTACACGACCTTAGAAATCGGCCCTCCATAGCAATGAACCTGCATAGTAGGTACCTTATGAAGTCTTGTGATTTCCTCGGGCGAGCCTTAGCATAGCCGATTGATATGATGCCTCTAGGGTAATTAGGAACGACACCAAATGATAAATCCTCATATTCACCTGCTTGTAGATTTAATTGGACCTAATTTAGGTGGTCACAACCTACAAACAAATATCCAAGGTGAAGGTGAAAGGGTTTAAGCGCACCCACCCCACGAAAGAGGGCGATCATGCACATGATTGGTCTGGCTGATTGCCTTAAAGTGGAGAAACCCGCCGTGTTGCTCTTCCCAGCCCCAGTCTTACATAGTAGGGCAGTCCCCAGTCCCCAGTCCTAGAGACGCCCTCGGAATTTCATCTGGTTTCCTCTTGTTCACTCTCACGCAGCTCAACCCAACAGTTGAACCTACGCGTCATTCCACCTCCCATGGCCTTCCCGCACCCATGTAAAAGGGACGAAAACGGCACTTAGAATCCGAAGTCTAGGAAGATGCCTCTGGTACCGCCACCAGATGGTGCCTGTTTCGCGTCATGGGCTGAGTGTTATCAATTCGTACAGACGCATGCAGCCAGTGAAGGCTTCGCAGTAAACTCGAAGGGCCAAGCAAAGAGTAAAGATACTGGACTATATCGCCGCTATGTAATTCGATGCGACAAGTCAGGAAGATTCAAGTCGTCTGCCCAGATTGGTGTACGACGCATCTCTAGCAAGAAGACAGACTGCCCTTTCTCGGCCGCCTGTAACATCCGCCCCGATGGCTGCTACTTGAGGGTGTTAGTGCCGGACCACAACCACCCCCCATCCTTACCTGCCGCGCACACGCAGCACCGCAAGTTAACGGATGCGCAGCGTCAACTTGTCGAGACTCGTGCCATAGAACGCAAGAGTATCAAGCTGATCTGGAATGAGTTGAAAGAACTGGACCCGGACACATTGGCCACCTTCAAGGACGTAGACAATGCCGTGCAGCGATTCCGAAAAAAGGCCAAGGACGGTGCTACGGGTGTGCAGGCTATAATGTATAAGCTAGTCGAGCGCCAGGACCTTTTCTGCTTCACACTGGAGAGGGAGGGTGTGGTACAAGGCGCATTCTGGGTACCACGCTGGTCAACGGATCTTTGGATGCGTCCGAACGGGACCCCTGACATTCTCGTGATGCTCTCCGAGCATATAGCAAATAGGCCCGTATTACCCATCCTCGAAATGAACAGCGTTCTGAATACCGCTGGCTTTGGAATTGCACCACCGAGTCGGGCTCTACCTAATGACCCTGTCAACCCTAATATCAATCCTGATCTCATCCCTAATCCAAATATTGCTCCCTCTGCTGATGATCTCGCTACCGACGATAACAACAATAGCAATAGTGGCAGCAGAGACAGCGAAGGCCCCATGCTTAATCCCACTTCCATGGCAACAACCGCGCAAAACGTATCAAATGACGCAGGGAGAAGCAACTACGGCTTCGACTCCTCCCTAGGCGCAGGATATGCCATCTTACCCGATAAAACGGATACTACAATGCTCTGGTTGCGGAGCGCCGTCGAGATGCTGCGCCAGCGCATCCCACAATGTCCTAAGCCGAGATTTCTGACACTCACGGATTTCCAGACCGCGGAGAAGAACGTATTGCTCGAAATCTCCAAAGGCGGTGCACAGCACCGCCAAATGCATATCGTGTTCGGCCGGGTCCTCACAAATGATGAGGGAGACCTAGCACATCATGGCGCGAAAACCCGGAAGCCACGGGTAGAAATGGGTCACATACGTGATGCCGATGCCACGACGGGACTGGATGATGAGATAGAGGACGATGATGAAGATGAGGAACAACAAAGAGACGTCGACGACGAACAAGAAGGAGACATAGAGGAAGACGACGACGATCATGACATGGATGGCGACCATGATTCAGACGCTGAGATCGCGAGACAATTGACTGCTGGCAATACGCACCCGCACAACAACCCTTCAGATAACCACCACGACCATGATCGTCATAACGACTACAATAATCCGAACCAACCCAGTTTTAACCTCAACCCTCAGCAGCATCTCGATCATCCACAGTCTCATAATCATGGCTCTCTGATCGGCCGTCTTCCACTTCCACCTCGTGCCACAAGGCATCCCGCCATACCGGCCCAGCCGCAGGTCCAGCCGTCCTACAGCACAATGAACGCCCCAATGATGGCAGGTAGGATGCCTCCTAACATGGTGCCTGGACATCAACGTCGTCAGTAGCGGAGTTTTTCATGCTTGGAAGTTCATGTATATCATGTCATCGTTCAATTTTTCGACGGGAGAAGGGTAGAATTTGGGGGGAAAGGAGGGTTCGTTAATACCAAGTGAAAAGTGATAAAAGGGATCGATCATTCATCGACCTCGTTTTGTGGCGATGGTGATCAAGATATTCCGTATACTCTACTAATATGCCTTGTTCGAGAAATCCTAAAGATTAAACCAAGGATCCGAGTAGGTTTATTCAGTCGACTACTCAAATGTATTCTAAACAGAAAGGCGATCCATAATTGTTTCAAAATCAAGGAAAATCAGTGTGCATTCACTCATTAATTTTTGCCTAGTATCCTGTCCTTTTGTTCCCGTTTCGTTGATATCATTCGCATACATGATGAACAGGGTGTGTTCGCAGGTATGCCTAACAAATCCATTTTGCCACGTTAGATCGTCGACTCCGTAATCTCCTTGCCCTTCCAGCTATCAAGTCCTTCGCCGCCCTAAGATTCGGAGAATAGTCAGCCACAAAATCGTACCAGCCAACAAAGACGAATTGATTTAGAAAAAGACTTACATAGCTTGTCAAGGGCGACACCTCCAGACCCTCGTCGTCGCCATTCTTGACTGTCGCGCCAGCGGCCTCGGCCCAGCGCTTGCCCTGGGCCTTGATGTGTTGCCGGCTCGTGGTCGGGCAGTCCTCGGCGGCGGGGGCGTCGGCGTTCTTGAGGGGCGAGAACTCGTCCTCGCGCCTGACCTCGAAGCAGGCGAACTCGGAGAGCTCGAGCCACTTGAAGTTGTCGAAGACGAACTGCTCGAGCTTGACGCCGTTGGGCTTGGCGACGTCGGCGACGGCCTCGCCCTTTTGGACGTCGAAGTAAGGGATCTTCTTCTTGGCGATGTGAGGGGGCAGGGCGTTCACCCTGTCGCCCATGCCGTCGAGGTAGGCGAACGAGTAGTAGTGGTTGACGATGTTGGCGGCGCGGAACTTGAGCACGCCCGGGTGCTTGGGGTCCTCGGCCTCGGCCGTCGCCTTGTCGATCTCCGAGTACTCCACCACGTCCGGCCGCCCGTTCTTGGACAGGATGAGCCCCACGGACTCGGTCGCGTTGCGCTTCCGCACGACCTTGGTCGCGATCTTCACCTGCTTCTCGGCGGAGAAGCCGATGAAGACGGGGTCCGCGACCTTGGCCAGGCAGTTGTCGACGCAGTAGGCGTGGATGTGCTTGATGCCGCGCTTGCGCATGTCCTCGAGCACACCCTCGTCCTGCAGAGCCCTGTAAATACCGCCATTACCATCGGGCGCCACGGCTACCTCACCCTTGCTGGCGAGCATGATCTTGCCGTTAAAGTCGTAGCAAGGAAGCACACCTTGTTCGAAAATCTTAACGTTCTTCTCATCCAGCCCAAAGTAGGGCTTGCCCTGTGCTCGAGACTCGTTTTCCTCGTCCGACAATTCCGCGAGGCGTTCCTTTTTGAAGAACTTCTCTGTCGGGGTTCGGGTCGGGCCGCTCGTCATGACGTACCAGGGGACCTGGGCCTTGCTCTTGTCCTTGGCTCTCTCAGCGGCTAGCTCTTGGACCTTTAGGATGCGCTCGGCTTGTATGTGGAACAGGGTCTTCTTGGAGTTGAGTCGGATATTGAAAGCGCCCTTGGGAGCCTTACTTCCAAGTCTCGTTCCCTGACCGCCAGCCAAGAGAATGACAGCGACCTCGCCCTTGCTAATGAGGTCCAAGCCCAGGTTGTACCATCTCTCAAGGTCTTCGGGTTTCGAGTCGAGTATACTGGCTGTCGCAGACTCGGGCAGGGGCTCGACTACGGTGTTCTCGGGTTCTTTCGGGGGGTTCTGTGCGTGATCCCATAACTTGTTAATTCTGGCCGGGTCGATCTTCTGGAGCTGCGTGAAGAATGCTTCCTTCTCGGCGTCGCTGAGGGAGTCGTAGAAGGTGAATACGTGGCCCTGTCCGGCAGATTCGAACTTGGCCTTCAGGGCAGCAGCATTGGCTGCCGTGAACTGATGAGGTGGGGCCATTGCTATCAGTTGCAAAGAGATCGTGAGTATTCTGTACAATCTAGAGGAGAACTGCTGATACTGCGACTATATAATACTAAAGCAGCTGGGTATCCAACAAGTCTGGGGTACAGGAAACAACAGGCAGAAAACCAATTGAGATATGCTGAAGAGGCGGAAAGCTGTCCTAGTTGGGATAACGGCCCTTTATAGAAGAAGCAAGAATAAGTAAGTAAGACAGCTACGTCGCCAGAAATAGGACAACAAGCTTGGAGAAGTTCGCAATCACCAGCGTAACTAGGGACGAAGTGGGTTGGGCTGCTGCACCAGTTGGCGGGGTGGAGGGGCTACCACGACTAGGTACCCAAGATAGCTTCAGCTGCAGGGGCTGGGGCTGGCGTTTGGCCCTGGAATACGAGCTGGGATGACCTGTAGTAACGCTGCAACTCCACCGCCTCCACCGCTGAAGTGCCGGTCGAATAGTGCAATCTAGCCTGGTTTACCCTGAAAAGCCGGTGACGTCTCACCGCTCAGCCCCGTCAAGCGCCGTGCCGGCCAATATCCCACCCCCATCCGGAGAGGTGCTAGCCTGCTATTGGCTAGGAGCCCGATGCTGGATGCTGCTGGCTGACATCAGATATCACGATTGGCTCTCTTATCCAGAAAAAACGTCTCGTAAACCGTGACCTGCATCGAAGCTGCAGTTTGCATATACAGTGTACAACAATGCAGTCTAAGCATTCGAGGATTATGTTGTTTCATTCCCATATATCCAATTCATGCTTCGGACACAATAAAGCGGCATTCACCCGAGACCTACGGCCCGTTCCGTAAAAAGAGTCAATTGTACTGTAAATGCGTATAGACACCCCTGTCAGGTAAGCTTCCGACATGGCTATCCCTTTGGTGCCCATTTCAACTCCGTGATTTAAAAAGTGGAGATTGTGACTTCAAAGTGAAATAACGGGGCTTTGAGAGAGTGACGACAAACCTTCAGCATCTCATCAACTCCGAGCTATTATTTTATGATCATCGCTATTGATAAATCAGATAGTTGAAGGAAGCAAGTGTCAATCATACGAACACATCCACTCAGAAAGGTCGATTCGGGCACGTATCAGACGCATGCGCTGATTGGTCTAGCTTAGTGCATGACTCCTTTTCTCGGCCAATAGGAACAGACCTAGAAACACGCTGCTGGCCGCAAGTTCGCCTCAAACAGACAGGTTTCTCACCTAGGTAGCTTAGCTGAGCAAAGCTGAAAGATAGTTCAACACCATCGTCGCTAAATTGATTTATTGAGCATACTCATCACTCTCGCTGCGTAGTCATTAACGATATCCAAATCCCAAATAAAACGACAGGACACAAATGCCAAAAGGTTGAGTGCTTAGACACACGTAAGAAAGCCAATCATTCTAGTAAAGTGACAGGAGAGCCATGAGTGAAGAGACGAGTGAGCAGGACGCTGTCACAACGGAGCCATGCGTGACCAAAGAACCTAGTTTTCATGGCCGCCTCCAGCTGAAAGATTTCGCGTTCAACGGGACAAGTCACGCACCGCCAGGGACACGTCGCAGTCCAAGGCTGTGGAAGTCGCAAACCCCCTCATCGGAGTCAACCACGCTGGCATCAGCATCAGCAACAGCATCAGAAGCCGCATCGCCCGCCCCCGGGAAGAGAGTACAGAAACGCAAGACCCAAAGCCGCCGCGCTCCGGGCTCGCCGTCATCATCATCCTCGAGAGGAAAAACCCCCGAGGGCGAAGATGGCTCGCTGTCCTCGCCCTCGCCCCGGAAGAAGAAGAAGAAGAAGCGTGACCGCGCGTCCTCCTCCTACGCACCTCCCTCGACATACGCACACCTGCCCCCCTTGATCGACGTGATCGCGCCCAACCTCCTGATCCTCTTCATCGGGCTGAACCCGGGCGTGCAGACGGCGCGCACGGGACACGCGTACGCGCACCCGTCGAACCTGTTCTGGAGGCTCCTGCACTCCTCGGGCATCACGCCCGTGCCGTGCCGGGCGGAGGAGGACGGCACGCTCCCGGAGCGGTTCAGCCTCGGCAACACGAACATCGTGGCGCGCCCGAGCCGCAACGGCGCCGAGCTGAGCAGGGCCGAGATGGACGCCGGCGTCGCCATCCTCGAGCAGAAGTGCCGCCGCTGGCGCCCCGAGGTCGTCTGCGTCGTCGGCAAGGGCATCTGGGAGAGCATCTTCCGCGTCTGGAAGGGCCGCAACCTCGCCAAGGCCGAGTTCGACTACGGCTGGCAGACGGAGCGCATGGGTGCCGTGCCGCCCGCGGACGACTCTGCGGCTGTGAAAATCGGCGCTGATGTCCGGAAGGGATTGGTGGGGACGCAAGTCCTGTTGGACGACGGGGCTGATGTCGATGATGACAGAGGCAGCGGTGGTGGTGGTAGTGGTGGTGGTGAAAGTGAGGTAAACGCTACGGAGGAGGAACAACGGGAGAAGGTCGATGACGGATCCTGGGAAGGCGCCAGGATCTTCGTAGCGACGAGCACGAGTGGTCTCGCTGCTAGTCTACGCCCCGAAGAGAAGGAGAAGATATGGAAGGTACTGGGCGACTGGTGTGTCCAGAGACGAAAGGAGAGAGCCGAGGAAAAGGAAATGACGGATGCATAGACTGCTTCGTCTTCGCTGCAATATTTGCTGCTGGAAGCTGGCCGGGTATGCCATGATACTTTGGTGTGGTGTTATTAGGGGTTTGCTACTGTTACGGCGCCTGGCAATCAAATTGCTCTATACATGTAGTCCGACTTTTATCTGAATACTTCGATAATGTCTAATTTCGAATTGTACACAATCATACAAATTATTGAGTCAAATTCATAAACTCATTCACTTTGAAGCGCAAATCTGGTAGCTCCCAAGTACTAAATATATTCATGTTTCAAAAACTATCTCTGCGAGACAACGTAAAAACCACCGGTCTAAACAGGGTTGCAAAGCGTTCAGACTGTTTCAACAGACGATATTCCAGAATCCTCATCTTCGATCTAAAAAAGAACGCTGTTCAATCGTGGTATCGCGCTTTAATTGTCATTCTCCATCGAGAATCCCTGGTATAGCGAATATAACGTTGTTACAGAATTCGACAAACCACCGACGAATAGGTTACGGCGAGGCAATCATTTGTGTATCGTAAGAAAAGAAAAAAACTCCCCAACGCCAACGAGTGTCAGCCCCAGCATGAAAGACATCTTCAGCTATAGGGTATACAATTTCGACTGGCAGGTATTTTTCAACGTGATCCTCATTAACGTCAGATAAACATAAAATTCGACGAGGAATTCCGACTCCTGTCAATCAAGCACTGAGCATCGATTACATTATGAAAGCAAGAGCAAAGGCCATCGTAGCGGCGGGCCACCAGCCCGCAGCTTGCGCAAGCGCCATCATGCTAACACCGGCTGAGTCGGGGGCGTCGGTACCTCCGGCGGCTGTGGTACCATTGGGCTCCTCACCATTGATGTAGATGGTCAGCTTTTTGGTAGTGTCGTTCTGAGCGATGGTGACGAGCGAGTGGTTGAGGCCGTTATAGGAGCCGTCGCCGATGACGCTGCTGAAGTAGGTCTGGTTGCCGTTGTCGTCGCATGCACACGGGTTGTAGGGATCACACGTGCAGATCACGGGCTTCGTCTCGTTCATGTTGGTCGTCGCATTGTGGTAATAGTATGGGTGTGTGTATGGGTATGCGTACGCGCCGTGCAGATAAGCAATGCCTAGGAACCCGATACCACCGATCGCAGCGCCCGTGAGGAGCGCGGGGGCGATGCCACTGGGGCTTCGTTGCCCGGCGGCGTAAGGCGCTGATGCGCCTCCACCGTAGTACCTTCCACCACCGTAATTAGGTTGTGGGCCGGTCCCTGTCGTTGTTCGGCCGCCTGTGTTGCTGGAGGGTGATCCGGTACCACTAGAAAACAACGTGTTAGCTATCTGTCCAAGTTATGGGACGTGTGTCACCCGCTAGCCGAGAGGACGGCGCGTATAGACATCGCGACGGAACAGCACATACCCTCGACTGCCACTGCTACCGCCACTGCTTCCACTACTTCCACTACTTCCACTGCTCCCACCGCTGCTACCGCTACTCCCTCCGCGACCGCCGCCGCCACCGCCGCCCTTACGCTTCCATAGTTCTTCGTTCACCGAACGCTCGGGGTGTGTCTCGAATTCAGGTTGCGGTGTCCGGGTATCCAGCTCGACAGATCCGGCTTCAGGGACCGCGACGGCGTTGATGCCGTGCGTTAATGCGGCCAGGCCGACGATAGCGTTGGAGAACTTCATTGACAATGCGCGCTATGTCTAAAAGTGATGTATCTGATAAATGAGGATCTTGCTGTGCGAATGTTGAGTAGCGCTGAGAAATAGGTACGTCGGAAAATCAGACGAGGTCTCCGTAGGTGGTGTAGAGAAATTTGTTGGTCGCAAAATTGTAATCGGCGGTCGGTTAAGTAGAAGGGGAAGGTGAATTGCTCAAATACTGCTCTCCCGCAGAGTCCTGTTGAATGGGATTTAGGTTATATCTACCTGGGTAGTACTTGTGTAGATCGGCAGTCGCCTATGACGCTTGCGGCAAGGTTCCAAGTTGCACTGGTCAGTTGCTGTATAGTGACGTACAGTATACGGGAGAATGTACCGGGCTCGCCAGGCTCGCTAGGAAGGTTGCATGCACGATACAGTAATAACACTATTGCACTGCCCCAGGGCTCATTAGCAAGCCTCCTCGATTGGGACTGCCAAGATGCGAGGGATGGTACTGCTCGTCACAGTATGCTACTTACAATACGCTATTACTTCTAGATATGCGGTGGCAATCTGATGTCCTTTGGAGGCTTTTCGTCATTGGATTCAATGTTGTACACTACAGTAGGTATGATCAGTAGGTTGCCAGAAGATCCATATCATTGGTGAGATTTCATAAACTCGCCATTCAAGGCATCAAAGCATTGAGGCGTTGACTCAGGCCAAGACCCGACCCGTCTTTCAAGCACGAGCACCGCGTTCCATGTTTCAAAAGGACGGTATTAGGATCATCCGGATAGCTATCGCAACACAAGCTAAAGTAGTAGTTTGTTTTTTTAGTGATTCAAACGAGGTCGGTGGCTCGGGTGGCATAGTATGAGGCTATGATCGAATCACGATGTAGGTGACAAATAGTATTGATGTTATGTCTTCCCTACTGTAATCAGTCAGTCCTAATAAGGTGATCAATAGGTCGGTAGACTAGTGGCTAAGTATGGCTCTTTCTTGGTCGGTGTTCTGCTGGTCGTTGGACACTCACAAAATCAAGATAGGATGAGCTTGTGACAAACCCCAAACCGCTTGAGGGGAGCTAACCTTCGACACTGTCGGTGTTGTATGTACTTAATATCGTCTCTCTAACCCCCACTTGCTACATAACTAGGATCCACGATGCCTATATGTAGATGATGGCGTGAACCACGATCGTTACCCGGCGAGGCGATGTAAGAATAATTGAGACCGCGAACAGAAAAACTCCTATTATACCCCCATTTCAAGGTATAAACTATTATTAAATCAATATACAACTAATTCACACGGCAGGATTATCGTTTCGTTTTTCTTCTTCAAATATTTAGAGCTATAAATATGGAGTAATAATAGAGATATAGTTATCTTGGTGTTTCTAGCCACCTCAGCCACTTTAATGCGCTGTGTATTCAATTGCGGTCTCACTATTTTATTACACCGCCTCGCCCGGGTAGTGTAGCCTATCGCAACACATCTACAGAGTCGGGTCCTCCTTGACTGCTAGCCATAAATTCGAGCCAAGTAGGAGAGATCACGATCCAATCTACATTCACACTTGGCTATGACATAGCCCACATCTCAAAGTGAGTAGGGCTCACTATTTGCTGGATTCGTCTAGAACATGTGCACTTTCGCACTCGGGTTTATCTCCATCGCCGACTTTTATTGAACCGCCTGCAGGCTCTCTTAGCAAGGGCCAGTAACAGTGAGCCGGCGTCTCCCAACCTTCACGAACTTGTAAGCCCGCAAATCCGCGAGACACGCTATGGACGACCCTCCTGTGTCAGACAGGTCTTTGCTGGAGCGGCTGAATGCTCTAAAACCCAGCGCCGTTAGTCTAATAAGCCCACCCCCATCAGAGTAAGATTGTCTTGGCTTCATAATTCTTGCTTCCGCACAGCCAGCCTCGGGGTTCCCATGTATTCCTTGCTGCTTAAGTCTGGTTTACAGCCCTCGGGTCTCTAAGTGTAAATACTCCCGAGCTTGACTAAGCGCATTCCCAGGCTTAATCTTGACTCCACCATTGAGCGGACCAAATTGCCATCGCGAGAAGATGCTTTGACGGCTCGATTAAAGAGTCTCCGCAACCAGGGCTCCGAATCTATTGATTCCACAAGCACTAGTCAAGAATACGGCGTTAAGGAGTCCACACAGCCCCCGTCCATCCGGGATATCGGACCCTTAACGAGAGAGTCAGGGATACAGCAGGCTCCTACACCAATTCAAGTCACCGACGATGTTGACCCATTCCTCTACACAGATGATCAGACTCTCGAGGAGCTATTAGCTGATCTTAGGTCCGATGAGAGCTGGCTGGATGAGGTGGCAGCCGATGAAGAGGAACATCAGCGAGTAACGGCGCTTTTGACCGAACTCAGCAAGCCTTCCGCCGTGAAGGCTGAAGTAGGCGAGCGAAACACGGACCAGGACAGTTCCCAAGAGGATAGCGAAGATAATAGTGATGACGATTCCGAAAAAGAGATCATAGCGACAGAGGCGGACTCGGTGCTCGGGAAGACCTCGGATGAGCTAGAATGGGAAAAGGCCAACAAGACCCCCATCCCTCCCCCTCAGTCTATACCTACACCACCAGAAAACGCAAAGCAAACTTCGCCAGATAGTGCCGTCCAAGTCCCTGATGACGACCCATTTAACCTTCCCACAGTTCCCTCTGAGCTCCAGGAGCAAACAGATCCACCAGCATCATCCATTCAAACCCAATCGGATGTTGACTTTGCGTCTTCCATTGCGTCCCGTATGGCCGCCTTAAAACTTTCAGGCACACGAGCACTCCCGTCGTCGCCCATAGATGCCGTCGATTCGCTTGGCCTCCCTCAAGCCCCTACATTCGCCCCCAGCGACCGCCCAGTACCAGGTCTCGTCAAGCGTACAGGCCTTACAGATGAAGACCAGAAGACTTGGTGCGTTGTATGTCTGGAGGATGGTGCTGTCCGCTGCCTTGGCTGTGAAGATGGTGACAACATGTATTGCGCTCGCTGCTGGAAGGAGATGCATGTCGGCCCACGCGCCGGTTATGATGAAAGGGGACACTCGTGGGAAACGTTCGTGCAGAGGCCGCGATAACCCCTCTCAGATAAGTATCAGAACTTGGGTAACTAGGCAGTCGAGCGTGTCATATTGCACGAAATTTTTTAATGTTGTTCCCGAATCTGCCCTATATGACTCTTACTGTAGTACACGCCCTCTAAGAGCGCCTCGCCGTCCCGATGATATTAATGAGTTCAATTATATACGGTTACGAACACATGGTTAAGACTTCAACTCTCTAAGGTAGAGTCATATCCTCTACTTGATTGAACGCATAGATATACCCTTCTAGGCCCATCTTTTATCCTCGACATGCTGTCGACTTCTCATCTCCCGCTCCAGCACCTCATCCGGATCCGAAACTGCCCATATCTCAATCTTCTTCGCCAGCCGCATGAAAGGTTCATCCACAAACCGGCAAAATAAATGCGCGGCAACTAGCACAAGCGGGAATAGGACGGCAAACCCAGCGGCCCAGCATAGGGTCCGGTTAAAGGCCGTGTCGATCCCGATCCAACCTCGGAGCCCACTACCCTTACTACCAACCCATTTCTCCGGCCGCGCGGATGCCCCGAGCACAGCATCTTGGAACAGACTGAACACTAGTGCGAGTGTTAGCAGGCATTCAGTCAGGTAAACGGATACGTTTTTATAAAAAAAATTGGTGATATAGAACAACTCACCTGGTCCGTGAACGATGTATACTGCAAAACTAACACGTCCAGCGTACTGCGCGAAGCGCGACTCCAGGATCGTCTTCCGCACAAACGTGAGACGTCCGCACGACCACACGGTTCCCATAGCAGCAATCGCGAACCAGAAGTTCTGGGGGGCTTGAGGATTACGCGGGTTAAATGCCCCGGGAATAAAATATACAAGATGGCGGATGCCTGGGGTATGTGACGAGTCTCCGTCTGGCCACCCGAAAATAAACAGTGCCACCGCGAGAATCGCGATGTTTAATGTGGCCTGTATCGCGTTCATTGTCGAGCTTCGTTTATTTCTCTGGGTATCCTCCAGCTCTGACCCCTGAGGGCTGCTGCTGATACATGGAGCCGAATTTACGAGGGGGAGACACTCGTGGGTTTCTCTTTCCGTGCTCGCGAGATGCGCCTCTGCAAGTACTATGCCACCGATGTATTCGGCCGCAGCCCACCTTCCGTAGCGCAGGCAATACATGACAAAGGCGAGAGCGAAGGCGACCCGAGCCGCCGTACGCACACGCGACAAGGCGAGAATGATCAAGAACAACAACGTGGAATGGCAGAGTTCGATCGGGATAGTCCATAAGTTGACATTATACGGGGGTGAGAGGTCGATGTCCGAGCTCCAAGGCCAAGTGACGTGGTAATACGCCGCAACGACCCAATCATTCAGCTGCTGCCTCAGGGTCGGCAAGATGCCCCATAGCCAGCTAGCGCGGATGAATAAGATGATGAACACCATCGAGACGACAGGTGGTCCGCACAGCCGTATCGGGCGGCGGAGCGCCGCCGATATCAAGATCGAGTGGCACTTCGCGAAGTCTCGTGCCCGGACCGCCGCCAGGGCCTTCACGGACAACGCGAAGCCCGACATCACGAAGAACACGTGGACCATCGGCCGGCCGGAGAACATCACCCGGACGAAGGGTAGCTGGATCCAGCTAGGCTCCGGAGCCGTGGCCGGGTCGGGGGACACGCCGTACCATGGCGTCAGGTTCGGGTGGTTCACCTCCGTGTAGTGGGCCACGCATACGATGACCGCCGCGAGACCGCGCAGTCCGTCGAGGTACGACGTCGCGTGCAGCTTCGCCGGCCTGCGGGGTCGGTTCGATGATGCCGGGATACCAAAAGATCCGGAGAAGAAGGATCGGACGAGTTTAGGGAGGTGTGACGTGAGTCGGAATGAAAGGGGGAATGGCAGTAGGTGGCGGAGACGGAGGAAGATGCGGCGGGCCATTTGCGTCCGGGCATTAATATGTCGTTGCTTTTGGTTGCTCACTCTTTTTTCTTTCTTCGCCCCGGGATGACGAGCAGGTACTGTCTAGCCTTCGCAGAAAGAGAGCAATGGAAACAGAACATCTCACCGCGGCGGGGAGAGCATCTGCAAACCAGCCCGCCGGTTGAGAATCCTTGGTGACTTAGACATGATGGTGTCATCCGGTCCGGGCCGAGCCAGCATACTAGCTAAGTAGAAAAACCTGATAGCTTAGGTTTCTGTCCATGATTGTCCTGCATATCTGGGTCTGACACATACGACCGTCATCAGCCGAGGAGTGGCTTTACAGACATACATTCCTCTTAACACTACCTACTCATCGTTGCCTAGGCTTAATGACACTAAATGATTATAAATGGACTGGTTTCAATTTGGTGTCTGCGTATATCTATATTCAATCATCACTTGATATAGTCAGTTTCATAACAAAGCACGATGACGAATGTCGGTAATTAGGTGCGTGCTCGCATGCTCTCTATGTGCCACGTAGTCTAATCCGCACTAAGTACAAGTCGAGGAGGCGGCAGACTATGAAAAATTAGGATAACGTCTATAAACCTTGCGGGCCGGACTCATGACCGAAGCAAGGTGAAAAGCAAGAAACGGTCAGTCACTGTTATGCTTGAAGACTGCTTATTGAAAACAGTTAGGCTCATCTTCCACGCCCCCCCTAAGTGATCTTATATTTTGAGAACTCTGCGGTGCGGCTAAGAATGCAGTGAAGGAGGGTCAGGTACGACCCACCTGATAAGTACATTATATGTAGCACAATGTCCATAAGACACCCCCTAGACTTAGGAAATATATCCTTATTTAGACCTTCATATACAGACCCCTGACAGAGAGGCTGTATAGATGAGTGGCTGGCCGGGATCACCCTCAAGACTTGCCGAGATGTTCAAATGGGTGGCAGATCGGCGGAAGCCCTGTAACCGCGCACCATACATCCATAGTTAGCCCTTGCCATTTTGCCTACGAGGTAGTTGGATCCGAACTAGTCTAAGCAGCATCCTCTTGTGGACTTACATGAATTTTCGTGTTGTGGTCGAGTTTCTTGCGATTTTGAGTAATACGGACAATAGTTCATGCAATAAAAACGAGAGAGACATGTACATACGAACTTCATATCCAGATAAGTATGAGATCTAACTAGACAGTTGCGTGACAGTAAACCTAACCAATAACAAGGCTTGGCTAATGCAACCTCCTGTGCGAGAAGAGCGCTATCATACACACACACACACACACACACACACATACACATATTCAACGGTAATAATTATGTCGTAGTAGGGCTCAGAAGCATACGATCCCGTGGCGCGGCGCATGGTTTACTCGCGTACAAACTTTTATTCTACCTAGAATTCCTACATTCTAACAACAGCACTTTTTGCTCCCGGCGGCACTATCATACATTGATATTCAAAGCAACCGTAGCATCCTGGGTCGACTTTCCGTAGAAGATCTCGGTACCCGCATTGCCCACCGTCACATAGTCGTTGTCCGAGACATAGCCCTTCGCAACCATGGCATCGAGCCATTCCTTTAGATCGCCCTGGAACTTCCCGTCGTAGTTCTCGTCGACGAGCATGCTCCGGACGGTTACGCCGCTGGCGGGGTTCTTGCCCTCGTAGAGCTTCCAGCTCGCGCCGAACATCGTGAACGTGGCGACGGGCCCGCGAGAGAATCCGATGGGGACCTGGTTGCCCCAGTTCCGGACCCACAGCATGAACTCCGACGTCGCCGTCGACGTACTGTCACCGGCAGTAGGGGCTACGATGAAGTCGAACAAGTTGCTTCCTGCTCATGTGATTACGTTAGCATTTTTATGTGTGGCTCCGCCGAAACGACGTATGACACGAGGGAACTGAACTGAACTTACCCCTGAACTCGGTGGTGTTGGTGCGATCCCACTGGAACATGGCGGGGATCGACTTGATGTCCTTGAGCTGCTTGTTCAGGTTCACGCCGACGCCGACGTTGGTGTAGCCCTTGCAGACATCCTTGGTATCGTCGACGAGCTCGACGTCGGTAACGCTAGTCAACTTGACCTCCTTGGTCCCATCCGTAGCCTGGAGAATGCCGCCGAAGTTGGTGCACTGCTTGCCCACCATCTTGTCTGCGTTGTACATCGAGTTGGCGACCGTCCATGGCATGCCTGGCAGGATTAGGCGGTCGTCATTTCCACATTGTTGCGTCGCTGGTACTTTGAAGGAGATCTGAGTTGCTACGGGATACGCCGCAGCGGCTGACGAAACTGGACTTGGACTTTCTACGGTCGACGTGATTGTGAAGGTTGCGAAGGTTGAAGTGGGAAGACTTTGAACTGGAACCTCGGTGAAGCTTGGTATCTCGCTCAATGGTAAGCCCGTGGTCACGGTTGTGGTGGGGGTTACTGTTGTGAGGAAATCGGTTGAAAAGGTTTCGCTTATGGTGGGAATACTTTCGGCCGGAACCCCGGTGAAGGTTGGTATCTCGCTTAGTGGTAAACCCGTGGTTACGGTTGTTGTTGGAGTGACTGTTGTGAGGTAGTCGGTTGAGTAGGTTTCGGTTGCGGTAGTGAGACTTTCAAGCGGGATCACAGGAAAGCTAGAGATGATAGAAAGCGGTATGCCTGTGGTTATAATTGTTGTGGCTGATGATACCGATGGCTTACCGCCGCCGCATTTGCGGTGATGCCGAGGATGTTTTGGTAAAGCATAGGCGGCTAGCGGGCTGAAAGCCATGAGAGTCAAAAGTTGAGTTTTCATTTTGGAAGACTATCGGTCAACGATAGATAGATATGGTTATAGGTTATTGGTTATTGAAAGAGAGTGTACCCTGTACTAAGCGTCAAGAAGTAAATGAACGAATGAATCGTCGTTGAAAAGAAATGTGTATAAGTGCCTCGAAACCGAGTCGGGCTATTCAGAAAGGAATGAAAATGATGGACAAAAAACCAAACGAGGCGATTCTCAACTCTTCATGTCAAGAACGAGTGGCCTAAACGGGACGGCCATGATGATATACCCTTACCGCTCACCTCTCCTTCTCATCTTACGCATACGTATACAAAGGTGAAAGGTGGATAGGGGGGGCTAGTCTAGACTAACTAGTGCATTGGCTTTCGGGTCTTTGTTGTTTGCCAACTTCTACTTGTACTTGGCGCGATTGTCTAGATCCGTTTCATTGAAACGGGGACGAGAGGCGATCATCCAACCCCGCGGGCGGATCTACGCCACCTGCATTAGCGCGTCAGCTATTTGGGCCACTCAGCTTAAGCGCCTAGCATCCTGGGTTTGATGAAGGGGCTGTGTGCGATGACCACGAGAATTAATGCCCTGTCGCCTCGTCTCGCTTTTCCGGGCTGACGGGTAGGCAGGTAAATGTACACTAAGAGATACCCCTGACTCGTATTTATATTTAAACTGCCTGATCCGGGTGTATTGTAGTCCTTCGAGGTTGGCTTCTTCGTATTCACACCATTTCCTAGGTGAAGTGGACGTAATACTCCGTTTTTTCATTCCTCGTTCTCGTTCTTTAGGTAGATATTCTCGGTGGCGTTCTGTGTGCGATCCTCGCAAATCCCTTGAGACCCAACTTGGTGTAACTGACATGTCGTAATCCAGCACTCTTCACAGTAGCGTTTGAGATTGATGGAAATAACTATCGATCTCAATTTCTCTTAATTTCTCTTTGAAACTCGAGTGCAAATTGTCAACTGTCGTAATACCTGCGACGCTTGTTAGATTTAATAAGTCATAGGCTCTGTATTCCTGTCTTTGTGTAGTTAGTGGACGACGGCGGATAGAGCGACGACCGCAAGTCTCAATTGCCACTCTCTTTACTGTTGCGCCCCATACTAATCGCAGCAACCTTGCTTTATCTCTCTCTTTGAGTATTTCTAGCATGATTATGCGATGGTACTCTACGTTGATACATACATGTCTTACTTCGGATACGGGCTGATTTGGTATGTGCAGTACTATAGAGATAGCATCTACTTGTAGTTAAACATAAGAGGATTCGTCTCTACTATAATTACTCGCGCATCGTTTTGTTGCCATGTCGTCATACGCAAAGGGCATTTGTTCCAACATACAGATTCCCGATCTAACGGTTAAAAGAAGTCATTTAGGACGGATTGTACATGCTAAGATTGTAGAGGAAGGCAACATTGTTGATCTCTGAAGTGAAACGCGCTAGGTGGAGTGGGGGAATATAGGGTTGCCTGCTACCGAACAGCTGTATTAGATAAATAAGTTCGAGTTGGAAAGGCACAAAGGTAAGTAAGTAAGCCTCAAAAGAGGGGGGTCTCTCTAAAGGTTGAACAAGCTTGACAAGGTCCAGACCAGTCTCTCGGAAGCGAGAATAATACATAGTCGCGCAGCATCGAAAATTGAATTGATTGTGGCCATGTATATTCCCGTACAAACCGGAATCGAACACTGTTACAGACTCCGGTCACTTTCATATGATTGTGACTTGTACAACGGTGGCTGATCATATCTCCGCACTCATCACAGCTTCGTGCACGAATGGCGTCCGTCAACAAGTCATCGGCGCTGGCCACCCTACCATTTCAACCTTAGCGACTACAATCGCCGGCGTCTGTGGCTCTACCTAAGATCATGCACCTGACGGCAACTTTCAGATTAGCTCAATCTGATCCAGACGAGCGCAATTCATTGAGATAATTACAACTGTCTACTGAATAGCTTTATTACTGCCACATCAATTAGAGAGCACAACGGCTAGATCACTTTTGAAAGAAGCATCTGTCGGCTAGGCCGGCGGCTTTGACTCCGGGGCAACTATCATGCTCTATTCTTGGTTCGGCCTGAATGAGGAGCTGAATCTGGCAAAGTGTAAATACAGACATACTCTTTGAAGATCCAGTCGCGGACATCGTTGCCTGAAGTTGTCAACCGGCTGAGAGCGATGCACTAAGTGAGTGCACTGTTATATAATGAATTACGGCGTATAGAGAAGTGTTAGGCTTGACATGTCTTGGCTCGCAGGCGCTGTTGGTTGTATTGGGTAACTTGCAGTTAAGCGACGTGGATTAGGTGAGTTTAATAGTATGGCTTAGTCGAAGACTTAAAGCTTCCAAGACTAAGAATACAAGGGTTCATCGTATTCTGGCGTATCAACGCGACTGGCTAGTTCACCCATAGAAAATTAGCTTAGAATGAATCTATTTTATTTATTTTTTCGTTTAAACATCTGACGATGGGGCGACTATATTTCTCTATTTTGAAGCTTGAATTCGAAGCACTGCGCCGGTCTTGAACTCAACGCCGCGAGCGCCGTTGCCTCATAACGATGCATTTCGTCTCACGTCCTTTCCGAGCGCTGCTCCTGGCGATCGCCTTGCGCCTGGCAGCATGCTCTTTTAGTCTGGACACCGTCGTCACGGACTGGTGGTACTACGTGCACAATCATCTCGCCGACACGACGTCGGCTGCATGTCTAGCTGCGTATGCCGCGCCGATCGACTGCGATAAGACGCTGCTCGGGCTGGTGTCATCTGGTACTCCGAACTTCAATCCCGGGCCGGACGACCTGGAAAGGACCTGCGTGCCTTCGTGCACCGACTCCCTCGAAGCCTGGGTGCAAAATGTCAAGAAGGTCTGTGACCAGGAGGGCGATGCGGCCCTTAACCACGGGCCCAGTCGTCCCTATCCAGAGGTTCCCGTTGCTGTCGTGGGCGAAGTGTTTCAATACGAATACGCGTTCGCGTGCTCTAAGAATATGTAAGTCGGAATAGTGTTAACTATCCCACATCTCTGGTTGTTCGTTCCGAATCTTATAAGAGGAAAACGCGGGATCTTGCTGACGAGATGTGAATTTCCCATGCGTTCAGCTCTGGCTGGTGTTACTTCAACTACCCCAGCAGCTCAGAATGGGCCCGGTCGGACTTCACCTGCACGAACGAGTGCGCATCGCAGTTCTTCGCCAACGCGCATGATCTCCCAGGGTCCCAATATTGGTTTCGCATATATGAGCTAGAGGACCGATCGAATTGGTGGAAGAACCAGTGGGCGGAGGGCTGGGAGCATCTACTCGAGTGCCGCAAGGGATCAGCGGTGGTGTCCACGTCGTCATCCTCTAGCTCGACACTGACGGCTACTTCCACGAGTTCGGCTGTGACCGAAATGGCGAGCTCGTCTACGTCCACGGACGAAAGTGGTACACCGACGTCTACTTCTACTGAGTCGTCAACATCGACTGGCTCAAGCGAAGCGCCAACTCTTGCTAGTTCAACACCTACGCCTACTGGTAACGCCGGCGGAAGACTGAGGACACCGGCATTTTTTCGCGTGCTAGCTTGGTTATGACCTATGATTGAATGCTTTCAAACATACATACCTAAATATAATGCGTACTGATCACAGTTTTGCGTTCCCTGAAGTAATCTGACGCCAACTCTCAAGGAAGCACAACATGTTGATAACTAATGTGACATTTGAGAACCCAGCAATCTGAATGTCTAGTCTAGAGCGAAAGCTAACATCACTCATGGAGAACCCAATAAAAATCCAAACCAAAATCAAACCAGCCAGACCAAGGAACACAACAACATTTCATTACCATATTAGTCCCAACTTCGTGTATCCTTCAATCATTTTCTTCTTAAACTTTTACCCCTTTCTAACAAATTAAGATCCCACCATCCTTCGAGCACACCAAAGATTGTCCTCCGCTTCGGCTTGACCTTTACGGCCAACTTCGCATCCATAGTGCGTGCGTTATACGGCGGACTTAGTGGTGACGTGTCATCGTATTCGTCGACAGCGCGCTGGCTCTTCTTCCTCGAGAAACCTGCTGTCGCAATGCCCAACGCGTCGCGCGGAAGCTGAGACACACGAATGCGTTTAAATCCCTTCAACCTCGGCGACGGGCTCGGTGTAACGGGTGTGAACCCATCATCGCTAGGCGAAGGAGGGGGAACGATGACAAGGGTCGGCGTTTTGGCCAGTGTCTTCCCGAACCTAGGGGCAGGCTGGTGGAGGATGGGTATATAGTCCTCAATAGGAGAATCAGAAGAACCGTGCGGGCTCGGAACCGGTGGCGGCGCCAAGTGCGCGGGGGCAGGAGGGGGGATTGAAACCGTGAGAGAACGACCCATCGGGCCGGTATTATTAGTATTAACCGTGACAGGGGGCGTTGGCACGTGGTGGATGACGTCCTCGTCGACGCCGTGAACGGGCCGGCGATAAGACGCTTGGGGCAGCAAAAATGGAGGCGGAAACCGCGAGCCAATTCCCGGGCTTAGGATCTGTGTACCGAGTGCTGTTGGTCCTGAGATCTGCTGGACCGGAGCCACCCCGAAACCACCACGGACGCCCGCGTACCCCTAAAAGCTTTCGATGTCTTTGGGAGGAGCGTCGGCCCCGTTGACGCGCCTGAGGCGTTGCCAGAGGCCCACGCAGACTAGTGCGGAAAATGAGAAAAGAACGGCGAGCGCAATGCCCAGTCCCCAAACTGCCTTGATCTCATAGCAATGAGGCTGGTCAGTCGTGATGAGAGCCAGATAGCTGTTGTACCTGGCGGCAGCGTTTTGATAGCTGCGACCTGTGATCGTGGTCACGAACGTTGCGGTGGACGAGACGGGTTCAGGCAGCAGCTCACATTGTAGCATGGAGAGCGGCTGGCCAATCGTGACTGCAACGACAATCGATGCCACGAGGAGGGCGAAGTCAAGCCCACTAGCAACGAGCAGAGGAAGCATTCCATCGTAGTAAAGAATGTAGGAAATGGCTACGTAGAGCGTCGAGATGCTGGTCTATAATGTGTGAGCTGGGTTGAGTTTTAGGGGGAAAAGTAAAAAACCATACCACTGTCACAGTTCCGACCAAGACATCTGGAACCTGGCGCTCCGAAGAAGCAAATTCATTGATGAAGTTGGCAGTCAAGCCAACAATGGTCACGAGCGACAAAAACTGGAGAGCACGAAGGGCAGTAAAGGTGACGCCTAGGGCACCGAGTTGGGGCGATTGGAAGCGCATCTTCAAAGGAATCCCAGCCTGAAAATCAGTGATGAGCGAGAGTTGCGGACGAATCTGACCGGATACGGTGCGCGTTGGGAGGCGCGGCCGCGGGAATGGGATAAACGCTGTGGGAGTTGGGTAAGAAATGGTGAATGATTATGAGGTACTGAGCCGAGTACCCAACGTAACCAAGTCGAATAAAAGCGAAAGCTGAGTGCTGAAGAGTCAAAGTATAATGTTCCAATAGATTGAGAGTTGAAAGCAGATCGACTGCTATCTCTTGACGTCGTTAACAGAAAATCGTGAGGTGAGACGTTGTTGTGTAAGTGGAAGCTGACGTTGAAACCAAAGACCGTTTTTCCCAGTGAAAGTATCCCAAGAAAAGAGAGGAAATCCAAGGAGATGCAAGATAGAGACCAAGGAAAAGAAAGAAATAAAGAAACGACCTAAGGAAAAGGCTGTGATTGAGGTTGCATTTGCTGTAGGATGAGAGTGAAGAAAAGAAGAGCCTCCATCAGGTCCAGAGCATTTTCTTAAGTATGTCTCAACACTTGATGACTGTTGACACTGTTGCTATGACACGCATCATTTCGAGTTAGCCCGGGGTCATGTACGCGCAGATTTCACCTGAAGCTGCTATTTTCGATCAACCGCCCGCGGCAGTTGAAGCGTTTGGCCGCATCACAATGCGCCGGCATATCCAATGAAAGATGGCGATCGTCTTTGCATGTGGACTGTGGATCAAGCGTCGTCCACAGCGTCCACAGCTGTGAGCGTGGATGTTGGGACCACGGCAGGTACCCGCGCCAATGGGCGGGAGCAGGGGAGGTTGGTCTGCCAAGACAAATTAGTGCATGTACGCTACAGCGAAGCTTGACAATTGGACTATTTGATTGGCTGGGAATACAGCTCTGGCAAGATGAAGCTAGTGGGCAGGTGGGGTTTCTCTAAGCGCAGGTCGCGTTTATAGTTAGTACATAGTAGCCAAGACAAATCTTCTAAGCGCCCGATGGCACTCGCAGAAGCTGCATGTTTCAAGGGCACGGTGAGAAGGGCTCGGCCAAGACTTGGGTAGGGTTGGTTAGATAGGTAATTCTCATGCCTTTAGCTCACGTACCTTACTTCGTAGCTGCTGGAAAAGCGATATGAAGGGATGAGGCGAAGTCAGCTCGGCGACCTAAGATACAGGGCTTTGTATCAATGCTCGAGCCGCAACGATCGATGTTAGCCAATCGAGCCATGGTGGGTTTGGAACCTGAGATCTAGACTAGACTCCCGGAGCTGAATGAGAGACCGGTAAAAGATCAACCTTTGTGCGACCTATTAGTCTACTAGTACAGTAGACAATGACTGGGCTTGCATAGACGCCTCAAACTCACCAAGAATAATAACGTCAACAAGTCTCGCCCGACACAAGTACCTATCATGGGTAAAACGGCAAATTCTGTCTATTGTAGACTAAATCGGCCAGTAAACTGGGAAATCATTCGTCATAGAGGTATACACATTTTCAGGGCACGACGCCGATCTAGGCATTTATAAGCAAAAACATCATATGCCGCTTGTAGAAGTCAGCTCCCTTCAGCCTCTGTTAAGACCTTCATAGTACAATCCCCTGATATGTATGAAAGAGACTCGGTATCCTAATGTGTCGTCCCCGATGCCCCAAGCCATATAAGTGTGTAACTGTCATCGTGCAAGTCTTCATAGATCATTTAACCGAGTAGGTCATCCAGCCCGTTACCGCTAGTGTTTGTGCTACCAGCGGGCTTTGGTGTGCTCGCCGCCGGCGCTCCCCAGAGTGACGCACTGGTCTTCTCTTTGGCGAGCTGGCCCAGGTTGGGCCCAGCCGTGGGTGTGTTGGTCTTCTTGAGGCCAGAACCGGCCTTTCCCCATAGATTGGCAAAGGGATCAGCGCCGGAACTGGACTTAGCTACCGCGGGAGCAGCAGGTTTGTTGTGTGCTGACATTCCCGATGGTGTTGAACCAGCCGAAGATTGCGATCCCATTCTCTGACCAGATGGTCCGGTTGATTGAGGTATTTGTACTGATTGAAAATAGTTCGGGGCTGCTGCTTGATATCCAGCTGGCTTTGGAGGACTGGATACACCAACAGACGCAGGAGGATTAAACGAAGAGTAGTTGGCTACAGGTGTGGCAGTAGTGCTCGTAGGAGGTGATAATGATGACATCATCCCTGTCAGGCTTGCTTGCTGGGGTCCGGACACAGGCTTTGGAGCAGCAAACTGGGCTGTTGAGTGGGCTGTCGATGTCATCAATGGTGGTTGAATGGCAAAGTTGCTGGATGGTGCAGATGTTGGTGCTGCAGGTGTGGCAGACTGGAAGTCATCAAAATCATCGTCATCGCCTGCTGGGCTGGACAAATCTGCCAAGCCGGAGCCGGTGGAGGATGCCAGGGTAGCGCCCATCGATGAAGTTGCAGGGGCCGACACGGAGTCGTCAAAAGAAAAGAGATCAACCTCAGGCTCTTTCTTCTTAGGTTGTTGGGATGGAGTTGTCTTCTTTACCCCTACTCTCTCGGCCCTGTCGGGCCGTTCGGCCTGCTTGGGACGAGATGAGCTTGACGTAGGTGCCCCCTCGTCGAACTCGTCATACTCCTCAAACTTATCTGCATGGCTGCTAGAATCTCTCCAATCGTCAGACTGTCCTCCAAAGCCGCCACCATCTCCGTAGACACCCCCAGAGTAACCGCCGTAACCTGCTGAGGAGCCTCCGTAGCCCGCAGATTCGCTGCCAAAACCACCGTATCGACCGCCGCTGCTGCCAGAAAACCCACCCATTGCGCCCCCCTCTACACCAGTGTATTTAGCCTTGTTTGTTCTTGCCTTCTTTCTCTCGGACCTGATGCGCTCGACATCGCCAAGCAAGTCTGCCAATTCTTTCGCGCGGTTCCTAACGTTGATGCCCTGGTCTTTGCCGTTTGGGTCGATGTAATGGAACTGCCGAAGCATTTTGAGAAGTGTTATGTGGCCTCTCGCATCGTCTATTACTCGTTCGGAACCGTGCTTAATCAGAAACTCCAGCAACTGCAGGGATTTGTAAATCTGCCGCCATTCTTCGGCGGTCTTCTCTGTGAAGCGGCGGTAGATCATGGGCATGATCTCATTAAGGGTTTGGCTGGGATATATGAGTATTTGTGTCGTCAAGGTAGAAAACAAGCCAGGCCAAACATACTAGTTGAATGTGCCATTGGCGATTTCCTGCATCAAGGTTGAGGATGCCCCCCAGGGTTCGTTGTTTGTTGCCTCGCGGACCTGAAGTTGGGCCGCTGAGTTAGCGCGCCGAGTCGCGTAAATTCAGAAATACGCATGAAATAAACTCACCTTTGCCTCCATCTCGGTGAAGTTCATAACGGCTGGGCGTCCGAGCGCATCAGTGACCATGCGGACGCGCCGGGGACGGGGGTAATCGGAGGCCTGAGCCTTGCTTACCATTTTGGACTTTGCGAACACCTGCCTTGAGGTCGTATAAGGTCAGATTGGACACTTGGTCCTTTATACTATTGAGATCCATTGTGGCAGGGCACTGTAGTGTGGTGTTGGTAGGAAAGGAATATATAGTTTAGTAGCGCTGGGCGACGACCGGAAACGAGATACGTAGATTGTAGACTTTCGAGATGCACTGTCCACCTCGCCGATGGAGGACTTGGCACGGGGTCAGTGCTGAGGTCTAGTCACGTGGCTGCAATCGATATATGCATACCTATTAACTCCAAAGTTGAAAAGAGCTGGATACAACCTACATGTAGTTACGCATGTAACTCCCTTAGCATTTGCTACATAATTCTGATGCCTTCATGCTTGGTACCTCTTAGGTACATGTCTATTGTAAATCATCATTGCCAGCATATGATGTACGTATGGATCCATAGATGTACATACATGTGGTAGGAATATCAGCTTATGCATCTAAGAGTGCAGATTGTGCTAAGAGACGTTGTGGGTCATGCCAGCGTATGTCTTCTCATTAAAAGTCATCTCATCAATCTTGCGAAAAATTTCTGTTCGTCCAACTAAACAGATCATATTCTATTGTGAACCAGATAAATCTTTACATTGTACATTACAACGTTGACTGTGTCAAAATATTATTGTTCATCTGTACCACATCCCTAATACTTGTATTTTCAAGGTATGTATAACCCCTCTTGTTGCCCTAATCTGCCACTCGATTTATAATTCATAAGCCAAAACACTCAATTGCTTTACTTAGGCAAGTTGCCAATTCGAAATTGATAACGATTGAGCTTTACTGGCTGTACAACATGTGCGTTAAGCTAGTTAGTCTCAGCTAGACTTGGCCTTGTACACACAGCTGTAGAGCTTTTTTTCATGCTGATGGCTGTGTGGAGATTATCTTTAGAGAGCATATCAAGTGAACATGGTATCTGAACACTTCACCGAAGAGACTCAAGTGAATCTCTTCTTTTCTGCCATTGATTTGCATATCTCAACAGGTTCATCTCTCTGAAGAGGAATGCGTGCAGCTTGTCTGATGGCTTTCGCCCAGCACTGGTTGACCATACGAAGCTTAGGTTTTGTTAGGAGTAGTCCTAGCCCAGGAGCAGTTCTCAAGGCACAAACATTCACCCCAGAGAAGCATAGCTTAGTGAGCTTGGCTGTCCCGGGAAAGTGGCATCGAAAAGCATGTCTGAGTGGTCCATGAAGACAAGCAACATCAGCAGTATCGGCTTGCTATAGAAAAGGACAGAATCACAATAAGTTCTCGATTGTGTAGCTCGACTACCTAAGTATTCTATCTACTACGTGTTGCAGTTTCAGCCAAATGGAGCTCCCTTAGAGCACACAGCCCCCAGTGACCTCGGGGCAGGACTCAAGGGGGAAAAGGAAAGGCAAGGAACGAGTACGCGTATGGCGGAGTCCCGAGAGGCAACAAACCCATTGATCAGCTGGTTCTATTCCTATTGTTGCTGCATGTTCCTGCAAGCATGTCAGCCACCGGTGTGCTTACCCAGGTACCTGTTGGAATGCGTGCTTCAAGCATCTGTCTGCACCTTGCTTGGGTACTACCTACCTTCGTTGGCCTGCTTTTGGTTCTCCTTGCTTGCTTGCTTTCTTGCGCCCGGCTGCCCCCACACAAAGTACCACACAAAGTATTTGCCGGCAATCGTATCTCCATGTGTACCTAGTTTCACCTACTGTTTACTATTGTTCCCTCGGTACCCTCTCTTGCCCACGCACCCCTCCTATACCAGGCTCCTCCGCCCTCCTAAAGCCTCCCTAAGACCCAGCATAGCATTATTCCATGATATCATTGGCCGATAAAAGCTAGAGTAGCTAACCCCTCCTTCCAGATGAGCAGATCCCTTTTCTTCAAAGTTCTGCCCCGCGGCGGTGTTTCTTCCCCCCTCTCTTCTACTAAAACATCAACTTTCCGGCCTCAATTCGTCACCAAGCCAGCAACCGCTTCTACACCCGCCTTCGCAAATCAATTCTCTGCTCGCTTCTTTTCTGCATCCACCGCAACCATGAGCCAGCACGGAACCACCAGGGTCTACTTCGACCTCACCTGGCAGGGTCCTGTCATGGAGAACGGCCGTCCTACTGCTACCGTTAAAGGTAAGTCCCTTTTGTTTTCCCTTGACTTCGAAATTCATCATCATGATATCTCTCATGTGTACTTTCCGCATTGCCTCTTGTGGGAAATGGCGAATCTGCACTTCTACTCAGCATATTCGGCCGCAGCATCTCATCCTCAACAAGCTCCCCTACTTGCCTTGCACCTGCTCCTAGACCTCTAAAGTGCCGCGAAGCTTACATGACTTTTGAAACATAGACCAGTCGGGCCGTCTTGAATTCCTGCTCTACGACAAGGTTGTTCCTAAGACCGCCGAGAACTTCCGCGCTCTCTGCTCCGGCGAGAAGGGTTTCGGCTACAAGGGCTCGTCCTTCCACCGCATCATTCCTGACTTCATGCTCCAGGGTGGTGACTTCACCCGTGGTAACGTAGGAACACCTTGAATACGGACGGCTGCGAGTTCCATAGTGGTTAACCATTGTATAGGGTACTGGTGGCAAGTCCATCTACGGTGAGAAGTTCGCCGACGAGAACTTCCAACTCAAGCACACTATCCCTGGTATCCTGTCCATGGCCAACGCTGGCCCCAACACGTAAGTCGCATCAAGTTTGCATGTCATCTTTGAATAAATTTGGGTGTAAAGATGATTTCATGACGTTTACGCGAACAAAGTAATTAACTTGAGTGTTCAGTAACGGATCACAATTTTTCATCACCACTGTTAAGACTCCCTGGTTGGACAGCCGCCACGTCGTCTTTGGTGAGGTTGCCGGTAACGGCATGGAGATCGTCAAAGCTATCGAGGCTACTGGCTCCCAGAGCGGTGCTGTCAAGTACGGCAAGCGCCCCACCATCGTCGACAGCGGTGTCCTATAAAGGGACAACGCAAGCAGTCATATCCTGACCGCCTGTAACATCTCAAGTTAGCGCTTCTTGTCGCAATGTTTCACTCTTCTAATGTAGTGGATGAGCTTAGGCCACATAAAATGATAGGGGAGGTACCTAGGAGACATTAGCTAAATAGCTGCGAATGACAATACATTCTCATCACTGCCATCCTGTATTGCTGTGCAATTAAAATAACCAGGGCTGCGACGCTCCACATGCGATATACTGCAAAGCTAAACCTGAATTGGCATGATTGTTGTTGTAAGGAATGATAATAGATCTGGTGAAAAGCTAACAGGTAGCGAGTGTCTCAATATATGAGCTTATTGTGACTTCTGCGCTTGACAGTCATCATGTCTCCCCAACGCCTGAGCCGTGCTGTTTCCTGTAAAGGTCCCCGTCCACGTAACGCCATGGCCATGCATAATACAAGTTGTCAGATCCGCCCAACGCTCCCTACTATTCCGATGCCAAAAATCCGTGGCTGCACTAGGTTATGCTAACCACTGATCAAAGTATTCACAACCCCCGGCCCAAACTGGGCCACCCTCTTCACAGAGGTCAAAAACGGGACATTTGCCACACGGCACCGTTGTCAGTCCGTTGCTCCGTGGCTCCCAAAAGTCCTCGTCTCCTGGTTTTGAATACAAGGAGGGATTCTGCTTGGTGATACGGACCGCACGATAGCCGACTCTATTACCCATACGGATTTCTTCGACGCGGTTGTCCCATACGAGGACATCGATAAGCTCCTGCACGTGCTCCTGCTTGAGGGGTTGACCCTTGGCAACTTCTGCTGCCTGGATGCCGGCCGTGATCTCCTCAGTAGTGGGATACTCCATGTACCCGGCCGGTAGAGGCAGACGTATAGTCTTCCGGGATTTCGCCGGCAGCGCTACTACTGGAGTGTCGTCCTTTGAGATCGCATCTGCCGTGCGCTTCTTACTCTTGATAGCTGCTTCGGATGCAGCACCGTTGATGACGCCCTTCTTCGGCAGGAGAGGACTCACGCTTCTAGCGCCCCGCTCTCCCTTGCTAAGGTAACTACCCCGGTTCTTAATAAAGCTCATTACAACACTTTGCAACGCTTCGATGAACGCTTCGTCGAGAAATTGGTCCGTGTACCATGGGCCACCGGTGGCTCGAGATGATGGTTTGATATTGGCCTTAATCCACATCTTCTTGGAGATGTTCTCGACAGTCGTGAACTGGGCGACGAGCCGTTTGGCCTCAAGCTCCTTGAGGGCTTTTCTTAGGGCATTGTCCTGGACATTTAGTCGCCGCTTGATGTCTTGCTGCCAGGCGCCTTCGGCGCCGGCAGCATCGATGATCTCATAAACCAACACTTGATCATGGCTGGTGAGTTGCTTGTATCTATGAGGGGGAGTGACTTGGTTAGTGTAGCTCGATAGTTGAAATACCTATATCAACACATAAAAATGGCCACTCACTTGGCTGCCTCTGCTTCGGGGCGCAGTCTCCATGCTAGACCACTGTGAAGATGAACCGGAGCGAATAAGCGTTCATTCGTCAGCATCTGAATGAGCTGCAACAGCTTCTTAATGTCTTTGGGCGGGATGACATCGAGAGCTGTGAGATCTTCCTGGGTGAAAAGCCGGTCTGGGTCACTGCTGCAAGCCTCCTCGCAGGCTGCATACAGCGTCCCCTTCAGCAATGCCGTTTGTTCATCCATCTTGGTCTATATCTTGTGTCGTCTTCGCAACGGGGCTGTGAGTCACGAGGTGCTGGCGCCGTACTTGCGAAAAGATGTGGTAAAGCACCAGGTCAAATAATGGGAGTTGATAAGAGTTGGCCAATAAGCCTAATTGAGCGACTAGCATCAAGGCAAAACTCCCATATCAAAAGCATCTATTAATAGCGCGAACTTCGATATGGGCGAAGGACAGACCATGACTTCACTTGACTTTGAGTGCATGTGTATATAGTTGCTCTCTGCCCCGCGATGCGAACTGGAGTGAGAAGCACCCTGGTAGAAATATTTCCTTATCGAAGACCAGGAGCTCTTATCGCACCTTGTCAGTTAATACTGTACAACACACAGTGTTTCTAATCCTGTCACAGCAGTGCAGGTCCTTGCCTGAGCGGCAGCTGTTTCTCCACTATACAACATCTAGAGTTATCTAGCGCTGGGCTGCCGCCGGAAGCAGTTTTGTATAGCGCCGACGCAACCCCACCAACGCCGACCTAGGCCGGCGTGTCTACCTGCCCGCATAGAAAGCTCTCGAACCTCGTTCTCAGCCCTGCAGTCTGTTGCATATTTCTGCCTGGCAACCCTCGCGTCGTTTTTCCACCAGCCAAAACATTCGCCATTTTCTCCAAACCTTATTTGCCTATCGTTCTTGCTGTGAACATTAGCGAGTTTGTTCTTTGTACGACCAATTCATCCATCAACTCCATATCGAACATCGTCTGTTCAACCCCCCCTCGACCAACGCTATGGCGTCTGCAGACGAGCTCAAGACCTTGGGCAACAATGCCATGGCCGCAAAGAACTTCGATGAGGCTATGTGAGTCTCCCCTCTATACTAAAACCTCGAAGCTTCTCGATTTCTCTTGTATATTCCACTAGCTAACACTCTGCTAGAGATGCTTTCACCAAGGCCATCGAGCTGGCCCCCGAAAACCACGTCTTCTATAGCAATCGCTCTGCTGCCTACGCCTCCAAAAAGGACTGGACCAGTGCCCTGGGGGATGCCGAGAAGACGACACAAGTCAAGCCCGACTGGCCACGGGGTTGGGGACGCAAGGGTGCTGCCCTTCACGGCTCTGGTGACTTGCTGGGTGCTGTCGACGCCTATGAGGAGGGTCTGAAGCTCGATCCTAACAATGCGGGTCTGAAAAGCTCCTTGTCATCTGTTAAGAGAGCTATAGAACAGGAAGAAGCTGGTATGTAGACATCTCAAACGTACTGTGAGAAGCTGTACTGACATGACATGAATAGGCGCTGGTGGCTTCGGTGGCGGCGACCCGATGGGAGGGCTAGGCAACATGTTCAGCGACCCTAACCTACTCCAGAAGCTCATGAACAACCCAAAGACAAGCGGCTACTTCTCAGACCCCTCCTTTATTGCCAAAGTTCAGGCACTGCAGAAGAACCCCCAAGACACCCAAGATTTATTTAGCGACCCTAGAATGATTCAGGTGCTAGGTGTTGCCATGGGTGTAGATATGGACATGCGAATGCCTGATGAGGTTCCTGGCGCATCATCCTCGGGCGCTAAGGAAGCAGAGGAAGATGTCGACATGCCTGATTTGAAGCCATCGCAGTCCGCCTCCAAGCCTACACCGGCCAAGGCTCCTGAGCCTGAACCTGAACCCGAACCTGAGTTTGATAATGAAGCCGCAGAGAAGAAGAAAGCAAAGGAAGAAGCTGATAAGGAGAAGGCATTGGGCACGGAGAGCTACAAGAAGCGAAACTTTGACGACGCCATCGCACATTACGCCAAGGCCTGGGAACTACACAAAGACATTACTTACCTGAACAATCTTGGCGCGGCCCACTTCGAGAAGGGCGACTATCAGGGATGTATTGATGCGTGTACCAAAGCTATCGAGGAAGGCCGCTTAATCTATGCCGACTTCAAGATGATCGCCAAGTCCTACGCTCGTATCGGATCTGCTTACGAGAAGATGGGCGACTTGCTGTTAGCCGTTGAGAACTACCAGAAGTCTCTGACAGAGCATCGAACTCCCGACACGGTAAACAAGCTTCGAGCCGCGGAACGCAAGAATATTGAGGTCTCCAAGCAGGCGTATGTCGATCCAGCCAAGGCTGAGGAGGCACGCGAAGAAGGCAATAAGAAGTTCAAGGAGCAAGACTTCCCCGGCGCCGTCGCCGCGTATTCCGAGATGATCAAGCGTTCTCCGGAGGACCCTCGTGGTTATAGCAATCGTGCCGCGGCTTTCGTCAAGCTTGTCGAGTTTCCTAGTGCGCTCGATGACTGCAATACTGCAATTAAGAAAGACCCCAAGTTTATCCGTGCCTACATCCGAAAGTCGCAGATCTTCTTTGGCATGCGCAAGTACTCCGAGTGCATTGATGCATGCAACGAAGCTACCGAAATAGATAACACCCACCATAACAGCGCCAACGCGCGCGAGATCGACCAGCAACAGCAGAAGGCCCTGCAAGCCATGTATGCAGCACGGGAGAACGAGACCGAGGAGCAGACACGAGAGCGCTTAATGAAGGACCCGGAGGTGAGTAGCAACAATCCAGACGAGCTGCGATGACAGCCTATCCCCATCATAATAGTGTACTGACATCTCCCGTCCAGATCATGAGCATCATGCAGGATCCTGTCATGCAGTCTATCCTTCAGCAGGCCCAGTCCGATCCTGCCGCGCTCCAAGAGCATATGCGGAATCCTGGTGTAGCAAGCAACATTCGTAAGTTGATAGCTGCCGGCGTCATTCGAGTCGGCCGATGAGCACGATGAGCATTATGAACGGAACAGGGCGTTTACAGGAAATCGGTGTGAGCTAGTAGTCGGTGTTCATGCCAACAAATACATGAATATCAACGTGTTTTGGCTTTTACGTGGGCTGCAAAAGTGTACAATCGGGCATTTTCAAACTTGTTCATCGAAGTCATGTATTGGCATCGTTTAATCAGTTAATTAAATTCACCTTGCACAAAAGTGGTATCGCGACTTAAGCGTCAGTTTCCATCGCATGTGGCACTAAAATCAGACTTCTAGCATGTAAGGACATATTGGGTTTCAAAATGTCAGCTTACCCCATCAGTAATGCTTTAATCCAGATCCTGCATCGATAGGTTGTAGCCTGTCCTTAATCTTTGAGCCGCCTCTCGTTGTCAGTAGAAGCAAGGGCATATAGATGTTCTACCTAGGTAAAAGCTTCTACCCACAAACATACATGTAGAGGCAGGGTCGACAGGTCCAAATACATTAAACCTCGGCGCAGACGAGGCACCTTCTAGTTAGTGGCTAGGTAATTCCCTAAACAACCACAATTCAAACCAGCAAAGAACAGTGTCCTAAAAGGCTTAAACACGTCGCTATATCCCACATCTGCGGGTCCATACAGGCGCTACCTGTATGCTGCCATACAGCTTGCATGATATTCAATGCCTCCTTAACCGTGCCGAAGACTTGCATGGCGCCCATGTTCTTGATAAGCTCGACGAAGAAGGATTCCTGCTCTGGCAGGGCTAGACAGCCCGTCACGACGAAGGGCCATATCAACGTACGCACGGCCAGGGGCGACGGCAGTGCGCGGAAGAGCTGAATAGTCGCCTGTACGCTGGCCTGGATCTCCGGGAGCGTGGGCTGCAGCCCCGACGCGATGACGTGTATGTACGTGATGGTCGCCTGCGCCCAGATCCGCGTGTGCAGCTCCACGGCCGGGCTCCGCGGCGCCTCGGACTCGGCGACCATCTCGTGGAACCCGGCGTACGGCGTCACCGGGTGGTGCGCCGACGGGTCGTAGATGTTGCTCGCGCGGTCCCCGACGGAGAACTCGAGCGTCTCCATCTTCTGCTGCAGCCGTATCCGGATGGGACACACCTTGCGCACGAGGTGGATCATCGAGAGGGACCCCTTCGACTGCTGCTCGCGCTTCCACGCCGCGAGCTCGGCCACCTCGGCGATCCCGAGCATCGCCCAGCTGTGGCAGCCGACGTACTCCCCGAGACAGATCTTGGGCCGGTCGCCGCGGAGGAGCTCGGCGTGGTATTTCTGCAGCCGCGGCGCCTCCCCGTTCGCCGTCGCCGCGACGATGTCGATCCATAGCAGATACGCCGTGTAGAACTGGAAGGCCGATTGATCGGATGTCAATACCGTCCTGCCTGTCCCCAGCGGGATCCTGCGGAAGGGGAACCCGATACGCTCCAAGATCGACGACCACGGGGTTGTCGTCGCTATCGTGGCACTACCGTCCGCCGTCGTCACGTGGTTCGCCATCACCTATTTGTAGCACTGGAGTCAGAGATCTCCATTTACGGTAAGGGTTAACCCGAGGTTTTCGGGAGCTTGAAGGACTATATTAGGAGTAGAATATGCCCCCGTTAGGGCAGTTCGTGTGCTCTGAGATATGCCCAAAATGGGGGGGGCGCGAATGACTCCAGCGACTAACCTGGTCGAACAAGACGACGGCCGCGTCGTGATGGAATTGCCAGTTCGTCATACAGGCCGTCGCGATCTCGAACTCGAGGAGCTGGACGACGCTCTGCATGCAGCTGACGCATTCCCGGAACGCGTTGGCGACGCCGCTCTCGTTGAGCGCCCTGATGTCCTCCTGCAGCGCCTGGATGGCGATCTCCTGATGCGCCTGCAGCTCCGCCATGTTCGCCCTCTTGCACGCCCCGTGCGACCCGTCCATGCTGTCGAGCAGGACGGCGTACAGCAGGTTGGCGAGCGACAGGGCCGTGTGGAAGAGGGCCCGGTTCTTCATCAGCAGCACCAGCATCCACCCGCGGCTCGACTCCAGCAAGCACGGGCGGTAGAAGGGGAAAAGAAACGGCACGACGTAATCCAGGTAGATCATCGTGAAGCTGACTTCGATCTCGGACCTGTTCTCGGTGAAGGCGTCCACGGCGGGACGGGTCGGATTATCAAACAATGAGTGCTGCGACGACGGCGGCGACGATGCGTTGCTGGTCTCCGCCTGGGATGGCGACGTCTCACTCGTCACCGTGCTAGGGGGGTTCACATCTCCAGATTCCTCCTCGCTAGGCACTGGCTGGCCAGCATCACGCATCGGATGGTCCGACGGCTGGTGCACATCTTGCTGTTGCACCTCTTGCTGTTGCGTCTGCGCGCTAGGCGATAAGTCTATCATGGTAGGCAGCGATCCCCATTTGCGGTCTCGCCTCTCGTTCGCCTTTTGCTTCACCATGACCTTGAGCTCATCGGCCATATGCTTCTCACGCTCACCACCGTCCATCCACTCGGGCTTGGTGTCGCTATAGTGGCAATCGATCTCCAGGCCGTCGCAGGCAGCGCAGGCGGGGCGCGCCTCGTCGCATTTCTTCCGTCGCAGCCTACATGTCCAACAACCTATTGTCGCACGTCAGTAGTTGTGCCATATAAATCCATCCCAGAGAGCTCAATTAAAGGGTTTCAGACGTGCCCTGCGAGCTCCGGAGCTTGAGTCCGCTCATCACTCATCTAGACCCCGCACGGCGACTACTTATGAGCTTTTTCAAAAGTTCCTGGTGCCCCGATTTTCGCCTTGGCGATATTTAATGTGTTATATCGGAATGCGCACCTCCTGATTCATTCGATGTTGTTGTTAGGCAGCCCTGCTGAACGTGAGGTACGTATTCACAGATAGCCTAAGGGGCGTGATTTGTCATCATTTCAGCGACCGTGGTGGAATGCAGATCTGACATGTGCAAGGAATAGCTAGCTGACCTGTTACTGCAGTGCTGCATTAATTTCATAAAAGTCCTACTATTTACTATGGTAACTTTATTTTCTGATGGCGTATCTGAGCTTTCAGCAGGAATAAATGAATCATTCGCGAAAAGAAAATATATCAGCAGTTTATTAGATATAAATTGCGCGACAGTTTTCATATAGTCTAAGAACATTCCCAACAGTTCATTGGTAGATATAGTGCTGTCTCGTTGAGGTCTTCTCGTTACGTTTCAACTTACATGGGGCAGGATGTTGTACATATCCGAACCTTGAGCGAAAGAGTACGCAGAGTCGTTACAGTACCCTGTCGACTAAAATAGCATTTGAATATGTAGCTCCCAAGATGCTTTAAGATAGCTCCAAGTTAGAAGATACCGGTCGCTTTATGAGGACATATGAGACAGACAATTACGAGAACAAAGCATCGGCTTCCAGCTTAGATAGAAAAGGCACGTACACCTCTGGAATAGATAAAGAGACCTTGGCCTATGATATACATGGGAAAACTGATTGACCATAAGAGTAAAGTGATAATTACGGATTCATAAAATATTCTAGCTCGCGCAACCTGAGTTTGGGCCTATTACGTTCCAGAGAGAGGAGAAACAATGGATGACGAAATGCACTATGAATCTATGAGAAGCGTGTCATTTCTATCACCCCAGATGTACCATCAGTTGCAAATTGCAATTGAGGAAGTTTCCCTTCATCTCTGTCCTTCGATTTGTATCTTTGCATCCTCAACCGTAAATGAAAGATGGATGCCAAAGCTTCAAATTTCACGCACAACAACCTGCGGCTTCTCGAACATTGCTCAGATTAGCTATGGTACTACTTCTCAGGTAAATCATGTCAGCGCCTCCGAAACAAGAAGCGTTCGCGGCTTGCCGCTAACCAGGTGTCCATTGGAAGATGAAGAAACCGATAAAGGCTCCAATTATGATGCATATAATTATATACCCATTGAAGTACATGGCCAGCAGCATAATCCAGTAGGCGGTCGCAAACTGGAGGGTGTTTAGAAGAGCACGAATGACCTGCTGAATAGCGCATGGTCGGAACGGCGGTATTGAGATAGCCGTCTGGGTTATCTGGTGTTCTTTCGTGTTGAGTGACCCTGATGCGTTTGGCGGATGTAGGTTCTCGGCGGCAAGGCTGGCCTTCTTCTGGTGTTGATCGACGAGATATCGGTCATATCGTCTGGCGGTGTAGCGGAAGAACTCGAGCAGTACAACTAGCAGGATTACGCCGATGCAGAGACCCGCGAATGCTCCTCGAGAATGGATTTGCCATGATTGCGAGAGGAAGCATACGTCGATGGTGTCCCAGTTCCACAGCATCTGCAAAGAAGAAGAATCTCGTGTTAGTGCGTCCAGCTCGAAATGATGAAGCGTTGGCATCTCACAGATATGTTGCAAGAGTGGTTAGGTGGTTGCACCCCACCCATTTCGTCCGTTCCATCCATTCCACCCATTGATTCCATATTCATCGCTGTAACTGTGAAGATAGTTGTCGGTTGTACAGAAAAAGAGATGTACCCGGCTGCAATTTGGGTTGATGATGACGGACTGGGCAATAGAGATACGTCTACTGGCTGTGTGGAACAAGCTATTTGCGTTTTGGTCGCTGGTGTGACCGTGGCGGTAGCAAAACTTGAGCTGAACTGTACCACATGGATTGAATAGAACTGGAGATAAGTATCTAGGCAAGTAACTGGCCCAGCATAACAACAGCTAGGTACTATTACTGACGGTCTTGATAGCAAATAGAGAAAGCTGGTCAGTGAATGACTTCGATCTGGTTGTAAGTAATTTTTTGGTGCGGTCCCACCAGGTGTACAGAGGTTCAATAGTCCACATCGCATAGATTTCGCGATTCTATAAGAAGGTAGAACTTTCCAGCGGTCACTCAAATTGAGTATCAAGGCACGTTTAGGTTGCTCTAGCCTCAAGTTCATGGGCCGCATCGCAGGTTGCACCTGCATCTCAGCTATTATAAACTCTCGCCTTTTCAGGCAACGTTGCCTTCTATCCCATCAAGTGAAGTAAATTATCCATCGAAACTCCTAAATGGGAAGATTTTAGGATTGACAATTACAAAGCTTCCTAAACCATCCGACGCCATAATTGACTGTAACTCTACGGAGGTTAAAGTAGTACTCGGACAACGAGTGCAGCATCTGAATTATATAGAAGACATACAGCCAAGAATTCATAATGATAAAAATTGAGCCCATTGACTTAGTGGCGATTTGCAACAATAACCTCGACATTGCGTAAGAGGGGTATAATACATCTGGCTTGTAAAAATCGAGTGACTAGTACGGGTGGCGACCCAAATTCCTACAGTTAACGAGTGACACTTGACGTTTATGAGAGAGAGGAAGTGCGAAGAAACTGAAATTTGAGGACTCTACTATGCGTCAAAGATCGCTGGCGTAATGATACAAAAGTTCCGCATAAGGTCGATGGCCAATAGAATAGTTAGCTGATTTTTGAAGGCAAATCAATGAATGGCCAAGATATTATCCAGACCTCTTTATAACCTCTATTATATCTAGATCTAAGCTCTGACCTTATAGTCTAATCTATTATTCCACGCCGTACCTTTAGTAAGTTGCTACATCTGTAATTATTCGCTCCTCAGCCAGCCTGTTCCACGTTACTTCACGCCTTGCTCTTGATGGTGCGGTATTGGTCGCTGACCGAATAGTCGATGTATCCCTCTGCCTTTTGGGGGGTGTAAAAGGTTAACCGGTCATAGTGTGCGAACTTGATGCCCTCTTTCAACCTAAAGACCAGATCGGGGTTCGAGATAAAGTGTCTTCCAAATGCGATCACAATATCGAAGTCCTTCCAGGTCTCGTCAGCGGCCTGGAAGGCCAACTCCGGCACAAAACCCCCCGCGAGAACAATTGGACTCTGGTTATTCCACAGCTTAATCAAGAATTCTAAGCTGTGGGCCGTGTCAGCATTGCCGTCGATAGGTCCCGAAATGCGCGGCTCGACGAGATGCAGATACGCCAGATTCAAGAGCTTCAACTCCTTGACAAGGTACTCGAACTGAGGATACGGATCTTTCATGCCCATGCTTTGAAATTCACTAAAGGGACTTAGTCGTATGGCAGTCTTGTCGGCTCCAATAGCGTTGACAACAGCCTTAGTGGCCTCCAAAGCGAATCTTGCACGCTTTTCGATGCTGCCACCCCAGGCATCGGTTCGCTTGTTGCAGACGTCTTGTGTAAATTGATCGATCAGGTAGCCGTTGGCTCCGTGTAGCTCGACGCCGTCAAAGCCTGCAGCAATGGCATTCTTAGCGGCCGTCGCGTAGTCGCCTATGACCTCCCATATGTCCTCCTCCGTCATCTCTTCTGGCACAGCTCTTGTCTCGTTTATGGGTACGGCACTGGAGGAGACTACCCTGCTGCCCATCGTTTCAAGGATTTCTGGAAAGCCAGCTCGGCCGAGGTGCCAGAGTTGGCAATAAATGAAAGAACCCTTCTCATGCACGGCGTCTGTGACTTCCTTCCACCTCGCTATCTGGGCCTGGCTAAAGATACCAGGGACATTATTTCGGGAGGCTGCCGATTTTGAGATAATGGTAGCCTCCGAGATCAGCAGAGTCCCAGGTACTGTTGCTCTCTGCTCATAATACTCTATTTCGCTATATTAGCGTACGAACGAGGTTGGGGGTTGAGTCTTGCCGATCTTACCTTTGACCATATGAAGAGGGACCCGGTCGTCGTCGCTGCGGTATCGCGTCAATGGCGCCATCGCCACTCGATGGCCGAGCGTCGCGGAACCAACACGAACAGGCTTGAATAAGGTCGACATCTTTGCTCTTGTCTATGGGGATACAATAAGCTAAATGTCTGGAAAATGTCGACATATATATAGTCGACGCCTTGGCTGGGTAGTATACATAGTAGTATCCAGAAATGAACGGCTTATAAATGCGCTTCGGTTCCGTGCTTATGTGGGGTGCCGCGCACGAGTTACAAGTCGAGAAAAGCATCTATTTGCCTCGTTGTTTGGTTCAGTTCCTGTTACGTTGGATTACCTCAACCCGCAGTACCCGCTACCTCTAGTTTACCTGGTCCACTTCCTTAATCCCTATATGGGTAGATATAAAACTAATCGTCATAGATTAGTATACTTAGCCCGCTGATTAAACCTGCCTTTAGGAGTTGTATTAGATAGTACAGCGCCGTCGATTTCGAGAACACCGCCCTAGCCTATTCTAAAGCGCGACTATCGTCGGCTCGGAGATCTCACGATTACTAGTTCACCTATTACACCTCTATCTTAATATGGTCTCGCGCCGAAATCTAGTAACTGTGAATAAGGGCGACTAGACGGATATTAAAGCAAATCTGTATGTAACATCCAGTGCCTCAATAATCATCATAATGACATCTGGGCTATTTCCTTAAAGATCAAACAGATTTGAAGTAAGTCTTACCGGCTAAATGTGTTTGTAATCATGAGCTCTACCAGTTACCTACGAAACTAGGGGGTAGTAGCGGGGGCTGAAAGTACCGGGGCTTTTGGATTACTCAACTGTTGGAGAAATGATACCTACCGGTAATCCAAGATTATGTGACCGAATTACTGATCATTCACCCGCCTGCGTATACATCCGGGTGGAGGCGTCCGATTACGGTCTCCCACCGGCATCGATGTCCAACTAGACATTCTCATAACATAGATCCAACTACTATCGTCTTTCTATCGTGATAGACATCACGGGATTCACCTGCTTTCATGGCTCATCGAGCTGCAATCGACATGGAACTTCATAGATTAACGGCCACCCAAGCGCTATCAAGCATCAGGGACGGTTCACTGACTGTAGAAGAGTATGCCCGATCCCTTCTTACACGTATCCAGGAGCGCGATCCGGCAGTACAGGCATGGGAACATCTCGATCCGGAATATGTCATTAGAGAGGCCAAAAGACTTGACCAGACCCCTCTTCAGGAGCGAGGTACACTACACGGCCTTCCGATAGCTGTAAAAGATATAATATACACGAAAGGTAGTCTCTATTTGCGCTGGGAATAACACTTGCTCATATTATGAAGACATGCCTACACAGCACAACTCTCCGATCTACTATAAGGATGCACCGAAACTTGATGCGGGATCAATAATAGTATTGCGCCAGGCTGGCGCATTAGTCCTTGGTGAGATATGATGAATAGCATTGGTATATTGCGTGCCCAGGTGCTAATGATCGAATAGGGAAAACGACAACGACTGAATTCGCCTCTACTCAGGGTGGGCCCAAGACTCGTAATCCCCACGATTCAACGAGAACACCAGGTGGCTCGTCATCTGGATCTGCTGCTGCTGTAGGAGACTTCCAGGCACCAATCGCACTAGGGTCACAGACTGGTGGTTCAACGATCCGCCCTGGTTCATTTAATGGCATCTATGCGTTGAAGCCGACGTGGAATGCAATTAGCCGCGAGGGGCAGAAGATCTATTCGCTTACTCTAGACACGATCGGGTTTTTCGCGCGCTGCGTCGAGGATCTGGAATTGATGGCCGATCTGTTCGGGCTCGAGGATGACCAAGCTCAAAAGGATCATTTTGAAGTGAAGGGTGCAAAGTTTGCCATAGTCAAGACCGTAGTGTGGCCGGAAGCCGGTCCCGGGACCGTATCGGCTTTGGAAACGGGTGCGCAGCTACTAATAAACCATGGGGCGCAGGTTGAGGAGATCGAATTACCATCTGAATTCGACCAAGCGCCTGAATGGCACCGCATACTGCTTCACAGCGAAGGTCGGGTGACTTTCTTGCCAGAATACAGGCTTGCAAAAGAGAAGCTCGCCCCGTTTCTAGCCGGACATGTTGAGAATGTGAATGGGATCTCCCGGGCATCACAGCTGGAAGCTTACGATGGAATCGCCGCGCTGCGGCCAAAGATCGACGAGATAGCAAAGAAATATGCGGCAATCCTCACCCCAAGTGTCGTAGATGAGGCTACAGTAGGGATCGAAAGCACTGGAAGTCCAGCATTCAACGGGATGTGGACGGTGAGTTAGATGGGAAACCTAAGCTTGGAGAATCGGTCTGCTAACCTCGCTCCGTTTCCAGGCTTTACACACGCCAGTCATAAATATACCAGGCTTCAAAGGCGCCAATGATATGCCCATAGGACTTTCGCTGGTTGCGCCACGTTACCATGATAGACACCTACTTGCCGTGTCTAAAACGGTTGGGCGAATATTCGAATCCGAGGGAGGATGGGTGCGAAAGCTTTAGGTTGCTACTCGTGAATTCGGGCTCGCAAGTATCAAAAAGCCGAAGTACTAGGTTAGTGATAGTATGTCTTTGAATCCCTTCAATTTGCAACCGTCTTGGTGAGTCAGAGCCCTTTTGCGTGCGCAGGCAGTGAACTTGTAAGGAACCAGCGTCATGAACACATCGCTACTAGACGCCTTACTCTCCTGTAGTACAGGGCTTCTAGTGCGGTAGTCTAGCCCTGATGTGCATGATCTAAGCTGGGGATCAACTTTCGAGATGCGGAATACAATACCCCGAAGAGCTGAGTGACTGCATTCAAGTCACCCCACCTCGCGTTAATATTTCAATCAATATTACCCATCTAGATACTGATGCGCGTTGTGCCAAGAATGAGGTCCTCTCACAATCCAATATTGAGTACATAGACCAATGTCTATGGACTCGTTCAATGTATTCCTTCAGTTAAATCTTTACCATATCGCACATAATACTACATAATTGTTCTCGATGGCTTCTGCACTTGAAGTAACCACCATCTTGGAATTCGATGAGAAGGATGTCGAGATCATTTCCACGAGGCCACCGAAGCCCCCCAAAATCGTCGAATACCGAACAGAATGGCCGGCCATGTACGCAGAAGTCGAGAGGCGTATTCGACAAGCGCTTGGTGGCCGGGTTATCCTAGTTCAACACGTCGGTTCCACAAGCGTTCCCGGCCTGGCTGCGAAAGATGTCATTGACGTCGACCTGGTGGTCGCGGACCCAGTAGATGAAGAGTCCTACGTACCTGACCTCCAGGCCGTCGGCTTTCAATTCCTATTGCGGGAGCCCGCTTGGTACCAACACCGCCTCTTCCATCTCGAGGAGCCGTACACCAATCTGCATGTCTTTGGTTCTGATAGCCCCGAATTAGTGCGGCACAGACTATTTCGTGATTGGCTACGGGAACACGAAGATGATCGCAATCGGTACACGGAGGTGAAGCGGGAGGCTGCCGGAGTGACATCCGCGGCGGGCGAGAATGTTCAACGATACAACGATCGCAAGGAACCTGTCGTTAGAGATATACTGCGCCGCATATTCGAAGCACGTGGGCTCTTGAACTCCTCAACAGGAGCATGAATTCCAGTTGCGACAATGATGAGATGCCTCCGAACCATATAGTGGGATTGTTATCACACATATATCAATATCGTATGAGAAACGTCTAAATGTAAATGACGGTACCGCTACTCATATGGATGCCTTACGTTGTGTCACATACATGTGGGCTAGGAAAGCTACCTAGTGTAGGCACATTCTACTATTCTATATCACGATAGCGTAAGATGAAGCACTCGCCTAGCCGTCGCCCCGTTGAACTACCACTGGTGGGCGACAACATGATTTCGGCCTCTTAAAAAGCACTGAGATATTATGAATCACCAATACAAGTTCATGATAGAGATGGCCGGATAATCCAGGAATAAATTCAAGCTCGAAAATGGGACACAAGAGCCGGTTGAGGCCGGTGCGCTTAGCGACAAACGAATAGATGAGAAGGTCAACTGTCTGAGTCGGCGTGAGGCCTCATCATTCTAATCTATTGTGTTTGCTGAAAATGGCACCAATGTTTGCTATAAACAGGCCGATCTTTCACAGGAACTTGCTTAAGAATGTACGGAGCACTAAACGAGCTCGTAACGTGCCGACACTAGGTAATGGGGGTCTCCTGGTTATGATTGGGGCAACTTATCTAATTGGCTGCGACCTAACAGCTTGACATCAATTATTAATCGTGAGTTTCGTTGTATTTCATTTAACTGACAGTCGGATTACATGGTATAGTACAACAATGTAGGTAGTGATAGAATCAATTAGGTAAAATGAGATGTGTATGTCGATAGGGGGGAAAGTAGACGAGCTGAAGAATTAGGATGCAAGTACTGATCTGATACAAGTCTATCACAGACCTAGAAGAGGTATGCACATCCTCTTTGATAACTCTAAGGTTTCTCTCGCCGTCTTCCACTGTAGTGAGCTTCCTAATTCAAAACGCCCAACCGCCCAACCGCCCTCACACCTCATAACTTCGAATCTCGCTTAACGACCTTTTCACTCTTGGCGCCGCGTTCGCTATCGACAGGCACACCAGGACTTGTCTCGTTTTTGAGACTGATGGGATCGCCCAGTTGACTCGGGTTCGCATCGGGACCGTTCAGCTTCTTCGTCGCCTTCTCCCTCAGAGTCTCGTTCTCGCCTTCGGTGGTCTGCGGTTGGGAAGATCTTAATGGCGAGGACGAAGGTGAGGATGAGCGAGCGCCATCTTCTTCTTCCTCTGTCGTCACGGTGTCGCTGGTCTCGGCTTTGAGACTGATCGGATCGCCGAGCTGGCTCGGGTTCGCGCCCGGGCCATGAATCTTCTTCATAGCCTTTTCGCGGATGGTTTCGCGCATTTTTGGGAAAGGTCTAGTTAAGAGGTTCACAAAGTTCTTGATATATAGATGATAGATAATGATGGATCAGCAGATAGATATGTAGAGAATTTGTGAAGGAATCTATTCGTACGTTGAATATGTATATATACAACTAAAGTGGCCGAAAACAAGGGGACTCGAGTTAATATCTCTCCTTTTAATATCTTTTTTTCCTCTTAAATAGTATACATGACTTCATGTTTCACATGTTGAGCTTCTTCACCTTAGGTATGCTGGTAATCGATGACTTCATGATGGGACATAGGTGGTATAGTGGGCATACCATAGGCGGATAAGCGTGTGCTAGAGCGTGGGGATTTAGCGTACACGGGCACTGTCGGCCTAGGATAACGGAGGCCAAAACGGCGAACTCATGAGTACCTCTCCCCACCTAGCTCGCCTAGTATCAGATATCACAGAAGGTGGATCGATCTGTTGTCCGTTAGCACGCGCGTAGAAATCTTCATTCATAAGGCTGATCAGTACAGTAGACTGTGCTATATTGATCGCGAACGCATCGAATTGCCGCTTTTATAAGGAATTCGAATCGCCTGTGCACGTGATCGCGAGTCTCATGGTATGATGTTATCTCGTGGGATCATATGTTAGCATTCTGCGATTAATTTGCTACTCAAGACACTTGAAGGGATCAACGCCAAACACCAAAAACACCAAATGGTAAGAGGAATTAAACTGATCGTCATGTCATTATATCTACAACTTTTGAACATATGTACAAGGTCGGGTTGACCAAGGGCCAGCTATGACTTCAAACTTCTCGGTCTTGCACGTATAGAATCAGGGGAAGGTTTCTGTATGCGTCCAATTTCAGGACTCCTCCGTCGTGCTCGTAACGACCCTGGGCTGCCTTCGCGGACTCTGCGCTCTAACGGGGTATATTTGGATGGTGATGTCCTCACTTTTGATGATTTCGTTGACATTTCATGCGATAAGTACGAATCTGTGATAATTTCGTGAGGTGTCGGCGTCGTTGATTCCTGCGCACTGTCCTCAGTATAAGTAGGAGGTAGTGACGCAGATGGGTTAGATTGTTCGTGAGCATCATGAATCTTGTCATATTTATGGTTTGTGTGATGTTCCAGCGGATTCATCTCTGAAATTTCAGACATCGGGGTTGTTGGCGTATCTGGATCATCCCATTGAGACGTTTCATCATCGTACTCCGCGGTAAGGGTGGTTGATAGCAGCATGACATCCGACCCTGGCTCAGAGAACGACAGCGTTCTGGCGGGGGTGGAAGCGCTGGACGAATCCGAGCACATAGTAAGAGATCGAGGAGAAGGAGGAAGATGACTTGCTGGATTCAAGTTCGTGGAGACACCGCCAATAAATGACAAAGGTTCGTGTGTCATGAATGAGGTAGAATCTTCTACCTCATCAAAGAACGGCTTAGTGGTAGGATCCTGAGCAAAACTGCTCCACTGATGATCCTCAGGAAGGTAGGAAGAGAAGTACCGCACGAGCGAGTCAAAGGACCGAGTACGGAAGAGTTGAATCGCATGCTGCCACTGGTCAGTGCCAATAAGTTTGGGATTGGCAATGATCTCGACGGAAGCTGACTGGAGACTCTCGTTGAGCTGATCAAGTCGAAGTTGCTTGCGCTGTTCCAGCATGCGATGGAACTCGTCCAAGTCGACGGCCGTCTTCGAGATCTCGCAGACGTCGTGATGGAAAGCATCAGGGTCCTGAATAGACCAGGTGACTGTGTTGTACTGATCTTGAAGTTTGGTGTAGAGGTCCTCCCTCTTCATTCCAAATTTCCATGCTTGCCAGGAACAACCACCATCAGGCTCATCCATTCTCTGATCGAAGGCGGGAGGGTCGAAGTGGGCTACTCGCGTAGAAGGGCGTGGTCGGCCTCGGTACTCCGTGTCAGTACTGAGGCTAACCTCGGGTTTTATCTTTACTGATTCTAGTTTCGGTATGTGCAAGGCGTTGGTTAGGGAGGGCGGGCTGGCTTATGATGGATTAATACAGCGCGTCTGCCCCAGGGGTGGGCTTTTGGCGTTCTTTGTAGGTACTGGGTACTCTTTGTTCTTTTGGGTCTTTTGGGTCTTGTGTTGGGTCTTGTGATTGTTGTTAAACGATCTAGATGCCACTACAGCCGGCCATTTTTAATACTGATCCTGATAATATTAATGTGAAGATCATATGTCTTTATAAGGTTTGGTCGCTTGAGAGCGGGTTTTGAAGCGGGGGGTTGCTGGTTGTGTTCTATTATGGCCGGTGGTGACAGCGTGGGTGCTGGAGGCTCGATTTTTGAGTACTGGGAGATGGACGATGGCGATGAGGTGGGCAACCGCGGGTATCCATACCTTTGCCAAACTGATGGCCTGAGGCATTATGCCAAGATCGGCCCCTCGTCAGGCGTTGGCTTTGTTGGTGTGTCCGATCACAAGTCGGTCTTTTCTATAGTTGTCTATAAGGCTAGTCCTTTTTGGTTATCACTTCGTCTTGAAAATTAACTCTAAAAAGCTTAGCTGATTTTCTATGGAGGCTGTTTTAAATAGGTAGAGCGACACTGCCACCACATTTTCCCCTTTGCGGAAGAGACCCCTGTGTGATGCACCCAACCAAATCGCCTCAAATGAGACAAAGGTGGAGCTACAGACCAGTCTGGATTGCTTGAGGGCCAATGACGAAATGGCATTTTCGACCACAACAGGGACGGCACATCGCATCGCCCATCATCCTTCCTTTGCCACAGTTCGTTCATATCACATCATCCACAATCATCAATGGTTCGTATCGTATCCAACATCTTATCCGGGCGCAAGTTTCAAAAAGTTCCAAAGCCACAAAACGCCTTGGAAAATGGCCGGCGAGCCGTTGGACCACCTAATCCTCACTTATTATCTATCTAATGCTTCTATCGTGAGAAATATATAGATGCTAAGGGATTACAGGCCCGTCTTATACTTGAAATAGGTTTCTTTGGTCTCAGAGTTTGTTCAGTCAGCGGGGCAACTGGTATCAGCCGACAACTTCTCAGCTTCGTATTCCCGCTACCTGTTTCCAGCCCGAATTTACCAACGGCCATAGCTGTTTACCATGGGTTCCGTCTGTAATACTGTTTTTACTATGCACCAGAAGTGTTCCCAAAAGATGGGTTTAAGACGCTGTTCAGATGTTCGACGGCATACGCATTTTTGAGAGACCACAACACATATGGTCTCGTCAAGGCGTTGCCTTTTATCCTCGGCCGAGAGGCCTTCTCGTCGCAAGACCCGCTCACCTGGGCTCGCTCGTCCAGTCAGGGGCAAGACACAAAAGTCAGCCTAGAGGAACACACTTAAACAATTGTAGCATGTCTGCCTGCTGGTTTGTGTCTTGTGACAAAGCCCAGAACACATGCGGCATCGCTTCAGTAAGATTAGTTTGATTACGCGAGCGTTTTTACTGTCTTCAGAACTGTTCAACATTCGTCACTTCATCATCTCATCCTGCCTGTCATATTTTTTTGAGCAGATAGCTCTATAATCCAGACCAGAAGAGCAACCTGTTCACTATGTTGAGTATGTACTAGGCCCGTTAATGTAGGTAGGTGCCACAGGGTAGCGTAGCCCAGTCCTTATGAGGCAACTCAGGCGATACTCCAACTGACTAATAAGCCGCGCCCAGTGGAACCTCTATTTATACCTGCATTGCCCAGTTGGTTGGTCAAGGAAGAGACAGGGAACGGCCAAGCGACTGAAGGAGCCATTTGCGGGATCAGCCGCACAGCACCCATTTCACGCCCTTTCTGCCCTTCGCGCTTCTGACCCCTTCGATGACTCTCTGCCGGCGCTTGAGCCCAGAGACCGAGTGCACTACTGAGGGTCTCAAGGACAGCTCATCTGATAGTGACAACTCCGCCTGGTCAACCCAGCTTTACTATGGCACTCTAAACTGATTAAGTTGATCGATCTGTCAAGTTTTCCCGAAAGTCTGGGTTAAACTTGCTCGTTTATCTGTTTTCAAAGGCCATCTTCTCTTGTCAAAGACAGATTCTAGAGTCCTATCGTACCCCCATTACTCAAACTACTGTTATCTATGTCACATACACCTATTGCACAACCTTCTCTTCCGTTACACCATGGCTGCTGAGGTTTACCCTTCCGAAGAGAAAACGGAACCGTTCACAACCGAGGAACTCCAGATGCGATTGGGTAAAAGCATCGCAGTTGATGATTTCAGCGATGCTCAACACGATCATGTCCCCTTAGACCAACTAATTATTGATGAGGACCATCACAAGAAAGGCCTTCGTATACTGGTCCGGCCACTGACAAGAAGCCGTTCCGTTAGCCCCGGCAATGACAACTGTGAGTGGCTTGCCTTACGAGCAGAGGTGGGCAATCCCAACCAACCGAAGTCCAAGGTCCTAGCCGTGACCCAAACCTCAAAAGACATCAATTTCTCTATCAGAATACCCCAGACTGAGGACGAGGACCGTCCTCCCTTATGGTGTGAGCTTTACTATGATCCGGGTAGTGATAGTTTGATTCTGTGGAATAAGTCGGAGATTCCTATTGTTCTCACCAGGATATCTCTCCCAGACCGCACTCGCACCAACTTCAACCAGGAGATCTTACCGGGAGCAACCCGGGAAGTGTCGCCAGGGTCGTGGAGGATTAGTGTTGGCATTCCCGTCCTTGACTTTCGAATTCTAGAAAAACGACCTGCCATCCTACACGTCCCCTCAGATAGCTTCGAGTCATCACCAGCCCGTAGCCAAGATGTTCGCAGTTCGCTAGGCAAAAGATCCTTCTCTGAAGAGTTTGCAACAGAGAACGCAGGAATTGAGAAGAGGCTTCGCCATGACGATGCTAGCGAAGACAAAGACGGCGTCATCATTTTTCTAGGGCCGAAAGACGAGCGTCTAGTTTTCCCCTTGCCTAATGCAGCCAAAACTAAGGAGATTGCAATCCCCAACGGTCACGCACTGCTCGAGGTGCAGAAAGACGAGACCGTCGCGATTCCCGGCGGCTGCGAGCTCGATAGCTACCAGTTGACAAAACGCGATCAGATCGCTACTACTGGGGCTTCTTCGGTGTTTACAGCCGAGCATTCCCAGGTTGCCGACGGTGTCATCACCGTGAAAGTCCTCAAGACCCGAGGAACCCAGGCAGACGCCCGTCCACCGGATGTAACGCATCGAAACGTGATTCGCCAGGCCGATGTTTGGCTGCGTGAATATCAAAGCCAGGAAGATCTCAAGCACGAGTCCATCGTCAAGTTGTACGGTGGCGATGCACGCTACTTGTCGCTGTATATGGAGCACGTGGATGGCAAGGACCTGGCTGCTCGTAACGTATGGCGAGACAATGCGACAGAAAAGTTTGTCGGCAGTCGCACCGATGCCGTTCGTATCCTTAAGGACATAGCGGGCGCCCTGCACTATGTTCACCAGAAGAAGCGTATCCATAATGATATCAAACCCGCCAATATCTTGTACTCCAGGGACAGAGGCGCCGTTCTCTGCGACTTTGGCCTATCGACTCGCACTGTCGACCCTGCTACCAACGGCGGCACGCCATATTATGTGCCCCCAGAGTTCATTGGGCAGAAGCTTCGCGGCCCGGCCTCGGACGTTTGGGCGCTCGGCGTTACCATGTTATACGCTTTGCAGAAGATTCCATTTCCAGATGCTCGGGGGGTCCGGGGTCATCCAAAGCAACTCTACTGGATGATCGCTGATCTGAATCGCAAACATGGGCATGCCTCGAACCGCGCGTCCTCCTCTGCCGTCACACAGATGCAGCAATGGCTGAGTGAAGTCAACGAGGCCAAGGCTCAACTGAATACTCGTGACGAGATCGAGTTCCTCGTGCTGCAGATGCTAGTACCTAATCCGCATCAGCGTATCAGCATGGCCAAGGTTATGAATACATTGCATCCAGATAAAGACAAAGTCCCCACGAGATGACTGTAATGGTCATCAACTCTGAACCAGCTATATATGAGCAATGAGGACATGCGCGCTAGAAATGGCTTCCGCCACTTCCAGTCCTTGAACATTCCAGCATCCTACTAACCTAGCACGAGCCGCGAACACGCATGGGGCGCTTGTATTTAGCTCGAATGTTTGCTATCCAAAGGCGTTATCTGTTTGAGAGAGCTTCTACGCTGTTTCCTTATACAATCGTTTTCATATGCGCCTTCAAGATGGGGTAGGTATGATACGAAAGCGAATTCATATGCTACAAAGGGTAAAGTTAGTAGCTCCACAGTGTTTTATTACATCTAGCTAACCACTGTTCTCATTAGATAACCTTTATAAAAACCCATCAAGTCATATAGAAGTCCATTCGCCACCCTATATATATAAATCATAGCATGCCCTAGACAGCGCTTTATTCCCCGATCATAACCATCTCTACATCACCATTATCAGAACAAACCCAACCGCCATACCCACAATGACAGCCTGTGCACTTCCAGAGACCGCCGAGGGCGCGCCATTGGGCGTAGGTGTCGGAGTCGAGCTTGAATTTGTCGTTGCGGCTTGTCCCACGATAGCTGCTGTTACACCTGTGCTATTTGTGCAGATTCCACCCGAGAGAGGCTTCGCAGAAGACTTGAACACAATATCGGCACACTATTCCAGAATGCACATTAGCATGGCTCCATTCTGGATAGCATCGGGCTCTACTCACGTTGTACAAGGCGGATCCCGACTCGCCGTTAGTGACGACCTGAAGGGAGGCTTCCTGACCGTCTGTAACAGTGGCGGAGATAGGAAGAGCGGGTATACAAAAGTTGCCGCTGCCGGTGACGTTCAGCAATTCTGGAGTGAGGGAAATATTGAAGTTGGTTGCGTTCTCGCCGAGTCCGAGGTTGATGTACAAGTAAGTCCATGGGTGGTGCAGGTCAAGGACCACGGAGCCACCTTCGAGCGGCCATTCTGTCTTGTTTCCAGCGCCGTAAGGTACGCCAGCGCCTATTGGCTGTCAGATCACTTACTTCTCCAAGACCATGGGTAGAAATTGTGTGTAATAAGCATATAGAATTAGAATCAAGAACGTACAAGGATAGTCCCATTGACTGTATGTTGTGTTCTCCGCCAAACTGTCAGCTCGCCAGGCCGGATACTCGACCGCGAAATGAGCTGATACCAGACCGGTAACGGCGAAAAGAGAAAGAATAATGGCACGCATGTTGGAAACGAATTGGCCCTATGAGGGAGGTGGTCGACGTTGTTGGGTAAAGAATATCTCGACGTTTACTTGAACCCAACGACAGAGCTGAGCTGGCGAACGGCTTTGGATAGGCTTAGTAACAGGTGACGAGAACCAGAGTTACGAGCAAAGAACTACATTCGGTGATCGGTGCGTAGTGCAAGATTTATACCGCCTCCCAAATCCTCGGTACATGAGTCGTAGGATTGGTACCACAGATGCTGCGGGGTCGTACAAAATTTCCGTCCTTGTTTATGCAGTCGCGCAAGAGCACCCGACTGGGCAGCCATCTACTCAATATATACATATGTAGTGTACCAGGTTCCCGGGTAGCATGTCACGTAGTAGGTCATACCATTAGGTACCTAGTATGTGAGAGAGCGAGTAGGAGCTGGAGAGAAGGTCTGCAAGGCTTGAGCAAGTTGAGCAAGTTTTCCGGCCAATGACAAGACAACTACGGTACAGATATGGCAATGGCAATGGCCAGACCAAGACCCTACCTATTATGTTCGCAGGCAAGTGAATGGCACTAATAGGGCTTCGTCGCTACTTACTTGGCGGGTGTCCGCTTCTGTGTGCCTGCCGGCTGGGCGCTGCGATATATATACGTGGAATACTTGCTCAAATGCACTCAAAAACCATCGGACCAGTCGACCTTTTTCTTTTTCACCACTGCCCGTCTTTTGTTAGATGCGGGGAAAACGAAACGTGATGAACTGATGGGATGTGTGAGTGAGGCTTGCTTCTCAGCTCTGGGGGGGTCGAATGTGGAAAACCTCACCAGCCGCCTGTGAACACGGCACGGTGCAGTGCAGTGGGAATTCCCGTCGCTGCTGTTATAAGTATTGCCAAGGTCCTACATATCGTGAGCCAAGATTTAGGTTTTGGACGGTGTAACAAGTGGATCTACGCTATTGGGTAGATTAACATTGTAGTACAAATTAGTCACGATGAGAATCTTCCGTCACAAGATATTGGCAGAATGGATTGCGTTGAGGGGAATAGAGAAAGAACGACACACGGCATAGCAATTCCACCCGCGTCTACTACTATGATCTCATAACCCTGATAAGATGTAGTGAGATGATTGGTTTTTTCTCTATTAACCAACTCACCCAGGAGGCATTTCCAAATGGTAGTAGATATATAAAATCATGTACTGCCACCGCAACATATACGTATGCTTAAAGATGGTAAGGCTTTGTTTTTCTCTCTCTCTCTACAGTATCCTTTAAGATGAATCACAGATGTGATATTATAGAACCCATAAGTTGGCCGGCTCCGTCATACTTAACTTGATGTTTAAAGTGAGGTACTACTTACTCGGCGTAGATATATCGTGAAAAGTATTACAACAGGTTTAGAGAATTGAAGTATTTCGAAACTGTTGATTGTGTGAAGCCTTACTATAGGTGTGACGATATTACGCCGGATTATATGATCAAGTTTTCTCGATCTATCAACAAGCTAAAAGAATTTATATTTCAATTGTAGCAGCACGGCGGCCTTACTAGGTTGTCAGAGCCTCTGTGCGTGTGGTAGGTGAAAGACACTTGTTGTCATGGGAAGGCCCCTAAACACCTTCGATTAGTCTCAACTATGTGATAGCTCCCGGTGCTCCGTTCGCTATCGGGGCTTAGACTCCACTAGAAATACCATATCGAGGAAAACGAAGCCGCTCAACACGTTCGGGAGCCTCTAATCGTTCTGCTTTGGACAATGACACCTCTATTTCGACTATACCATCCCCGTTTCTCTCTCTGAATGCTTTAAGTGCCCCAGTGTAACAAGGGCTTGGTTTTAAGGGCTTGGAAGAGTGTTCATATTAATAATAATCATCTAGGGCGTTAAAGGGGGCCATAAGGTCTAGTCCTTCCCTTGGGCTAGGCGGCGACCTTCGTCTCTATATGTAAAAGCTTCGCTTTCGTTCCTCGCTCTCGTATAGCCTGTATCGGGTGCGATTAGGTTATCGCGAGAACGCGCGCGGAACGGGTACGGGAGCCAGCCTTGCCGCTCATATGATTATATACATGAATTGGAGTTCTAGGCCCAAAGGGTTTCGGGTGCCTGAGGCAGTCCCAATCCCTTGGGTGGTCCGTGTGACACCCAGTCTATTATCAAGTCGTATTACTCAGAGCTTGTGCTAATAACTAACAACAGCCTACTTATATACTTCATACTATATCCCTACCAACTCAAGTGATATGGAAATAGATATTTACTGTAGTGTTAGGTAACCATGGGGAAAATTGGTAGGCCATAGTATTTACTTCCATTTAATACTACATACACCTTTCTCTCTCTCTTAGCTCCTCTCCATTATAGAGACAGTCAGCTGACTAGAAGCAATCATTACTCGTCATTTTTCGACTTGGACATTATTCTCATGAAACCCATTAATAATAGCAGCGCTTTCGCCTCCGAAAAGACCGGGAGCAAGGCGATCTTATAGCGCTATCAACGACAGAAAAAGTCCCAATAGGACAAGGAGAGTTGGAGTAACTACTGCGGCTGTCCCTGTTAGCACATCGGAGGTCGTTGACGATGGCGGAGACGGAGATGAGGACGTTATATTTCCATTGCTTCCACTAGGTGTGGGCGTCGGCGTCAGTTCAATTGACGAAGTAGTAGGGGGGGTATCCTCCCCAGTTGGGCTGGAGGTAGTCTGTGCACCCGCAGGCGGCGTGGAGGGTCCATCGGTCTCTTCAACAGGAGTAGTTCCAGTCTCTTCAATAGGAGGAGTTCCAGTCTCGCCTTCACTTGATGTGGGAGCGGTCGTAGTTGGTCCCTCAACGGGAGTCGTCGTGACGGGAACCGTGTCTATCGCAGTAAACGGGGGCTCAACACTGCCCGAAAAATAATAATTATGCCAACCAGAACAGTCCTGGTAGCAGGTGTGGGTGCCATGGAAAACAGTATAACTGTAAGACTGTATTTCCGCATACATCGTACCGTACAGATAATCCCATGGCACATTCGCTATCTGCCGCTTTTCCCATCCATGAGTGTTAAATTGTGTCTGCACAGCGATCTCACTGCCTGAGAGTTCCGATATATGCGACGTCGCGCACCCAGGTAGAGGGTATCCGACACTGTACGATACTCCATCGCGCTCTGTTGTAAACTCCATATAGCCGCCGCCGCCGGTGAAATAATCATCGGCATTGAAATTGTACTGACTATAGGAAGGAATGTGAGTCAAAACAATATACTTATTGGCGATGGCCATTTGATCACTTACGTTGGGCAGCAAAAAACGTCGAAATAAGTCTCGAGCCTATCAGCGCGTGAGATCGAGAGGGTTGAGGCTCCAGCGTAGCCAGAGGGACAGCCGCTATAGAAACGGGTCTCTGCATCCACCACGGTTTGAGCTGAGTAGGGTACGTAACATGATGCTGGACCGTTCTGTGGTGGTCCAAACTGCGTCAATTGGCACGTCAACCAGTCAGGAGAAGGAGATAGGCTGTAGTCTTCGCCGAGCGCAATTGCAGCACAGCTTGTTACCACAACCCAATGGTCTTCCGGGTCAATGCACCCTGGACCTGGTGTAAACTGTGCCGTCGGCGGCGAGGTGATGCTGGCTGGCAGCGTAGGGGTTGGGAAGAAAACCGTCGGAGACGCCATCTTTTCTTCTCCTGTCAGTGGCTGAGCTTAACTACTGTGTGGGAGGTCGCTAGAAGTATGCAACCTCACTTCTCAATCCGTTGCGGATAGACGCTTGATTTGGTTGAGTCGTACGCAGAGGACCTGGGGCAAGCGAGTATAGAAAGGCGTAGGATACGCCATATCGAGCTTAGCAGCCAAGCCAATAAATGTACGTATATATCGAAATTGTTGCAATAGGAAGCCCGTGAAAGTCTGGCCATCGCCAAGAAGCTTGGCAGGGCTTAGGCGCATGGAACTCAACATTTCAAACTTCGGTTCAAGTGTTTATTCCTGGATTGGTTTGACCCAGATCAGCGCACGTAACGGTAGAATATAGGAGATTAAGGGAAATAGGTAAAGGAACAATTAATGGGAAGATATTGGTAGCGTATTAGACAGGCAATACAAACCTATCATTGTATTTCGAGGCTTTCTTTCTCACGACGATAAAGCATAAGCGCGGCACAGGCGACAAGGGAGACAGTGTTTAAGCGAAATGAGAGGATCGTTGCCCATTGCCTGCGATATGTTCATCTCCTGATATCATAAACTGTAGTTCACCATATCCGTATGGAGTTAAATAGTATAGCCGTATCCCACATTGCCCTACTATAGCACCGCAACGATTTCCTTCCACTAAACGCCAACGAGTGGTCGTCAAATCGTCTTAATCTATTATGAGAACAACATATTGCTAGATATTAACATCTCTGAATTCGCGCAATATGACAGTAATTTCGTATTAATTTAACCGAGCATTAAGTAACAACTGAGTTAACGATCGAAATAGATGATAGTATGACCGCGCATAGATATGAAGAGACACTACTTTGTCTAAGCATGTCAGTCGCGTATTAGCACTGGTAGGTTTAGCATTTGGGGGCCAAAGGGCTCTTAGCAAAACTCCAGCTAGTAAAAGTGGCTTGCTTGGGTCTTCGCCAAAAGCCCTTTGGCCCCCAAATGCCGGCAGTAAGGCATCAATCGGGCAGTCAAGATATTATATGTATTCGAAGTGGTGACCTTGGCACGGTGTTCGCTTCCAGATGTAGCTATATTGGGCGTACATGCTTCAAGGGGACACATTCGGTTGACTAAAACACGATTTTCATATCTACTACGCAGCTCCGTGTGGGAAGGAGGCAAAAGTATATACCGCGTGCTGCTCTTCTAGAATATATACGAATATGAAATTTCAGGCAAGGGAGACACTATTGGTGTAGTAAGAATATGCCTTGAGATAATGTGGTGATCTAAAGAAGTTTTGGCGTTACTTTTAATTATTTTTGCCCCCCTTCCCGCCTTATTCCTCGTTATCATTCTCTGTGCACCTACTGTTGCGATCACCCAAAGCAAGGGCATGTATGTATATAGCCAGAGACTAGCCCATGAAGGTGTATAGACCCTTCGTGCAACAACAGAGTTCATACGTAGCCCATACCAGAGATCCCGATACCTACTTTATTTAAGATGGTAATCCTTTCCGAAAATATTTCCATTTCCGACTTGTAGAGGTACACCAGCGCTTTTCTAAGGTAGAAAATTGAATGTTATAGCAGATGCTGATGCCGTGAAAAAGATGGGGACAAAAAACGGACAATGCTTTGCTGGACCGACTTGATCATTTTCCAAAAAGCCTACTTACTGCCTCTGAGAAAACTGAGGCTTTGACTTAAGTTATCCTGGACCTGTTTAGGAGCATGCGGAGCTGAGAGCTTTAAAGAGAGCCTCAGTTATAAGTATTTATTAGCCACTAATTTTATCTTTTTTCCATTTCTTTAAGGAAACTTTTCAGGTCCATTCGTATTCTCCTTCTCCTCTTCCATAATTAAAAACTTTTGTAACTCGACATTTCGAAGTAATGAGGGCGCTTCCGGACTCTAAGACGTCCCCATATATCATACTTACCTAACAGCGTAGACGCTCCTAGGCACGCCGCAGACGTCTACCATGCTGTATACAGATTTCGATTTGTCAAAGCTCCTATCCACTCTGGTGTAAGCCTCAAGGTATATCTCGAACACTCGTTATTGCGCTGAGAACCTCAGGAAACACACCTCTGAAGGTTATGCCGATGTCGCAGTTCTTACTATTAGTAGTTCTAGTATTGACTTATTGTTGTTGCACAAGGGAAGAAACACCTAATCTATAATAGGATCTACTTAGCTGGTTTTATGTCATTCCGTGTCGTTTCACGATAGCTGGTGTGTAATTATGCAAATATCTTCCTATCATGCAGCTCTAAGCTTTGTAGCAACGAAAATAAAAGAAGCGAAGAAACTAGGCTGTTCCTATGGGATCCATTTGAGTGCTACCCTTTTCGATTGCATCTTCCAGGATATAGTAACTGGCGACTTACACACCTTATATAATCTGGTTACAATTTTTGAATCACGACAGAGGTGATGCCTCGCAACTTGATCTCGGCCAGGTACCGTACTGAATGGGCCACAATGATACGTCATGAGATATTTCGCCATCAATTCTATATAGTGCCATTGTCAGAAACCAGCGGTGACCACAGCCTGGGCTTTCTTCTGTCTGTGAACTGATTCGTGCAAATTTCGGCTGGATTGCACCGGCAGCAGCAACACGTACTCAATTAACGCTGACGGAGCGAAGGGCAACTTCCCTAGTGCACGGCATGGAATCTGACTCTTCGGTATCGCCAACAACTTTCATCTCACATAGTCTTCCGCCGTGAACCAATGTGGCATTAAGGACCCGCGCCTTAACGAAGGTATAGTGCTGGTAAGCAGAGATATATGTTTGGTCAAGTTATGGTTTATTTAATGACAATCGGTTGCAGACTACATGAAATGCTATATTCGATAATGTTCAGTTGAAAAGTGGAGGTTGTGAGAAGAGAAGTTGGTGTTAGATTTGGGTTATAATAGTGCTATGGTAGGGCGGTGACATGAGCACTTTTTCCCACTGCGGTTTTTCCTCCTCGGGCCTTCTGATCTGTACTATCGTCCATTGAATAATACAACCAGCTGTTGAAGCATGGCTGGAGATTTGTGTCCCATAGTCTTTACGTGTGTAATTAATCTTCAATATTAGGCCCCGTAATCATTTATTCTAACAATGGTTTGAGCCCCGGGGCTTAAAAGAGACTTTAAATTGCAGTAACCATACAAGGCTTCAAGGGGCCCGTAAAGGATAAATCCTGCCCTTCAGCCTGGCGGGTAACTCAGGGTATATATATGCGGAAGCATCGCTTTCGCTTCTTCGCTCTCCCTCGCTCTCGAACAGCTATTGCATTCCATCGGGCAATTTTCGGATGGCCGAGTAGCCGAGGCCTCATACAAGTCTCCCGCTCATATGATTACATGCATGATATTGGAGTCCCAGGCCCGGAGGTCTCGGATTTAGTCCCAGTCCGTCGGGTCCGTGTGACGTTTATTACGATTACCAATCCGGAACCTCGGAACGCACCTAATTAAAGCGAAGTGGACATCTTAATGACTTACGTAACAAGGGCGCGTGACCAAGGACTTGGAAGTATATCCAAATGGCAATGATGTTCCCGAGTGTCAAGGGGGCCATGAAGGACTTCCCTTCTCCGGCTAAGGCAGGAGACCTACAGACTATATGTCCTGGATAGCTTCGCCTGTAGTTGCCAACCTTGCTTTCGTATAGTTGTCTCAGAGGATCAGGCAATACACGAGTGAGCTAGAAACTGAAGCTTTGCACAGAGTTCACACTTGTATGACTGTAAACATGATATGAAAATCCCAGTCTTCAGATATGTGTGACAACTTGCTCAAATATTTCTATGAGAGCGTTCTCATAGACGTAGTTAACTAAAGTACCAAACTTATAAAATTAAGTAAGTAATTACGTTATAGCGTGCTATATATATATATCGTGGAGTATTTAAAAATGGCCTGGTCTCTTCCTAACAAAGTGGAAAGTACGTTTGAAAGCAAGTACTGATACAACTAGTTGGGCATATACTGTGCTGGAAACTAAACTAAGCTACCGAGAAAAGCAATCGAGATCATCGACACCCGCCTCGTTGCCTTCATGGTAGTTATGAGATTGAACTCACGTTAGCGTTTATTGCTCGCGGCGAGGAATGAGCCGTGTCCACATCTCATGTCAGTCAGTGAGAGCTGTCGGGAAGCGTCACTTACACAACAGAGACGAGGAGAGGGGCGGACAGTACTATACCCACATACTTTGGTATGAATCACGAGTGCAGCGACTGCTCGGCCAAAATCAATTTCCTTACGTTCACGAAATTTCCTCTCTTTCTGTTTTAAGAGAGGGGTGGAGACAATTATGAGGAAAAGGGAGTGGACTTCAGGAACTTTGAGTACGAGAAGGAAGGCTTGTTCTGCATCTTTGCCTTTGCCGTTCGTTAGCTTAAACCTGTATAGATGTCAATTGCTATTGTTTTTACTTCATCGTTCGATAGATCTTAATGCGATTACTACTCATTGCTGCGGTTTACTCTGCTCCTCAAATGACTCTCTAACTTCTGTTTTTTTGATACCCTAACATCATGATGATTAGGTATGAGTTTAGGAGCCTTAATATTGTACGTAAGTATATGAAGAAATATTGTGGTTAGCGAGATTCGAAGGCTGCATTTGCGGGCAAGACTCGCAAAAGCTTATCTTGAAGGCTGGGCGCGGGATGGGTGCATACTCGAAAGAAATACCACCTTGTACACAATACAATATGCAGCCCTGCCGTAGCTAGGCTTGGGGGAACCACTATTTGGTATTTGACGTCTTGTCCCTGCTTCTACTGTGCATCATGCGTGTGCTAGGGTACTATTATGTGGTATCCAGCTCGACAGCGACCTTCTCGTTAAAGTATACCCCTCGGCTGTGTTTCTCCGATCCTGTTTATTATCATGATAACACCATCATGTTACATTTTTGATGGCAAATCGAAGCTGCTTGTTAACATATACCCGCAGCGGCCATCTACACAATTGGGCTTATTTGCGGTCCCATGAGACCAGTGTATTCAAATCGACTGCGTCATTCCACATCCTTCTGCACGATGTGTGGCGCAAAGTGAACAAGCTGACGATGTAGAGGCGAGTATAGGTCCGCGTACTGTAGTACGTATATATGTATGTATGCTTCCTTCCTTGGACACAGACACATGGCTGGTGGCTCCGGCTAAGGATTAGTCTATCCGCGAAGGATTGAGAAAAAAAGACTTGGTCGACGCTCGCCGTTTCATGCAAGTGCGGCGCCACTTCGTCACTTGCTATCGAAGATGACTACAGCATCGAGCTGAGTAAAACAACCACGATGCAAGTAATGAAAACACGTGCAGACTAAGAAACGAAGGCAAAGATCAACGTTCCAAGGCGGGAACGCGACCGGAGAGCGACTAGACTAAGTATCGCTCACGCGAGCCAATTATCTTCCTTCTTAACGAGCCCCTCTTACCCGAAACAGTAACAGGGTACTCGATGGTTGATGTGCTTCGCTACCTTCTTTATCGCCGATATGGCGCTCGCGTGGGATAAACATGGCGGTGTGTGGGCTGCCTTTGTGGGCGAGCATACCTACATCTCGTTAACGCAATACAACGTAGAAGTATTGAGATCGCCAAAAGGGTCTCAAATATATTTCAAGTTGTACAGGTCTCCCTTCTAATCCGCCATCCTCTATCGACTATATCTGAGCCGCACCTATCCGCAGTCGTCTGCGGTCATGTTTACGCCAAGCCTGGGACTGGAACCCAAGTCTGGGCAAGGGGCTTTTTTCGGGCGTTCCCCGAGCTGGTCGCCGTCGTATCGGCTGTATGCCATGTATGATCCGTATCCCTTGAGGTTAGCAGTGCCTACTGTACGTTTCTCGTCTATGCACGTATTCGGCTTGTGGCTTCCGATGCCCCAGACCGTTAGTAACTCAATAAGAATCACACTTGTAGACCAGAATGTATCGTACTACTTTCCAGAATTGGTTCTCGAAGAGCGCGCATGGTGGATGATAGATCATGGAACATGGGATGGAAGCGGAGTACGATTGAGTTGTTGATTGATCAACCAACTTAGTGTGCTTCGATGCATTCGATGGTTTCATTCGTGTCTTGTATCCCAATGGGCACTCGCATGCACGTACGCTACATTGATGGTGGGTGGCTACAAGAGCTCACCAGTTTAGCTAAGTGGCCGTCGCCAAGAACCTTGCCGAGTTTACGCAGGTCAACATTCGGTTGAAACGCCGACAGGACGTGGGATGAGCTCTGTATGCTCAGCCATAATAGGAAGGCATCGTTTTCTAGAAGATATGACGTGCAGATACTGTTATTCGAGACTGCATTCTGAATTTGATATTTCTTCAGCAGGATGCTAGCTGTCAAATTATTGTGAGCCGTCTGGACAAGGTACGTACATATGCGCAGCGCCAACAATCCTCACGCCTTACACGTGCGTCGTATTTTGCCACCAGGAGCAAGAAGAATATTTCACTCAAGGACTGCGGTCTGGCGGTCAAATTACACTTTCCAGACTCTTGCCTGTCGGATATATTGTGAATATTGTGACCACGTACCTCTCTGGCCTTAAGTCTAAAATATAGTAGACAACGGCAGATCGGCGCTCAATAATGGCGAGAACCCTTGTGGCGAATTTGTACAATATCCGTCTAGTCTAACTACCTAGTGTAGAGGGTTAATAGCTTAGATGCAGGTAGCATTATGAACCCTGGAGGAATCAGTGGCCCTATTAAGCTTGGTGTTTTACTTAACATTTAGTCTAACCTAGTTGCTTGCCGTGTGCCATATTGTTACCTACTGCTGTAGCGGAACGAGGAACGGGCGGAGCTGTGATTCTACTGTATTAAGCGGACAGATTAATGAGGATAGGTTCGAATCCTATTAGCGCTAGCATGTTTTGGTTGCTCTCTTCTCTGGCGGAGGACAAATGCTTGTCTTCGAGGCGTTCAGCTAAGGATCTACCAGGGTCCCCTCATTGATAGGTACGTCAGACGTAACGCATAGTGTGATAGGGCATTTATCCCCTTACGGTTAGGAGCACGATTAGGTTTCCCTTCAATAGCGACGACCTACTCCGTACAGCATAGGACTAGGCTATTTACTAGGCTGACGGATTGACTTGTTGCAACTGACTTTTAAGTAATGCGCTAGGTATACATTGTAGCATGCATTTGGTCCTGCATTGCGCTAAATGGAGCCAAGCACATTTGCCGCTTTGTTCTCGCATGGCCGGCTCAATAAAATCACATGATGAATTATGCGTATAAGACGGATCCTAAATCATATGTGGCTTCTATAAGGACCCAACTGCCCGACTGCTTTTTGAGCGTATTCGGCATGCTCGAGGTTCCTCTTTTGGCATACCGGTACTATGTATGATGAGGATCCCTAGAAAATCGTGAGCTAATTTGATCCTTCACAACTAAGACTAGACGACTTTCTGGCCTAGATAGACACTACTAGGATGACGGGTTAGCTACTTTGACTCAATGTATGTTACTTCAAGAGAAAACAGCACTATTTCATTTGTGTCCGTGGAAATTAATGTCACCTGGCATATTTGAAGCTCTCGTCGGTGACCCCTTCACCCGGTTCTTAGCTTGAAACTATTCTCTTCACTTATGCACATATCACACCGCTGTGACGAGTTGCTAGTAATGCTCTATTGCTTCGTTTCATTCCTTGTTCTCTCTTGAATTTGAATTACTATATTTTTGGTTGAAACCTGAGTTAATGTATAGTACGCAGGGCTTTTCCTATAATCATCTTGGCGCCTTTACAATTAGTTAATTACTTCTAGTACGGGTTTTTAGAATGCAAGAAAACTATTGTTGCGGTAATAATGAAAATAGGAAGAAGAGCGATAAGTCAATCCTAAGGGCCACGTAGTGCTACTTTCCCTTCAAGAGACAGATATCTTTAAGAACTGGGATAGTATATCTAGCCACAAGACTTCTAGATTGACCTTGTTTCCGCTGATTTACGTTCTTTATCATGCTTATCGAGTCTCTTTGTTAATGCTTCTTAGCGCTCCCTTGAATTCCTGGCTCCAGCCGTCTTAGTCTTATGTTTCCGTCTTTTCTCCGAGCCCGAGCTGTATCCTCTCAAGATCCTTGCTACACCTTCCATGGGAGTATATAGATCGAGCTACTCCGGCGCCTGCTAGGACGCCCTTAGTTGACAAGGCAGCTCTTTCCACTAAGCGACTTTGACTTCTAGTACCCTCAGTTTGTCTGATTTCTCCTTTCAAAGAGCTTACTTAAACTCCACCGGACATGGCTCAAACTTGACGTCGTCAGCATTGCTGACATAATTTGATTCATTCATCCAGGTCATTTTCCTAATTGACCCATGCCATCGTTGACCTTAGCTTTATAAGATAGTGCAGGGATTTCATCTAGCTAGGTGCCCTCGTCAAGTGACGTTGTCGTAGCACTGGTGCAATCAACGTGGACCCATATATTAGCAATGGTAGAAGCCGGAGCCTACTAATGCCGTCGCATTGCTAATTTGGTGGCTCTATAAGTAGGGTGTGTCCATTCTTTCGACGGTTCAAGGGTAACTGAGCTACAACATTGCCACGAGGAACAATCAATCGGTTTATAAGATCTCCATTTAACTATTAGATAGTGTAGGAATTGGGCACGTGGCTACGACCGCGGTGGCACGCAGGTGGGCCATGTACCTAATGTTCGATTTTCAAACGAGAGAGAGTGAGCGTATATTATGATTTTGGGTGGCTGTTCATGTTGTTTGTTTACATAATACTTGGCCAGTGAGACAGACGGTAGGTTTATTAGTACGTTGGTTCAAAGGCGGACTTCTCTGTCTGCTTATGTAATACAAACCACAGTTATTAACGGATATCACCAGTGAAAAGGGCTGAAGCCCGCCAGCTGCTGTTTTCCGCAGGAGAAGTGCCAGAGCATTACAGATTATGCAGACTCCTAGAATCTGCTGTAATACTGATTTGTTTATTGGAGCTCAACCCCAGACCCAGCATAAACCAGACATACTGTAAGTAAGTAGATTAGACTGGGGCTCAGGATTAGAGCGGCGTGAATCTGCTGTGCCCAGGGACACGTTCGGCACCTGGCTAGAGATGCACATATAAAACTTACCCAGATAGGTTAGGTGTCTATACCTAATCTCAGAGTACCCTGGCGGTAGGATCAACTCCCGCTAGGGACCTCTGCAAAGCCCCGGGCCTGGAGCTGATCGGCAGCGTTTAGTGCATGTAGAGTACGTGTACCTATCATTGTTCCACGCATGCTTTTCTACTTCTCTCCAAAATAGAGCGTTACCTTTACTATCTTAGTGGATGGATGCAAAGATGAAAAGTCTACGACTCCTATGCCACCGACCTCTACTGTAACTCCCCTCGTTAACACACACTACAGTAAACGAGCTGGCGGAGGCTGCAGAAATAAATGACTGACAGTACTCCGTACACGTGCAGGAAACAAGCGATGAGGTCGTTTCTGGGTGAGCTGATCCCGGTCTGGGTTGGGATTGTTTATGGAAGTCTGCTTGCTCTCAATATCTTGTGCAGCGCAGCAAGCTAGCCATTAGTTAATTCCGCACCGACCGTTACGAAGTACGGGGAAACAACTCGAATGCCCCCACAGCACAGGAATCATGCTTTCGCTGTCCGGCGTCACCATTCGGGGACGTTTCCCACACATAGGCGCAGCCGATTACCGGAAACATAACCCTCCTCTCTATGTAATGTTACAGCACGAAAGCGAATCAAACGGCGCTAGCCAGCAGCGATTGGCCCGTATGATTCCCTAACAGGACAGAAATGGTTGTTCACGATAGCCAGGCAACGGGCTGATCCGGTACAGGATTCCGGAGATTTCGTCATGTCTTTACAGTAGTGTTGGTAGTGAAAAATGGTCAGCACGGACCACCGCTGGTTTATTTTGACCCTGCAACTCCAGAAGTTGATGCTTGACGTTGGGAATTGAACCCATCTCCACGTTCGAGACGCCCTGGAACCGGGGTAGCTGGAGGGGTTGCACCGAGATGAGTCTTAGCAAAGCAGTTCACGCACCCACGCCTACTATTACAGTGTACTTGGCCTTTTATTAGCCTCCCATCTCCACCCGCTATCTCACGCTGATTCACTGTCGCTAGTGTAGGGAGCAGCTGCATACGAGCTAAATCAGAAGAGTACCAGTACTACCCTCTTCTCACGAAGGATCTCACACTGTGGGTGTGGTTCCTCGACTTGACATGCATCCCCCATGCATCTCATGTGTCTATCTGATCCTGCCGCTCCCGTCTTTCTGTACCGTAGAAGATGCAGAAGGAACCGCCACCACGTTTATTATACATTCTCTGGCTGGCCCAGGTAGTCAGTTGATGAGCCTGTTCTCCTTTCTCCCTATCATTCTCTCCATTGACTTTGTGTGCCGAGAAACAACCCCCCAATACTACACTCGTGCCACTTCAAAGCGTTACGTATAAGCAAGAGTAGCATGTCAGGAACATCTTCACCACGCAGCGGGCGTCCGCTGACGACCTCATATGCCGATCTAATGAAGCCAGACGAGGACTGGCGGAATCTACCTGACGCAGCAGAGCGAAGAAAAATCCAAAACCGCCTTGCCCAGAGAGCCTATCGTATGTGACCCTCGACACCGACTTCGCTCTAATGAAATTCGTCGCTCTGTGAAGTTCAACTTAACTGACTGCTGCCTCCAGGACGCAACATGAGAGATCGAACAAAGGAGGTGGAAAAACTGAAGAAACAGCTCCAGCAACTACAGGAGATAGTGAGCGGTGATCCCTCGACCACACCACCACCAGAGCAGGAGTTAGCATTAGGTGGAAGGAGTCCCGTTAGCTCGGAGGGCACGCCGGCGCCTCATAATGCAGAGCCGACTTCGGTGCCGGCAACGACAGCGGCTGCAGATGGGTCTCGGCAAATAAGCGGTTATATGCAAACATGGCCACATGCTCACGGTCCCGAGCAATTGAATGGTCTTGGATTGATGTCAGACGGGGATACTCCTATGGTCTATGATGCCGCTCCCACCTATTTTTCGCAAATACCGACCTCCAACGATGTTGTACCCGAACTGTCAACAATCTCCACCTTGGGCCGCCGGACGCGGGCTGTTACCACAGCCATAACTCCAAGTTCAATACAACATCACACTCCATCTAGGAGCCATAGCATGTCTGCGGCCCTTTCGTCTAATTGCTCGAGTCCTCTTCCTTGGGGTATGAATGGTGCTGAGGGACACGAAGCGATGCCAATGCCGACTGGGTGAGCAACGGCCCGTGCCAGTGATTATGTGAGAAATCTAATTTGTGTGTTCCACCAGCTTTAATATGTATGGCAATGCCGACGAAATGCCTTTGTATCATCCCGAATCGGTATATTCATTAGAAGACAGTCTTGCAGCATCAACAGCATATGCCACCTCCCCTGGCTCCGACCTAAATAGCACAGCTGGCTGGCCGGCGGTTGACAGGAAGCCAATCACGCGACCAGGAAGCTCCTCCGTTACTTCGACATTTATGACCAATGCCAATGTCGGTGATATACCAGATAGACCGAAACCTCTGCCAGAGACAACAGCACCCCTGCTCCACTTTGCTATTGCTGGAGGTAATGCTGAGACTCTACGACTACTACTACTACGTCACGATGTCAACGTAAATGGTAAAGACAACTCGGGCTACACAGCCCTCCAACGGGCTGTGATGTGTGGGCGGACAGACATGGCCGCTATGCTCCTTGAACGAGGTGCTGCAGTTGAAGGTGATGATAGTTGGCGGACACAAAGCGCCGTGCCTCTTAAGGTAGAGCCTTGACAGTCACAAAATGTTACTCTTCTGTGGGGAAAGGCGCTGTTATCGTTTTCATCTACGTGTATTCAGGCAAGGCACGGCGTTTAGGATATTAGATCTCCGGGGATCTAGAAGAGCTCAACTGTATATGGCACTATCTACGTATAGAGGATTCTGGGCGGCCATCTGCCCCATCGGATTGACCCTAGCCGGGTATCCGTTTCGCTAGGGACGGCGAATTTAGAACGTTCCATACCCCAGCGCATCGACCATAAGCAAGGCGCCACGATAGTTTACATTCACCATGTACACTATAACGGGGATAATGCCAGCACATCAGCGGCGAAGCGTAATAGAAATAATTGCCAAATCCGAATTCGAACAAGCGAGACTGTGAGATGAGGTCAGCAATGCGAAGTGAAGAGGAATCATCGGTAGGACTCCTCTCCTCATCTTGTGAGCCAGGGTCAGCTGTACGTGCTCACGCCAAGCTAGAGGAAACTTGCGTGCAGCAGCTTTATCTTGCATCTGAGTGGTACCGAATCTTATGCTCTAACGGCCAGTCAATCTGGCACCGTCACGATAAGAAACGCATGCTGGGAAAACAATACCTGTCAGCTGGCCTTTCTAGCTGACCAATTGATGTTCTTAACCTATCCATACAACAACATCAGGATTAGACTACTATGTACACGTATCTACAACTGTGGGTAATATTAGCTATCTTGGCCTACTTGAATTATGAGTGATAAGGGTAAAGGACTTCGTAACATCCATATGAGATTACCTCCGCATTTCCGCGATCTCCTACCTCTGTGGGCTAATGAGACACCCGGTTAGTACCCGGTCAGGACCGGTCGAGAAAATCACTGCGCCGCACAGTTGCGCAACAGGGACCTAACTGTAAAAGTGCTACAGAAGCCTGTCCGATCCTATTAGCCCCATTATCCACCCGTGAAATCCGAATCTGCAAGAGTTTGGGGCAAAATACTTGACTAACCATGTCGCGGCGGCTGTGAAGAGCTGAAATATCTACAGTACTCCTGGTGGTAATTTAGAAATTTTGAGCTTGGCATATATGTTTATTTGCTCATCTGTATCCTTCGGACCAGGACTCTGCAGGTTCCGCCCTAGGCGAACATACATACATGGTAGAGGAGCTAAAGACCAGGAGCGAGACAGGTGTCGACCTGCTCGCTACGGGGTCCTCTACGATGCCTGCTTTGGCGCCATGCGGGAGGCGCCGGCCCACCAAAATGAAGCCGGGCGCTGAGGTAAGCTGGTTATCTCCAGACAATGGCGCCAGATGTCGATGTTGAGAGACAAACTGTCTCATGCGAATCTGCCTAGTCTAGCCGAAGCCTTGTACGATCACAGAAGCAGTAGCAGCCCTCTAAGACGATGCAACCTCAGCTAGATTGATCGATATGATACAACGCCTCATAAGCTTACATAGCGGCCATGGCAATACGCTGGTGCTCATCTGAAGCCGATAAACGGCGTTTGCTCCGGCCCTTCTTACACACCGCTTACCGCTCGCTACCTTTTGCGTCATAGTCCCTGAGCTGCTCGATGTTTGAAGACTGAATCTAGCAAACCAATAGGCAAGCCCCCTACAGACCGTGGTTGGGAAACTTACTCACGGCAACCATAAAGTCCTTGATAGGCTATTTCATGCGGAGAAACACCTTTAAACCTTCTGCTCAGATCAAGAGAAGACGACAGTGATAATGCTGACGTAAACCGTATAAAATGCGGATCAACCAGCAACATGCTGCGTACAAATCGCCGTCTTTCTTGTGAGTGGTTGTGCTTAATTAACAGCAAAGTCTCACTGTGTAACATCTTGGAAGTGATTGCGCCGCATATGCACAGCATCTCGCGAAATACCTGCCTCCTATCGGCCGATTTGTACTGCACTAGTGGTAGTTATGTGTAGCCAACACAGTGAGCACAGACAGCATGGGATACTTCAGGTCCTTAGGTAACTGCTGTGCACAAGCCATGCACGTGGTTGCTGAAGAAGTAACTTTCGCGTTGATTGATCCGAGCAAACCACAGTATCCACTCAATCTGGAAGGGCGTATCGTTGAAAGAGTATACGTATGCTGGATGGACAATTTCAAGTTACTCCCACTCGCCCTTTTGCTGTTTAGCTTGCCGAGCAGGACTGTTGCTACGGAAATCCTTTCGGCAGTTCTTACAAAAGGACAAGCGGGTGGTCGGCTGGTCGGCTAGTCGGGTTCATAACTTAAAACCGTCCTTTAGATCCTGTTCATTAGCTAGTTACGGGATGCCCGCCAGAAGGACTTAATCCACGCCAGTCAGATTCAAGTAAAAGGAAGGATGTCGACGAGAGGCGTGCAGCACCATGTGAAGCCGCATCGCGATTCTCATTGGTGTATTCAATATATGACTTAAGCCTATCATGTTATAGCGCCGCGCTTCATCAGTTTGACAAGCCAGCCAATACATTTAGTTATACGATATCGTGTAACTGGCAGCACTGTACATAATGCACGGGATAACTTATCATTTATGCAGCCATTTGTTATGTATAAGTCCTCTTGTGCTTTATCTATTATTATCACCATGTTCCAGTGCACTACCTCGTCGATAGCAGATCTCCCACTAAGTATTATCCTGCTAGCCAAGGATAGTATTCGTCATGGATGATCTTCAGGCACATATAACACTACAGTACATAGTACCTAAACTTGCCCTGTCTGGTGTTGGCAAGCTGCATAACAGAGGGGTCATGCATAGGTCGCATATTTATAGCAAGATGATGTGACGGTAGTACTGTACAGTGCAATCCTAATGATGCTCAATATCGTTATGTAACGTTGATGCGAATATAACGCCACGATATAAGCGAAGGAAACAGAACCGGGACGTACGCGTGAGCAATTCGCTTCTTCTTACGGTTTTGAGGTTTCCAGAAGACCAATGCACCTAACTACACTAACTGTCAACCCTCGAGGTGCTTGTCTACAATTAGTGTAGGTAAAGGGTTCCATGCCAAAAGTGGTAATGCAGATCTGCAGATGAAACAACCTTATTATGCTCACACTAACGCTATCGGGGTTTCGAGGAACGAACGGGAAGCAGGTTATTGTACACGTAGCACGTTTTTGCCAGGGATCACATGCACCTAATTTGAGTGATCGCCTCGGTTGCAGAGTCTACGCGGGACTCATCACCTTCTTATGGAAATCTGATGTGGTGATAACATCAGATATAGGCTGTCTTTGTCAACTACCTGCTATAAGTGGTAACACTGCTATGGCATTGCGATCGAGTTTCCAAGATCTGATTCCTCTACAGCTTCACGCGTTGACGATCTATTCGGGACCGAAGATCCTCGGTTATAGTGGTGAGGCTCCGTTGACACCGCGCTCGCGTCTCATGCTTGTGCCGTGCCGCTCAAGTCCGGAGTTACGACTCGTCTATGTCATACATTTACGTAGGGCGGACAGATATACTATGTACTTGATATAACCAAATGCATACCACCCTACGTGCGGGCAGCTGGTATTACGAGAAGAAGATCCACGCAGGAACGGACAGCCACAGAGGACCCTGGAAATCAGGAAACACGTTACGCGCTAGATCACCCTTACGTTAACCGCGCCCCGTTTCCTCTACACTGGAGTATGGTATAACAGCTGTCGTGACAAAGGAACCAACCCTACTGCGGAACAGCCCGGTAACAAAGGCATACAGCAGTAACACCCACCAACTATCCGCCCATGTGGCTGCATTCCGCACTCCGTCCATAAATCCACTACGACAACCTGCAACATCAACATGTGTTAGTGTCGTAACAGCGATGGGGATGGTCTTTATGTTCCCGTTCTTGGTCAAGGCGGCCGCACTTGACTCAGATCTCTGCGTCACACTAGTTCAGCTGAATGGGATTGCCGCCTTGGGTGCTTCCACAAGGGTTGATCGGCCTCTTTCGCCGGCAGTTTTTAACGCCGTCTCGTGGCTCTGCTCGTGGCAATTTGTCACGCCTATTCCTACAATACTACACTGCACGTAGGACTATCTTGAATCGTCACGAAGCTGGAATACTTTCTTCTCACCTTCTCATTTGAGCACTGCCTGCTCGTCCTTAGGGACCTAGTGCCCACTAGAATCGATAGTCTTGGTATTATACAGCCCAGGACACTAATGTCCCTTGCAAACGGTTAAAGCCACTGCAGCGTGACTAGCGTAACCTATGGTAGAGAGCTGCCCTATCGCAGAGAGTCCTCAAGGCCCTTCGACTCCTCTAACAACGACTTCCCTTAGGTTGACTCAGGATGCGGAATACAGTTCAACACGCTATTTGCTGCAATGGGATTTAGACAAACCGGTTCCGCATCTTGCCCACGTACACCGACTACCCCAGGTTCGCTATATACTTACCCACTCAAGCCACCGACAGGGTGCTCAGCTAGCTAATACTGCACTCATCTCGTAGACAGCTCATACGCTATTGAAAGGTTAATAATTCAAAGATGATGTATGCCCTACTCTTCAAAAGGGTTGACTAAGGTATGACCAAAGTCACACCACTACGTGTGACTCATATTCTCGAAAGAATCCTTGGGAAAAGTGAACTTTATATGAAACACTCGCCCTAGTATGCATTCCAATTCTATGATTCCAGAACCATGACATTGGAGTTCGATCCGCAGGGGGTCTCGCCGAATCTCATGTACGACAAGGATATGCCCATAGTGTACACTACAAAAGGCTTTCCGGCAGTTGTCCGTCTTACCCACGGGATGTGAATATTTCTCCAAGGTCTCGAATGGGGGCTTGTTATCCTTGGTGTATAGAAAGACGCTCCTACGGAACATACGAATTCGGTCATGGTGCAGCCCACCGTTCACCAATCTCCGTGTATTGCTCTGTGAAACTGGTTAGGACATGAGTATACGTACGTCATTGATCTAGCAAGGCTCGGGACCCGGGAACCCTCATCGGCAATCCCGAGATCTTCTAGTTAGACGCTTGCCTTTAAAAATGCAGATGAGCGTTTCAAAAGCGGCCAGGGATGACGTCGGTGGTTGAGTCTTGCTTGCGGAAATCCTTCGACCATTCTTAAGTACACGATTCTATAAACTTCTGGGTATCATATAAGTGAAACCGGGGAACATGGATACCTTGATTAGGAAAGACCCTGACTTGGCCCCCGCGAATCGCCCTCACCGCCGGGTCATTCGAGTGATCAGATTGGGCGCGGGGAGATCCCGGGGGAGATCCTACCTTCCCGTCTAGTATAGAAAACTATAGACGAAACCTGTATTGCTGGCTTACGACAGCTTTGACATGCGCCATGCGTAGGGTAGACTTCGCCGGTTACCTCGGGTCAAGGTGGAAGAGAATATTCTATGCATGGCAGTTAGGAAGAGTGTATTGGGTTGTTAGTTATCAATGGACTAATTAGTATGAATTCATCTACCTAGTTATATATGATAGACTGAATCATACCTACTCATTATGTATTTATCACTGAGTAACCGCTATGGCTTCCTGTAGCCCTATGCAGCGCCGGTTTCATTCGAAGTTCATCCATATATGGTAGGAATAGTCACATCCTTCCTAGGAAAAGGTAGGCTATATCATTCGATGTTGATGAACTTATTAGAGAACTCAGGGATACTGATATCTCGGCTTGTCATTAACTACCTTTTCTATTTCTCAATTATGGCAAGGTAACCTGTAGTGCATCAATTAAGCCGTGAGTCTTACAGAAATGATCTAACTACATTAACAAAGCCAGAAGCTTATATTCCTTTCTGCTCTACGTATTCTTCCTTTTGCTTTTGCTTATGCTTCCTTCCCTTCCTCGGTCATTACGACTGAAGTTTGCGTGACACTCAGATTCGCCTTCCCTGTACTATAGCACTGCTGACATAAACTAGGAAATAGCATAGAGGCCCCATGCTTTTCATGTCACACGGACCCAAGGGACTGCACCCGAGACCCTTCGGCCCAGGACTCCAATATCATATATATAATCATATAAGCGGCTAGACTTGCTGCTTAGCTACCCGCGTATGCCCTATCGGATGAAACAGGCTATACGAGAGCGAAAGCGAGGCTTTCACATATGTAGACCTGAGGTCGCTGCCTGGCTGAAAGGGAGGACTAGACCTTCATGGCCCCCTTGAAGCCCAGGATGAACATTGCTATTCGAAGTCTCTTCCAAGCCTATGATCCCAAGCCCTTGTTACTAAAATCTCCAACGAAGTATAACAGTACGGCTTGCTGGTGGATTGGTTACTTGGTATACTTAGCACCGGGGGAGGGCTTGCCGATGAAGATACGGTCATATGAATATAGCTAAACAAACATAGTCTCTGGGGCCTTGACGTTCGCACTACACAGCTGTTGTTTCGAATAAGCTTAGTATCTCCGACATAGAGGGAGTCTTCCTGATATTCAGAGTTTTAAATAACACGTGCATCTAGACGCGGCCCTCCTGTCTGTCGCAGCTCTTTCACCGCCCGACGAAGCAACGACTCACACAATACCTTGTTCTGGTAGGGTTAGCGTAGGTAGGGTAGAGAGCAATGAGATATCCAGTCCACGGCGGGTGTGGGCACCAGGTAGATATTTGGCGAAGTGGAAATGTTTTTCCTGTTCGTGGGCTTCTGGCGACAGGCGATGGATGTTACGTATTTCTATGAAAGTCTTGAAGACTACTTCCCTACCCATCAAGCTACAATTAGTGGTAATGTTGTGGAGGTTGGACCCTATCGTTAGCTCGGGCTAACAGTTGAGCTACGAGTTCGTCGGGTTCAACGTCTTAGTGCGGCGACTCTGATGAGAAATGCACTTGCGCGCGATCACTAACCAATTTGAAGCATCTTTTCAAGACGAGATGCCCACGCAAGCAAGGAGCATGAATGAATGAATGAATGAAGATAACGCTTATCCGACGTACCTGGATAACTGTCACGTGATAAGTACGCGTGAAACAGCTCCCCTAGACAGGCTAGACTTGGCTTATCATTATCGGCAATGCTGTAAGCACTATCGTACGACCAATCAGCTGTCATAAAATGTAATAGCTCCCGTTATTCCCGTACTTACGACAACATTCTAAGCCTCAAGACAGCCTTCTTCTTTTGCTTGTTGTTTTGCCAAGCTTCGCGGTCAATTGTCAATGGTCAATTGAACCCGGCTAAAATGGCGAATGTCGAGCTTGGGTTGGCGATTGGCTTCTACCTCTATCCGTGTGGCCTAATTGCGACTCTTTTCCTCTCCCAGCTGCTCCGGTATAGGTACAAATATGCCGGCAGCGGGCCCCAGGTTGATGAGAAAGATGTCGAGAAGACCCGGCGATTCTACGCGACATGCGTCTGGTTGGTGCAGCTTGCCTTGACGCCGCTGCTTGTCCGTCTCCCATTCGACCCTCGAAAGTCTTCAAAATGCTAACCGTCCACTATAGCTGGCCAGTATTATCCTTGCCTCGTATAATGCGGTCGTACATCAGGATGCTCAAGCGAACTTTCCCTACAGCGCTTATTTGGTATGGTAGAATAATTACTCGGTAGGAAGATAACTAACCACGTATCTAGGCATCCTACAGCGCTGTCTTGCTTTATTTCTTGGCTGGCCTTCTGCCTGACCCGGATGGACCGTGGACGCCAACAGTCCCTCACTCTTTCGCATGGGGAGTTGCTGTATTGGTTGAGGCTGTCATCGCAGCCGTGTTCGTATCCCAGAACCAGGCCATCGATGCACCATTAGGGCTATTAAATAGCTTATTTGGCCTTGCCATGGCCCGCATTGTCCTTTTCTTGGTCATGATCTCCCTTGTCGCTCTTAGAGAGTCTAAGTTAAGAAAAGCCGAGTCGGGAACAACATCTGAGCGACGGCCTCTTCTAGAAAATGGCGACGGCCCTACGAACGGTTATGGTGGGACTCTCAATTCTGCGGCGAAACCAAATGCCCAAAAAACTCGGGATCCGTCGAAGTCGAATTGGTTTGATTATTTTGCGGGCACTCGGGTGCTCTTCCCCTACCTTTGGTGAGTTTAGTTTGAATCCATGATCATATAAGATAGATCTGCTCATCTGACACGACAAAGGCCATCGAATGCACCGCTCCACCAGGCAATTGTCCTTCTCTGTGTGCTTCTGTTGATTGCCCAACGTGTCGGTGAGTTGCCTACCTCAAGAATCATTATGCCCTCCTTTTGCCCATTGTCTAGGCCCAGACTCTCCTACCCAACTGCTATTATATCTCAATAACCTTGCAGCACCCGGAAATGTTACATGCTCGTCCGAAGATGGATTTTACTGACTGGTGTTAAGTTAACATCTTGGTACCCTTACAGCTTGGTACCCTTGTTGAGGCCCTTGGATACGGCAAGGTCCCTTATAAAGAAGTGATTCTCTACGTGGTGTATCGAGGCCTTCAAGGCCAGCAAGGCGCCCTCGGAGCCGCTCGTTCGGTCTTATGGATCCCGGTTTCTCAGTCTCTGTTCCGAAGATTGTCGTGCGCAGCTTTCGAGCACGTCCTTGGGCTATCCATGGACTTCCACCTTAGCAAGCGAATCGGCGAAGTCACAAGCGCACTTAGCCGAGGTAGCGCCATAAACACTTTCCTGGAGAATTTCTTATTTCAGGTTTTCCCCATGCTCTTCGATATTTTCGTAGCATCTGTTGTGTTCTTTTTTAAGTACGATGCGTTTTATACGCTCATTGTTCTCGTCATTATGTGGTCGTACATCTTTATGACTATCTATATGGCCAAATACCGAGGAAAGCAGAGAAGGGATATGGCAACCAAGGCCAGAGATATGGAGGCCACAAAGTGAGCGCGAAACCATTCATAGGAATCACCGACGCTGACTCTTAGCTAGAACCGATGCAATCATGGCTTATGAAACAGTACAGCACAACTGTGCTGTACCCGCAGAGACGGAGAAGTATAAGGGCCATGTCATAACTTATCAGAAGGCCGAACGTCTTGTACAGCTCTCGCTGAATTTCCTTAACCTGATACAGAGCTCGGTATTCACTATCGGTGTAGCCTTGATTGTTGTTGTGTCTGCCTACAAGATCGCCCACGGCCAGCAGAGTGTCGCCGACTTCGTCAGTCTCATTACCTATTTCGCCCAGCTGCAGGCACCCCTGAACTTCTTCGGTACATTCTATACGATGCTCCAGAACAACCTCATCGAGGCAGAACGTATGCTTGAGTTGGTAAGTTGCATCTGTGTCTTAAGATAGCTATCATTGGTTTAATATGATCTAGTTCAATGAGACATCTGGTGTCGTCGAGAAGCCAGATGCAAAGGACCTGCCTTCTGCCCAAGGCGAAATCAAATTTAATAATGTCACGTTCTGTTACCAAGGTAAAGAGCCCGTTTTACATGGCATCAGCTTCACAGTTGCGCCGGGAACCAAGACGGCACTTGTGGGAGAGTCAGGAAGTGGCAAGTCTACATGCCTCAAACTCTTGTTCCGGTTCTACGATGTGGCTGATGGGTCAGTGACGGTGGACGGCCATGATGTGCGTGACTTGAAGATCAATGGGTTGCGCAAACACATAGGCGTAGTACCGCAAGATACAGTCCTGTTCAATGCTACGATTATGTACAACTTACTATACGCCGACCCTAAGGCGACCGAGGCGGATGTGTATGAAGCCTGCAAGGCAGCCAACATCCATGAGCGTATCATGGCTTTCCCGGACCAATACGACACCAAGGTTGGCGAGCGAGGCTTAAAACTGTCAGGCGGCGAACGCCAACGTGTGAGTAGCCATCAGCAAACCATAGCCATTTTGTTCTGTCCTGCTAAAAACTGACTATAGATTGCTATTGCGCGTGCTATTCTGAAGAATGCACGCATCCTGTTGCTGGATGAGGCCACTGCATCTCTCGTAAGAAATTCTCAGTCATCTTCTTCTTACCTCGGCGAATTCAGGATAGAGAGGCGCCTTTTGAACCAATGACATCTCTGGAAGCTTGCGGATCCTCATAAATAATGCTTAGAATGGCGATTGCTAACTTAGAATGCTGCAGGATTCACACACGGAGAGACAGATTCAAGAGGCTCTTGAGCGGGTAACCGCTGGCCGATCCACGGTCACAATCGCGTACGTATCTAAGTTCAATCACATAAAGAAGACAAGGCGACATCCAGAAGACTGACATAAAGACATTGTAGGCATCGTCTCTCCACAATCGTCGATTCTGACCAAATCATTGTTCTTCACCAGGGTAAAGTGGTCGAGAGGGGTACGCACAACGAGCTTCTTGAACTTAAGGGCAGTTACCATGCCATGTGGGAAAAGCAAACGGCGACAGACAAGAAAAGGTCGGAAAAGGAGGACGTGAGCTCTGAGGAGTAGATGTGTGGTTAATTGCTTTCTTGAGTCGTTGTAAAACACTGTACTTGCGGTGTACTAAGTATAGAAAATAAAGTTTGTCTATAGATGTATTAACAGAGCCAAAATTTTGCCTCCCAGCATGCAAAACTCGGCTAAATGTTAGATATTCTAGGCGGTATCTACATCAAGTTTGTGCTGAGGCGTTGTGCTCCTAGTCTATGATAACAAGACGTGAAGCCCTAAGGGGGAGAATACTTCATACAAAACCGGTATCTTCAATCTGCAGATATAAATTCCTTTAGCACGTTGCAGTATCCGTGGCGAGGCAGCTGAGACACTTCGTCTGCTATTCGACCGAAGCAAGAACCGAACGATAGGGAGTCTATCAGTGTAGTTTCAAGGCCGTGATTGGTAATCGGTCAATTGCCCAAGCGGACGAACGACTTGGGGGTATATACAGGCTCCGGCCTAGGGAGTATCATATCAAACATATTTATACACGTCGTCGATATTTTTTGGCGATCACCATATCTGATTATAGCTTAGCCCTTAAGACCACGTCTAATGAGCATAAACCATCTCTCATTTCGACCAGTTCTTTTCTCAAAATCTTGCCCGTGGGGTTCTTGGGCAAGTGACTGATCTGCCACACGCCGCCTCTGAGCTTTTTGTAGCCGCTGACTTCTTTATCGATATGCTCATGGATCTCCTTGAGCGCCTGCCTCTGCTGCTCCACGGTCTTAAGGTGATCCTTGAGGATAACCCAGGCCGTAGGCAGCTCCGTGAGCTGGCTCTCGTCCCAGGTGGCGCCGACACCCCCCTCGATAACGTGCGGGTGCGTATTGAGATGCGCCTCCAGCTCAGCGGGCGAGATCTGGAAACCTTTGTACTTGATCAGGTCCTTGGTCCGTCCCACGACGCTGACGGCGCCGTTCTTGTCGATGGTGCAGACGTCGCCCGTATTGTACCAACCCGGCATGGGAAACCCCGTCTTGTTCGCCTCGTAATTGAAAGCGTAGCCGCGAGTGATGTTGGGCCCGCGGAGCCAGAGCTCGCCGGGTCCACCCTCCGGGGCATCTTCCGTGCTGCCTTCTTTCTTGAGGCAAGCCTCGATGTTCGCGAGCAACCTTCCCGTGACGCCGTCGGGCAACATCTCATCTATGCTTTGGTAAGCCACGTAACCGGCGGCCTCTGTCATGCCGTATACCTGGTTCAGCTTCCAAGGGGCTTTGCTTAGGAAGCGATCTCGAAGCTCGCGCTTCAGCGGGCCGCCGACATTGATGACCTCGGCTTGCGAGAAGTCGTACCGCGAGGTGGCGTCCGAGTCGGCGAGCTGGAGCACCACGCTCGGAACGCCTTGGAAGGTGGTGGCCCTGTTGGAGCCTACTAGTTTTACGTACTCTTCGAAGCTGTACGTCGGCATCGCGTGGTGCATCATGCCCGTCCACGGACCCAGGAATAGCGGCAGCGTCGTATTCGCGATATGCGTCCATGGCGTGAAGGCTACGCATCGCGCCCGTGTGTCGAATGTCTTAGGATCCCGGGCAAAGAGTTGGTAACAATTGGTCACGAAATTGTGATGTGTCAATTCGACACCCTTCGGATTCCCCGTCGTGCCGGATGATAGATGGATAGTTGCCAACCGCGAACGTGTATCCGTGTAGTGCGGGACTGCTAAGCGCTCAGGCGCATAAAAATCATCCGGTACGTGTAAATGACCGGTTACCCGCGAGATAATGGTGATGATCTTAGGTTTCTTCCACGATACACCCTGGCTGGCAAGTTTTCTACCGGCAATTTCCAAAGCCTCCTGCACTACGGGCACCGTAGGACCGTATGAGACGACGAAGTCTGGTCGCGCTACCGACAGGCCGTGTCCTATCTCGGAGGCCTTCAAGGCATAATTGATCGGACATACTACGCCGCCAGTCCAGAGGATCGAGTGCACAAGCTCCAGAAAGTCCACGCTATTAGGAAGAATGATGGCCCACCGGGCCTGATCTGGCGGCTCGAGTTTGAGCTGGAAGCCTTTCGCGATCCTTCCGGCGCGCTCCCGTAATCGGCCTATCGTGATGCTCCGGTTGGTCAGATTGTCTTTGGCGATCAGATGGGACTCGGGTAGGTCTGGGCGGGCCGAAGAGTGAAGCAGCTCCGTCAAATTCAGATCTATCGGGATCGTGATCTCCCCGGACCGGTAGATACGCATCTTTGCTGCTTCGCTCGAAGGTCAGGTCCTACGCTACTCAAAATAACATCAGGAAAAGCTCGCGACGTGTAGATAAGGTGAATTTGAAGAAACTTGGAAGCTGTAGAGATAATTAATTGCTAAGCCGTGCTACTCAAGTCTCTTAATTCCAGGTCCGGGAATCGCCTCGGCTCTGCAATGTGTACAGCATCTCGATTCGACACAACATAATTTCACTATTACCTCCATCTCCGGGATAAGTAAATACCGTCTTGGCGGTCCATTTTATAGGGCCACCTTTTAATGTACGCTGCAACAAAAATAACCTACGTTACACAATAAGAGTCTAAGCCGAACCTCGCTCGCTTCCTGCGCGCTGAAGGGGCATGTAAGTAGATCCCTTCTCATTTCAGTGCATTACGGTTTACGCTAGGAGTTCGTGAGAACCCTGCCAGGTCGCCAGGTCAGGGTCGCTTCCGCCCAATCAAACCTTGGACTCGGAAATTTTCTTCGACCAGAAGCTGGGGGATCTCGCGGCTTACGTAGTATGTCGAGGTATGTATAATGCACAGAAGGTATAGTCGACACTAGCTATCTTTGAAAAGAAAGCACGGATATTGGAGACAAAAGAGTGTAGTGTTCGGTACGAAAAGCCGTTTTCGTGCCTGTGGAACAAACACTTGCAGCTAACACCGTACGCTGAAGATCTCCGATCTCGATGTCGATTGTAGGCACTGTACGAAGTATAGCGTGCGACAACATGGAATCGTTATGTGATGTAGACTACGCATTGCAAAAGATGCCAAGTGGCGCATGCGCTACAATATGAACCGACAAAATTTTCTCCTTTTCATTGACAGGACGTAGCCTGTATCCGTCCATTTGACTAATGCAAGGTTAGGCTGATCTACCCTTGATGTAGACTACCGGTAACTACATGTAGTGTCCGTCTAATAGTGCCCGCCTAGCTTGTTGACAAGAATTAAACAATCAACCACGGCAACAATACTCGGGAAGTGTCTGTGAAGGACGAAAATCTGAAGGTGCAGCAACTGAATTTCCCTTTTATTGTTCGGCAGTTTTGGTACAGTATCTCTATCAGACTTGAAAGATAACAGGGGGGCGAACGCACAATCCAAATCTTACATCTCGAGCTTATCAAAAGGATGTACGTGAAGATCACGTTTCCCAATTAGTTCTTTACAGCACGTAAAAGCGCAAGCCCAACTCTTCTTATGGAGATTCCAGGATTGACCAATAGACACTATTGAAAGGATCGCCGGAAAGGATGGCCAATAGGTATCGCTCCGTACGCCTATACATATCTACCATGCAGGCAGTGTGTTTTGCCCTCGCTAGAACCCTCACGATGGTGGGATAAAATGCCACGGCACTACTATATAGTGTGTAAAGCAGACCTGAGATACCCGAATAGTCCCCAAGGTTAGTACTGCCATTAGCCTGAACACTGTATTGTGTACAGTATCTAGAGGCCGCTAAGGTCTGAATATCGTTCGAGCTCAAGGCTAGGTCGGATTTTCGGATATGAAGTTCTACTATCTAACTCGGAAACTAGCCGTTTTTGGCAATCACCCCACAAAGCTCTGACCTGCTCTAGATTTGGTTAGATTTGTATGAGTATTCAAGCATACCCTAGCTGAACCCCGGTAGAAAAAAAAACTAATTTAATTGTACGGTCGAGCGCGCAAAAAGTCCTACTATAGGGCTCTATAGCGCAGTACAGCGCTATACACCACTAATTTGTAGCGCTATATACCACTAAGTCCACTATAATACTGCTGCCTAAATAGCACGGCTACTACAGCTATAAGCACTAGCCACTTATTAAATTAGCTGCTTTTATATAGCTATATTTTTTCATTTAAATTTATTAATACCTTTATTTTGGTAGCAAACATTGCTAGTTTAATATATTTATAGATTACTTTTATTTGCAACCGCTCGACCGACTAACTAAAAGCTAAACTGTTGTTTTTAAACCTTTTTATATATTTATAGCTTTTGCTGCTAGTTTTATACAAATTTAGTTAAAGTTAAAGCAAATACTATAAGTATATAAAGCGTTGCTAAAAACGGCTAGTTTTTAAGTTAAATAATAAAACTTTATATCCGAAAATTTAACCTAGCTTAAAGCAAGCTTAAAGCAAAAGCTAATTAAGTCGGATTTGCAAATATAAAGTTTTACTATTTAACTTAAAAACTAGCCGTTTTTAGTAATTTTTTACTAAAGCTTTAATTTGCTTTAAATTTAGTTAAATTTATATAAGTACTTAAGCAAACTTTAGCTTAACCTTAGTAAAAAAAAGAAATTAATTTATTTATATAGTTAAGTTTACAAAAAGCACTACTATAAAGCTTTATAGGGCTTTATAGCGCTATATACCACTAATTTATAGCATTATATACTATTAAGTTTACTATAATATTGCTGCTTAAAATAATATAGCTACTATAGCTACCACTAGCTATTTTATATATAAATACTATTTTATATATAAACATTTACTTGTACTACTATTTATTTACTTACTTTTACTACTATTTTACTATTTACTTTTTTATATTTTTAACTTTAACTACTTTTATTATTAATAAAACATTAACGCGTTATTATTTTTATTAAACTAACGTTATTTTTATCTTTATTATATCTTTAGCTATTAATTGCTTATTTTTTTGTGCAAAAATACTTAAAAGCGGATTTTTAACAGTTGTAGCAACATTTTAACTCCAAAAAACTATTCGAGTACTACTATTTTGACACAGACCCACAGGGGGCTGGCAGACCCACGTCTGCACAGACCACCTGTGTGGAGCTGTGGCCCAGTGGAGCCTGTGGATCCTTGACAGGTCCAACAGGTCTACCACCTGCCAGGCAGCTGTAGCACAGATGCTTAAGTGTAAATTGTGTGGATCCACCCACACAATTAACACTTAACTTCTTCATCTTCAATATTACAGTTGTACCCTATGAGAGTTTTTCTTATATTTACTACTACTTTTAACTACTATTAATCACATAATGTTTTTTGCACTTTTAACTAAGTTAACTTTTTTTACTTTTAAAAAAAGCTTTAAAGCTTAAAAAGCTTACGCACTTAAAAAAAGCTATGCTATTAAAATAGCTGCTTTATTTAACAAAAAAAACGGTAAATATATATGCTACATTATTTATTATACTGCTAGCTTTGTTTTGTTAGCTTGTAAAGTTATTTATAAAAAAACTTTTTTAGTTAAGCTTAAATATTAATTTAAAGCTATCGCTAAACTTTATAAAAATGTTAATTTATAAGCTTTTAAAATTAGCTACTTTTATTATAACTATTTATTAACTTATATAACTTTAGCTTATTGTTAACAGTTAATAACTTTTTTAATAGTTAATATTATTACTATTAGTTTTAACAACCTAATATTTTGCTGTAATATTTACAAAATTATTAAAAGCGCTAACTTAACTATAGCATTTATTAAACAAAATATTAACAACTATATAAAACATATTAAGCGTTAAAAGAAAAGTTTGTACACTAATTACGTTTTAATTATTTGCTAGCTATAGCAAAATAACGTATAATATAAAGTTAAAATCCGTTATAGCTATATATTTTAACTTTTTTAGTTGTTTTTTTAATACTAAAAAATATAAAAAAAGTTATTTAAAGTGTTATTATTAAATAATATATATAAAGTTAACTTTTTTAACGCTTTTTTTTTTAAAGTTGTTAGTACTACTTTTTTTAATATAACTTTTAATATAGCTTTTAGTATTTTTTTAAACAAAAAAGAAAACTTTTATACGTAAACTTTTTAATACTTTAACAACTTTTAAACTTTTTTACGTTTTTTATTACTTTTAGTAGTTTTTACTAATAAAGCTAAAGCTGTTAAAACATTAGTGTTAACTGCGTGTAAAACCTTTTGCACAACTGCTTAAATAACCTGTTAGCCTAATTAGGTAAGCGGTGCGCGTACGTAAAATTCTTTGCTTAAGCAAAGAATCCTACGTACGAAAGCTTTGCTTTTCCTTTTAGTAAAAAACAGGATTAATATACAAGTTATTTGTTTTATACGTTTTGTTTACGTACAATATTATACTTTTAGCTACTTAACACTAATTAGTATTTTCGGCTAAAAAACATAGATTAACAAAAGTAAAAACGGAATTTTAATATTAAACGTACGGGCTACGTGTTTTATATTGCACACTTTAGCTCTATAAAACATTTAATAAGCTAAAAAAATTAGTTTTATAATTATACTTTAGTTTAGCTTTTATACAAAAGTTTAACTAATAGCGCGCAATTGTACTACTTTTAATAGTATTATACGAACTGCGTAAAAGTTCGCTAAACAATAAAAACTTTAAATATTATTGTACGAACTATACAAAAGTTCGTTAAACAATTAAACCTTTTTTTACTTGCAATTATGTTTAACGCTAGCTATTTGTACGAAAGCTATTAAAAGCAAATTTATTAAAATGTTAAAGCTTTTAAACAACAGCTTTTAATTTTTTTTATTAATATTTTGTACAAGTTTACAGTAAAAAAAATTGCTAATTATACTAGCATTTTTTTACTTATTGTACAAAAAACAATAAAACTTCGTACGTATAATAATACTTTATACAACTTTAAAACAACAACCCGAAAAAAAGTAAATATATAAGCTGCATATTTATATATTAAGTATAGCTAAAGCTCGTACGAACTAAAAAATTTATAAAAAACATTAACAAAAAACTTTAAATTAGCTAAAGTATAAATGTTGCAAATAATTAACAACAAAATTATTATAAAAATTTATAATATTTTTTATATAAAAAATGTTTTAAACATAAAACTTAAACTACGTTTTAAAAAAAACTGTATTATATAGCTCGTAAAAAGCAATTATGTTTTAGCGTATAAACTTTAACTTTTTATACAAGGATTTTATATACTATTTGTTTTTTTAAAAAAAGAAAAACTTATATAACAGCTTTTTTTTTTTACTTTAAGCTAATAACTTTTTAGTTAAGCTTATAACAATTTATTCGTACAATAGAACAGCTTTATTATACTTACTTTTAAAACTAAATTATAATCTTAAAAGAACCTTTGTATATAAGGTCGAAAAAACTTTTATACGCAAAGTTAAAAAAGACATTTAACCTAGGGCAATATATTGTTAAACAATCCTAAAAGGCTACAAGCGCATTTTTAAAAAACAATTTTATTTATTAAACACTATTTATTGCTTGCATTAAACTATAACTTTGTACAATTTAAAAGTATATTATATTTTTAACGTATAATAAAATATTTAATTTTATAATATTTTCTATAAACTTTTAAACAACTAATGTTTTATATAACACTAAATATAAAAATGCTTATATTCTAGATTTAAATTTTATTTTTATATAATATTTAAAATAGAATTATTTTGTTAACTAAATATTAAATATTTTTATAAACTTAGCAAAAAAAAAAAAACTATTTTAAAAAGTTGTACAATTTATTTTATAATAAAATACAATAGTTTGTTGATTTTTGTTAAAAGCTAAAAATTATAAAAAACTTATTTTATACTATATTTTTAACTATTTTAACTAATTATACAAAAAACTATTATATATATTATATTAAACTTAATTATATATAAAAAAAAACGTACAATTTTATAAATTTATATTTTAATATAGTTATAAACTATGATTAATATTAAACTAATTAAACTAATATTATTTTTATATAAATATATAAACAAAAAAAAAACTTTTTTTTGTACGAAGTATTAAAAAGTATAATTAACAAGCTATCGAAAGCATAAAAAGTACTTAAAGCAAAATATTTAAAAAAAATATATTTAAGTATAACTGTTGTATAAGCATATAAAAGCGTACAAAAATTTAAAACAGTATTTATTTTTTAAAAACTTATGTGCAAAAGTTTTTTTTTTAACTTTCGTGCATGCTTTTAAGTTAAAAAGAACTTGTTTAACAAACATTTCGTATAAAAAGCAAAAAATGTATATTATACGAACTAACGCTATAACTAAGTTATTTGTTATTTTGTATAAACTAAAAGCACTAAATAATATTTTTAAAACGTTTAAAAACAGTACTTTAGCAAAAACTGTATAACTAATTATTTTTAAAAAAATATTTATGCGAACAAAAAATGTTTCGTTTGTTAAAAAAAAAAATGTTAGTTAACTAACTATACTTTTTAAAAAAAGTTTTATATAAAAAGTTAATACTTTAATATATATAAAATAATGTTTAACAATAAACTAACTTAAAAAAAGTTTTTTATTTATTTTATTAAGTATAAAAGCTATTTAAACTTATATAAAAATAAAAAAAAATAAAATTTTAGTTTATACAAAAAAAATTAGCTTTATATTTTATAAATAGTACATTTATATATTATATAACTAAAAAAAACATTTAAACAATAATAATTAATAAGCTATTAAACTAGTTTATATTTAACAATTAGTATTATATAAAATATTAAAGTATTATTTAAAACATAAAAGCTTTAAAGTTTTTAACTGTAAAAAAACTTTTATATAAAAATTATTTAAGCTTTTAAAATAGCTAAAGTAAGCTTTAATAAAAGTTATATAACAATATTTATTAATATAATAAAGATTAACAACTAAATTAGTTATATAATGTTTTATATACTAAATACTTTTATTTTGTTCTTATTTTTATTAAAAAATGCGGACCGCTTAAAAGCTTATTTTAATAATATTAAAAATATTATTGTACGAAAAAATAAAAGAATTTTTCTTATTATACGTAAATAAAGCTACTTTTTTTTTAATATTAGTTCGTATAAAACAGCTAGTTATTTTACTAAAGCTAAACTACAACAACTATATAAACGTTTTAAACACTTTTATATAAAAAAACTATACAAAATATTATTTTGCGTAAAACATAAAGTTAAACAACTAATTTTAAAAAAAATTTAAAAGTTTTATTATTATTATTAAATATATAATAAAATATTATGTTGTTTTAAGTTTATAATTAAAAATAATTATAAATTTAACTATAAAATAGTTATAAATATTATATAAATAAGAAATTAAAACGTATTATATATAATTAATGCTATAATATTATTTTAAGCAGCTATTTTTTTAAAATTTATATTTATACGAAAAACTTAAAAAATATTATATAAATGTTAAATTAACGTTTATTAAAAACTACTTAATATTGTTATATATAACTTTAGAACAAACTTTTTTTTAAACAAATTTTAAAACTACGCAAAAATAATAAGCATATAATGCTAAAAAATGCTTATAAAAGTATATTAAGCAATTAAAAAAGTAAAACAAGCATATAAACTATTAAAACGTACATATAACATTTTTCGAAAAAAAATTAACGTATAAACAAATAATAAATTAGTTTTACAAATAGCTATTAAAGCTTTAAATAATATAGCTAAACTTAACAGCTTTATATTAATTTTTTTTGTTTTTAAAGCATACTTTTATATTAATAAAAATTTTCTTTTTTTTTTAGCTTTTGTACGAAAAGCAGCAGCTATTTAAAAAACAATAAAAATGTTGCACAAAAATTGTATAAAAGTTAAAATTAACCGTACAATTAAAGAACAAAATAAACTGTTTTTGTATAACGTATTTACTTTTTTTTTTTGTAGCAAAGTTTTAGTATAAAAAAAAAAAAAAAATTAGAAAAGCTTATACAAAATTAAAGTAATTAAAAAATTAAACATAATTGTTGTTTTAATTAATAAACTAATATATTTTTGCTATATATAAGTTAAACTATATTATTATATATAAAACATTAAACTAATAAATTTAAAAAACAATAACGTATAACTTATTTAACTAGCAATAACTTAAAAAAAACAAAACTAACTAAAAAAAAAGCTTATTATATACTTGTTATACAAAAACTAAATAAATTAAATTTTTTTAACTTTAAAAGAACAATAAGCTTAAAAGCTAGCAATTAAACTTTGTACGAACGGAATTATTACTATTTTTAGCAAACTTTTTAAAAAGTTAAATATAACAAAAATTAATAAGCTTGTTATACAAAATATTTTTAATTTTATTGCGTACAATTTAAACATATATAGCAAAAAATACATTTTTAAGTTTTACTTTATATAAAAAGTAAAAAAAAAAACTATTAAATTATACGAAAAGTTAAAACTAATTATACAAAAGTATAATAACGTTAAAAAAAGCATAGTTTTAACTTAATTGCTAACAATTTAGCAAATAAGCTAATAGCTAATTTTAGCTTTTAAACTTATTTTTATATAAAACTTTAAAATATTATATAAACTTAAAAACATTATTTAAATATATATATAGTTTGCAAACAAGCTATTATATAATATTTTTGCTTATTTATTTTTAGAGCTAAAAAACTAATATTTTTTAAAAACTATTTTATATATTGTACAACTTTTATATAGTTTAGCTAAATTAAAACTGTACTAGTTTAAAACTTATTATTAATACTACTAAAAAAAGCTTAAAATATAAGTATTAACGTATAACTTATGCTTTTTTTTTATATATAATAACCTAAAAACTTTTAAAATAATTAAAATATAAACAAATAATACTTTTAGCTTTATAACATTAAACTTTTTAGCATATAAAAAAAAAAAGCTTAAATAAGCAAAGTTTTATATAAAACTAAAAAAAACATTATTTTTTAACTATTTAATTAAGTTTAATAATAAAAAGATTTTTTTGTACGAAAATAAAATTATTATAATTTAAAAAAGTTAAACTAAAAATTTAGCTAAAATTAACCTTTGTATAAAAAGTTTTGTTTAAGCTTATATTTTTTAATAAGCTTGCAATATATATATTAGTAGCATATGTTAACTAAAAGCTATATATAACTTAGTTATAACAGCTTAAATAATTAAGCTATAATTATATAATATTAAAGTATTAAATAAGCAAATTATATAGCAAAAAAACAATTTAACTAAAAAGCTTATATTTATTTTATTTAATTTTTATTATATAAAGCTATTTATTTTTATAAACGGTTTTTTTATAAATAATATAAATATAACTTTTTAGCTTGGTTTTGTTATTATATTTATAATTAAAACTTGTACGAAAAATTTAATAAACTTAAATTTCGAAATTAAAAGCAATATTATATACTAAAACTTAAACAAATATAAACGCGTTATATAAAGCGTTTTAGCTAGCAAGCTATACAACATAATTAATAAATTTAATAATATAATCGTTTTTTGTACAACTTTTTAAAAAATTATAAAAATATTAAACTTATTTTTTATATTTGTTATATTATGCTTAAACTTAAAATTATTATATAACTGTTTAGTTAAACTAAAAATAACGTAAAAAAAAAAACTAATAATTAATATTATATTTTTCCGAAAATTGTACAAAAAAAAAAAAATTTCCGAAGTATAATAAATTAATAGTAAAAATAATCCAGCAAATATATTTATTAAGCATGTTTTAAACTAAGCATTAAAAACTTTAGTTTTTATTAATAAGTTGTTCGTATAAGTTAAAACACTTGTTAAAAGACCGTAAAAAGTTATATATAAAAGCTTAAAGTATTTTGTACAATAGCTTAAAGTATTTTATATAATAGCTTAAAGTATTCCGTACAATAGCTTAAAGTATTCCGTACAATAGCTTAAAGCATTTTATATAATAGCTTAAAGTATTCCGTATAATAGCTTAAAGCATTCCGTACAATAACTTAGAATTATATAAAGACGAATGTTATATACAAGCATAAAAAAAGATAAAAAAAGCAGAAAACTTATAAAGACTTATATTTATACCCCGAAAAGCTTAAACAAAAAAAACTACCCTAAAAGGCCTAGCCGAAAAACTACCCCGAAGGGCCCAAACAAAAAGATTTTATTTATATATAAAAGTAGCAAATTTTGCACTTTCTTTTTAATAACATATGTTTTTAACAAGCTAGGACTAAAAATAGTTATAGCTTATCTTTTTTTTATTCTTTTTACGCATAAACTATTTTTTTAACACGTGGTTATACAACATACGTATAATAAGCAAGTTAAAAGGGCTATTTAAGATTAGTAATTTAACATGCTATCGGGCAATTATGTTAGCTATAAAGTAGCTATATGCTACAGCTTATATTTTTTTTGCGTTTAAAATTTCCTAAGTTTTGTTTATAAAGCAGTTGTACAAAAAAGTATTATAGTTAAAAAGAAAAAAGCTAGTGTTAAAACATTAGTGTTAACTGCGTGTAAAACCTTTTATATAACTGCTTAAATAACTTATTAGCTTAATTAAATAAGTGGTACGCGTACGCAAAATTCTTTGCTTAAGCAGAAAATTCTGCGTACAAAAGCTTTGCTTTTTTTTTTAATAAAAAACAGGATTAATACACGAGTTATTTGTTTTACACGTTTTGTTTATATATAATATTATACTTTTAGCTACTTAACAAAAGCTATTTATAACGTAGTTATATTTGTTTAGCTTAACGTATAATTATAACTTTATATATAGCACATTATAATTAATGTACGTACTAATATATAAAAGCGTTAACAAAAGTTTAAACTATTAAAGGGCTATACTTTTTTAACTGTTAACTAATGCTTAGTTAAACGTTAATAAAAGCTAAACTATATAAGTAATAAAAAGTTTAAAGCTATAAAGCTACTAATATTACTTATAACCGAAAAAGCTGCTTTAAAAAAACAATAATGCTATTGTTATTATTTACTTAAATTATTTATTATTAACTATAATATTAATAAAGTTTTAACTTTTTAATATTATTTAGCTTATTATAAAACAAAACTTAAAGCTTTTTATTACTAAAACAATTTTATTAGCAAATTTAACAATTAGCTATATATACTAGCTTATTTAAAAACTATTTATTAATAACACTATATATAGTAAGCTTACTGTTATACTTATAAATATTATAACTATAGTATTTAAAGCATTTTTAAAGTTAAAAGTATTTACGTTAAACTAAAAACTTATTTTTATAACGCTTAAACTAGTAGTTTATAGCTTTATAAAGCAATAGTTATATTTATTAATATAAAAAAAGCTTTATTTAAACAACTATAAAGCTATTAAAAAAAACAAGTGTTTGTTTTATATAAAAAGCTTATGTTTATAAATAAAGCAGTTAAACTAAAAACTTGTTAGTACGCTTTAAAAAAAGCTTACGATTAGTTTAAAGCTATAAAACATTTTTTTTGTTTTAAAACCAATTTATTATGTTATACAAATAGTTTTAGTTGCTAATAAAGTATGCTTTACTGCTACGCTTTTTATAAACGTATGTTTGTTGTTCTATAGCTTAATAGCACTTATAAAGCTTAAGTATAACTAAGTAAAGCTTTAAAACTAAACAATTTTAATTATTATTAGTAGCTTTAAGTAGATTTAACGCAACTAAACCTTTTATTAAAAGTTAGTAATATTAAACAAAAGCAAAAAAAGCTTTATAAGTTATATAATAAGCTAGCTAATATTGTTTTATGTTAAGTTTATACTTTTAACGTTTTTTTTAGCTACTACGTACTTTTTAAAAGCATTAAAATATTTAGTTAGCATAAAACAGCATTATAAAAAAGTGCTGCAAACCTTAAAAAGCAACAAAAACTAGTTTAGCTACTACTATTGCTAGCTAAATCGAATTTAATAAATAAAGCGTAGTATTAAAAGCTATAATATTACTAACAGTATGTTTAAAAGCTTTTAATATTAACAATAAAAACATTACTACTTTATAAAGCAATAATAATAGCTTTATAAAGCTATTAAATAATACTAACAATAATAAGTAGTTTAAAGGGCTACTAAATAGCTTAAAAGCTGTACTAAGTACTACAGCTATATTAAGTAAGTCCTAATAAACGTTATATTAAATAACAAAAACGTGCAAATAGTAGTTTTAGCTATATTTGTTATTTTTAACTGCTTTAATTAAATTAACTATTTTTAACTGCTTTTAGCTAAATTTAATCGAATTAACTGCTTTAAACTATATTTAACTCTTTTAAATAAAAAAGGGTTAATTTTAAACGAAGTAGCTATATTATAGCTATATTATAGCTAAATTAAACAAGCTTAATTTAATTAAACTAACTAAATTTAATCGAATTAACTACTTTTAATTAAATTAACTGTTTTTAATTAAAAGCAGTTAAAAACAACGAATTTAATTAAATTAACTGCTTTAAACTTTTATTTATTTAAAGCAGTTAGTTTGTTTAATTAAAGTAGCTGTGTTATAGCTAAGTTAAGTAGCTAGATTTAATTAAATTAACTGCTTTTAAACAAATTAGTTAAATTAACTGCTTTTAAACAAATTAGTTAAATTAACTGCTTTTAAACAAATTAATTAAATTAACTACTTTTAAATAAATTAATTAAATTAACTACTTTTAAACAAATTAACTATTATTCGCTATATTTAATAGTTTAAATTTATTAATACTTTTATTTTAGTAAAAAATACTGCTAATTTTATATACTTATAAATTACTTTTATTTACAACCGCTCGATCGACCGACCGAGAGCTAAACTGTTGTTTTCGAACCTTTTTTACACATTTATAGCCCTTGCTGCTAGTTCTATACAAATTTAGTTAGAGTTAGAGCAGATACTATGGGTGTGTAAGGAATTACTAGAAACGGCTAGTTTCCGAGTTAGATAGTAGAACTTCATATCCGCAAATCCGACCTGAAAGCTAATCGACCAAGTGGAGGGAAAGCTATCTCATTATTTATTATTTCCGTAGGATTTGTCTCGAATGTGGAGCTTCCGGTACCGAGCTGACAGAAACCCGGTTCCTGCAGGGCGTTTTTAGTGTAGACTAGCCGATCTGGAGTGCTTAGTTGGCTTGGAAGTCATTGATCAATTAACGCTAGTTAGTAAGTATTCTCGGCATTGTTGTAGGTCATCTCAAGGCCTATCGACGCACACCAGCGTTACATACGCACAGACACATATACATGGCACCAGGGTAATCTTCTACTCAAAGGGGTAGACTGGATCGCGAGAAAACGTGGGAAATATTTCTTGCATGTATTTTTATCAATCACCCTGCATCTTCCTCAAGCCACCACGTGGAATCTTGTGTCATCACAGTGTCCTTTCCATCACCCAGATCTGTTGCCATACGATCTAGCTACACATTACACGACCAAATACCACTGTGCCACATGAGACCATGGCGGCACCAACAGAGACCCCTCCACCGCCAACCCCTACTTTTTTAAAGCTGTCATATCCAGCACCGAGAGTTCTCTTGGTCCGAATGGATCGACCAAAAGACCTCAATGCCATGTCGACCACGGGGCAGTGGGAGATGGATTCTGTATGGAAGTGGTTTGACCTGGAGCCGCGTCTCAGCGTAGCCATCATCACAGGCACCGGCCGGGCATTTTCAGCAGGGGCCGATCTCAAAGAATGGAACAATTCCATGTCTGATAACGCAGACCCCAAGAACCGCATGGGGAACTCGCCAGCCTTCAAGCCTCTGAGTAGGCGACTCGGGAAGAAGCCGGTGATTGCCGCGGTGAATGGGCTGGCAATGGGAGGGGGCTGCGAATTCGTCGTCAACTGCGACCTCGTCGTTGCAGCCGAAGACGCCTACTTTGGTCTACCCGAGGTAAAGAGGGGCCTTGCCGCCATAGGAGGGGCTCTACCACGGCTGATACGCACCATTGGGCTTCAGCGGGCGTCCGAATTCGCGCTCACGGGCCGCAAGGTCACGGCGCAGGAGATGCATCAATGGGGCATTGTCAACAAGGTGGTGCCAAAGGACCAAGTAGTAGCCGAAGCCGTCAAGTACGCCGACATGATTGCGCAGAACAGCCCAGACGCGATCATATGCACACGTGCCGGGCTACGGCAGGGCTGGGAGACGGCCAGCGTGGAACGAGCGGTCGAATGGACGCTTGAGAACCAGTTTGCCGAGCTGCAGCGCGGCGACAACATCCGTGAGGGTCTCCTGGCTTTTGCGGAAAAGAGAGAACCGCAATGGAAGGCCAGCAAGCTTTAGTTTACCTGGCCCATAGAAATGGCTGTACATTCCTAATACCGATAGTGTAAATACCAAGATACCAAGACCATGGCAACTTGGTGCTGGGGGGTCCGAGCAGGGCTGGGCAAGTTCCATGCGCGTGCTGAGGTAGTACTGAAATATTGACAGGTACAGATCTAGTCTACCATCTAAGGCTAATTCCCGTCTCGAGCCTAAGTCGAAGATTTGCGTAACATTCTCGCTGGCTGATGATAGTTAGCATCGTCTAATGGCTCGCCGTGCCTACATACATAGTATTGCAGCCGACCATCCCCGGATTAGGCCAAGTGAGCTACGGCGACAGGGTCAAACTAGTTAGTCTATAACTTTATTCACTATCTGGGTACGATGCCCTCTTTCGTCTAAATCTCACCTCTCTCTCTCCAATGTTTCAACTTCTGTACATACCTATGCGTATCTGGATGTTTCGGAAACAAATGTTGCATTATGCATGCTGCAGTGATACTTTATCTGCTACTGTGGTCCCCGTCAGATCCGGTTACCCGAGCATGGCGCTTTCTGCATCTTGATACGTACCCGCTGGAACACGTAACCCAGTACCGGCTAACTTTCCAATGCTCGTTTTATATGTTCACTGTAGTCTTATCTTCATTACAAGTTCGGGTGCATTTATGCAGCTAGCGTCGTTAGTTACTTATGTAATTGACCTCGTACTATACGGCTGTATGAGTGCGCTATCCAGGTACTAAGGCTGTTAATCTCGGTCTTGTCTTGATTATAGGAGAGATGTTTTTCCTTTATGGAGAGGACTCTCCCAAACATTACTAAAAACAGACAATCAAACGTGGCAATGTTCTGTCGGCTCGCCTTCGGGCCATCCACTTCGCTTGGCCTGCAGCGCAACGTCCAGGGTTTTTTATTCTGCAGCCAGGATTCGGGATACTGGGGCAAACGACCGGAAGGTGGGCATTTCGGCATGGCGGCCGCATCCATTACAAACTGGACCAATAGGCCACCACGGCGAGGGGATAGGTAACATAGTGGTGTAGGTTAACGACGAGGATCATCTAGAAACGTCCCCATGTCCAGTCTAGCCTCCCAGGCCAGTGGACCTCATCTCCTACGCTACTAACCTTTGAGCCGCCAAGAACAGTAGACTCAATGCAAGCAGGCAAGGCAGGCGTAGGTATATCAAACCCCAATGCACGAAAGCTTTCGTACAGGCGCAATGAGGAGAAATCCTTTTAATAAGCCGATCACTGCCCTAGTTGCAGTTCCCCACGTGTGGTAATCGTGGGCGCAAAAGCAATTGACTTTCCACTGTTTATTCTTCCTCTTTCCTGTTTCGTCTGGTTGAGGATCGAGGGCAGCCGTTAGTTTCGAGTACTACAAAGCCGTGGAGGTTCAGAATGGTCGGTAGTATAGTCGACGAGAAGGTCATCATGATGACCGAAACGGTCGTCGACTTCAAGAAGAGGCCGGAAGACCAACAGATTATCGCCGAGCGCGATAGTGATACTCTCTCCGTCCGCACAGAAGCCCTTGGCGATAACCTTCCCAAGGGTTACTTCTACTCCGTCGGCTTTCTAGGAGCCCTAACTGTGAGTGAGCGAGCTTGCACTGCTTGGTTTTCTTCTGATGCTGATGAAATTTTTTAGGGCTTCTGTCTCTCCTCCATATCCGCTTACATCTTTTTACTATTCCCCACTAACATCTTGACATACATTAATGCGGATATTGGTACGCCTCCCTGCTCACTGGGAGCGACGAGAGTCATCAGACTGACGATACTATTCATCTAGGACCTAGCCCTTATATTTCCTGGGTAAACATTGGCCGAACTCTGGCCTTGTCATTCACTTATACGATTCTCGGGCGTCTTTCCGATCTTTTCGGACGAAGATGGTTTTTCATCATTGGCAATATCGTAGCTCTCATCGGCATCATCGTCTGCTCGACTGCTCAGAATGTTAACACATTGATTGCGGGCAGCACAATTTACGGCATTGGTGAGACCGTGCAATTGAGCTTCAACGTGGCCATCGGCGAATTGGTCCCGAACAAGTACCGCCCTGCAGTTCTGTCCTGCATCTTTGCTACCAGTGCGCCCATTGCTGGTATCGGTTCGGTCATCTGTTTGTCACTATCTCCCTTTTCTCCCTTCGGACTATGCTGACGTGAAGTAAAAGCTCGCGCGATTTATGAGAACCCAAGACTGGGCTGGCGATGGACTTACCACATTAACACGATCGTTGTTGCTTTGGCCATTGTCTTGCTCTTCTTCTTCTACCACCCTCCAACATTCGATCTCCTTCACGAGCGAAAGACCAAGCGCCAAATCCTTAAGCAGCTCGATTGTAAGTGGGATGAGCATTGAGTTCCTGCGGCCATGTGGGCTAACCAAGGGAACCCTAGATGTCGGCTCTTTCTTGTGGATTGCGGGCCTCACTCTCTTTCTCATTGGTATCAGTGTTGGCGGCACAGTGTATCCGTGGAAATCGGCTACTACTCTTTCAACCATCGTGGTCGGCGGTGTTCTCCTTATCATCCTCTTCATCTACGAAAGCTGTGTCGACCTTGAATACCCCGCGATTCCTGTCAAGTTCTTCCGCAACCGCGGCTTTATCAGCTTGGTGGCATGCGCCACTGTTGCGACCGTGAGCTAAAGCTTTCATATAATGAAGCAGCAGTCGGCTTACTCTGTCGCAGATGTTTTACTACTCAGCAGTTCTCCTTTGGCCGCAACAGGTCAAAGCATTGTTCACTTCTGATATCTACTACGGTGGCTGGCTTTCAGTAAGCATCTCCTATCTCCTTCTCCCCACAGAATGTTGCCCAGCTAAACCCATCGTCTTAGGCTACTGTTCCAAGCGCCACGGCTATTGGACAAGTTGCCGGCGGTTTCTTAATAAAAGGAAAAATCAATATTCGATATTGGATGATCTTCTCGACGTTCTCCATGGTTGGCTTTGTTGGTGCTTTGGCAGCCCTCACCCCCAGCAGCAAGAGCACTGGAATTGCCCTGACACTTATCGGTCCGTTCTTCGTCGGCGTGATCGAGCTGACGGCATTAGCTATCGCGCCGCTATTTTGTAAGCCTAAGGATATCGGTTTGGCATCTGGTTTGCTAGCTTCGATTCGCTCTGCTGGCGGTTCTGTTGCTGTCACCGTCTACAGTACAATTCTGTCGAACCGTCTGAAATTCACCGTCCCTCACAACATCGGCCCTGTCGCCATCGCAGCTGGCCTACCCGAGGACCAGGTCCCAGCCCTTGCGTCTGCCGTTCTCGGCGGCTCACTTGCAAAATTCCCCGGATTGACGGACTCCGTACTGAAGGCCGTCTCCTCCGTCCTACCGACTGCCTACTCGCAGGCCTTCCAGACAGTGTACTTGGCCAGTTTCGGCTTTGGCGCCATCGCCATCGTAGGCTGTCTATTCGCGAAAGATGCCCGGAATTTATTGACGGACAAGGTTGAGCGGAAGATGCACGGAGCTACGGTGGGTAAGAAGGATGACACGACTGGAAACGTTTAGATACAAAAATTATTTGGCAAGCATGCCGGATTATATGACGATTCTACAGTTATAGCTACGAGAATCCGTTATCTAATATTAGCGTAATGTCGCACATGAAGTTTTCGTTCACCAGCATTTCGCTCTTTCGTATATATTATATCGCTCACTGTGTTTAGAAGGAGAACCCTTTCCCAACTCGATACCCACTCAAGCAATTTTCTATTTTAATTTTTCAAATTATCTCCTCCATGCCTTTCCAGCAGAGTTAAACTCATGCATCTTAAATATAGCTACAATCGCGTTCTGATTTGCTACTCTTAATTAGCACTCTAATATCCCTTAAAACTTAGTCTATTCCGCGATTCATAGCTCGGAGATACTTTACCCAGGTAGTGTCAAAGAGACAGGGGCAAATAAGCTGTTTACCGATATCACTACGACATATAATAGTACATCGCTTGTATTGGGCCAAAGTTAAGCATATTTTACCTGCCATCCATGTTCTCTGCATGCCAGAGCAACGGCAACCTAATCATATCGTAGCCTAGCTCCATAGAGTCGGATTACCTAATGAACCGGCTTCAAACCTTAACGTGACGAGAAAGATTGGATGTTTGGATGAGAATGTGTTCTGAAGAGAGTTAGAACCTCTAAGTGATAATGATATACCCATCGCCTCGAACCTTAAACCCACTTCGGTTATATGAGGTCAGCGTGCGGTACCTACTATAGGTAACATCGCAGAGATACGCCTAAGTATAAATTAGACTCGATCTATCCGAGACAGTGCGATCTACCTTTTCCCTGTAGACATTAACGACCCAAGTAATTGGCTCAGGAACGGTAAGCCTGGGTCAGTATTTGAGAGGGATCTCTACTTACCTAAATACATACCTTCATGTACATATTCAACCTGCCAATGCAACCTTTAAAGTACCTTCCTATTGTATCTTTCTACGTTCTGAGATTCTTGAGCATGGATTTAGTGTGACGGTGACAAACATCATCTCGCATTCCAACCCTCATATTCCCCGCTTACTTGACTCCAAAGAATCCAAGATCGTCCCCCCTTGCATTGCGGAGAAGAGATGCAGTAATAATGCGGGGTACCTAGCTTCTAAGTTCTGAACCGGTCAAGTACACACCGAGTTCTCCTTGAGAAGACTGTACGATCGATCGGTCGCCCTAGGGTGTAGCTTTGGGATCATACGTGCATCTTAGCGGCATGTTTGCTTGGAATATTTCAATAGTATTAAAGGCCGATGGCGTCTCACGACAGCGGTAACCTGTACCACTCTCGATGTGCCCTCATCCTCCCGACCCCGCTGCCAAAGAGAAACTCAAAGCGGGAACGCATAGTCTATTTTCTAGGTTTCTAACGAAGACATCATGAAAGGGTTCTTGCATGCATACACTGCCGCCCTGGCATCCTGCATAGGACTTGCTACGGTCACTGCCCAGGTCTTCGATCCCAATCAGGGTTCGTCATCAGGATGGGATACCGCTGTCGTCGGTACGAACAAAACCACAAATGCGACGTTCTCGAATCCTGTCATGACTCTCAATGTCGGTGATCCTTTCATGTCCAAGTATAGTGATCCGAACGGCGACAGCTGGTATTTGTTCACATACACAACGAATAGCAATGTGACTTTGAAACGGTCAAGATACCTCACCGACAATTGGGACCATGCGGAATCCCGCGTCATATTCAACCCAGATCCCAATTCCGGGAAGCCATATTCAACAAGTCTATGGGCACCAGAAATACATAATATCTCAGGATCGTGGTATGCAATTTTCACTGCTACTTCGGACGGCGACAATCCATTGCCATTATTAGATGCTCTGTGCCCTATCAATTGCCCGGTAAGTTGCGCCTTCAAACAGACTCCTGAGACTAGAGATTCGGATAACCATGATGATTCGATTTGCAACTCAACTGATGTATCTTTATAGGCTATAAACCATCGTATGTTCGTTTTGGCCGCCGATGGCCCCGATCCATGGACCGCAAGCTACTCGTTGAAGCCCATGCTAGACACATACGATCAATTCGCCATCGATGGGACCTATTTCCAGTACGAGAATCAGTTGTATCATATTTATTCGTGTTGGGAAGATAAGTACTCCGCATGGCCGGCCAATCTCTGCATCACTAAGATGTCAGATCCTTGGACTGTCAGTTCGACGTTTCTTGAGCGGCGTATGATCAGTATTCCAGACCAGCCGTGGGAACAAGTGCCCGTAAGTCCATTCTAAAGTCGGTATATCATTCACTTTCCATTAGAAGCTGAACTGGTAAATTCTAGTACGGGAGACCGATCAGATTAGCAACCAACGAAGGACCCCAGCAGCTCACGAACCCCAAGACGGGACAAAACTTCGTGATTTATTCTGCGGCACGGGTAAATACGCCATTTTACTGCCTGGGTATGCTAGAGCTTGTCGGAAACGACCCTATGCAATATCAATCTTGGAAGAAACACACAGATGGCGTAAGTGATCCCCGAATTTGATGTTCTTTTTCCCCCAGCTATCTTCGGTAGCTACGAAATGCTTTTGGACAGGATATTACAGTGTCTTAGAAGAATCTTGTAACTCAGGATCATGCCTGAGATGGCGATAACTGACTCGTATGTCACAGTGCGTCTTCCACCAGAACACAGTTGCCGGAATCTACGGCACCGGCCACGCCTCCTTCACGACATCGCCTGACGGTTCGGAGGATTATATCGTGTATCACGCCATGACCACACCGAACCCGCCCGCGGACATTTACCGGACCGCTAGGATACAGAAGTTTACGTGGAACGAGGATGGCACGCCTAAGTTTCCCTTGGCTGAGAATGGTCCCCTCGCTGTGCCAGCTGGGCAGAAGGAGTTAACGCAGTAAAAAGACGGTAGCTATCCACGTTAGACACCATTTATCGTTAGTAATTAACCGATTACTTAATTAAACAAGACAACTAATCAACGGATATTTACGAGAGAATGGGCAAGGAACTGAATACACTACAGATCTTTGAGCTAGCCCGCGCCACAGACCTCTTACCACAACTAATGAAAAGCAGCGTTTCACCGTTGCTGAATAATGGCTTAAAACGGGGACTACTACATAAGGACATATCTACAGCATCAAAAAGCGATAAGTCCCATGAAAAAGGCCTGGGGTTACAGGCATTCATTTTACCTGTAATGACTGGTGTTTACCAGTTGTTCATCGAGCGAACGAGATGTGCATAGGGATTACGCTACTACTCCATCGCACTTATCTGTTCCCCTCATGCTGTCTGATTAGATGAAGATAATGGACATAACTTCGGTCTATGTTCGAATAGATACAAGTGAATAAATATAAACAAAGTAGTAGTTCCAGTAAACCGTGTTGTTACAACAGGGATAGCCATGGATAAAGGCTGTATAGCATATATGACCTCATCGTCTTAACTTCTTCACCTCAAACCGTTGTATCCCCTCTACATAACTCCGTAATAAAGGATTCCTTTCGATGGGTATTACTTATCATCAAATCATACCCTCATCGACGAATCCGGAACCGTTAACCATGCCAAATGTTAAACACCCCGCCTCTCCCAGATCATGAGAGCATCCAAAGAAACACACCTATCGTGACAAAACCAAGCCACTCAGAGCGAATCCGCACGGCGGCATTCTCGGCCTTGTCGACCTGGTCCTTGAAAGCGCCCACGACATTCCCGCGCGGCCAATACTCGCAGACGAGATACCACCCCCGCTCGCCGCAGAGCCTCCTCCCGCAGCCGACATCGGTGGTGTTCTTCCAGACGAGCTGGGTGAAGTGTCCCGTCTGCTCGGTGAACCCAGGCTTACCGAAGTCGTACTTCGCCCTCTCGTCGCCCCAGGCCTCGATGGACGCCGTCGCGTTGGGGTAGCCGAGCGCCAGGTTCTCGCCGTACGGCCCGCCCGAGTGCGCGAACTTGCAGTCCGCGCCCACCTCGTCGCCGTTGAGGTAGTCGGTCGCGAACGAGGAGAGGGTGGAGTTCCACGCTACGGCGGAGGCGTTGTGCTCCCCTCGGTAGAAGTTGGTGCTGTTCAGGATCGCCGACGTGAACACCTCTTCGTCTACGAACTGCGGCACGGAGCTTGGGATGCTGGGCGAGGCCGTGACGACTACTGTTGTCTTCTGGGAACTTCCTGGCTGCGCGAAAAGGAGGGCTGCGAAGAGGAGGGAGAATCGTAGGAGGCTTTTCGCGCCCCTGGCTTTGGACGCTTCACGTGTTTGTGCCATGAGTTGAGGGGGTTAGGCGTTCGTTGTATAAGCTAGTATATGTTGTGTTCCTCAAAGAAAAAAAAAGAATCTTTCAAGCGGATCTCACTATTTATGTCGGAGTAAAAGATTATTTGACCTGTAGCTACGCTTCTGATCACAAGTACTTTTTACAACAAGAACTCTCAACACGCTGAATGAAGCCTTGTTTTTGAGTGGTCAAGTGGCTGAATATGGAATTCAACGTCTTTCGATAAACAAGCAATTCACAGTAAAAGTCAATCATGAGCCTCTCGCACGTATTACCTTAGATCCTTAGCGCAATCGCGGCCAAGTTTTGAAGCCATGTTTCACCTAGTCAGAAGTCGCGATGAGATCTTGTTTTTTGAATGGCCAAGTGGATGAATGACGCAGTGCTGGAGATCTAGCCCGGCGTCTAATGATCCTGTCGACCTCCACAAAAAAAACCTTTGTCCTTGACATTAAGCGCTGCGGGGAAGTTGGGGAAAGTCCCCTGCATTGGAAGGAATGGGCAATGATGTACTGTAGTAATTGGACGGACGTATTCTATTAATCTGATCTGATCTGATCTGATCATGGTGATATTATCCTGGTCGTCAGTCATTGGTCTGCACTAGCTTTTCGTAGGGCTTACTGCCTTATATGCTAAATCGGGTCAAAATTTATATCTACAAGACGTGTAAGTGATATGAACCATGAGTTCAAGGGCAACCAATTCCTGTTTAGAGCGAATTCACATACGACGAATGCTGTGAAGGACCGCTGACTAAAGTCATGTAAAGGTGTTGATGTTAAGAAGTATGAGTTCTTGTAGAGGACCAAATATGAAACGATATCATATAGAACCATGATGTGTGGGCTGGGTATTACAGAATTAGATTGCAATTCATTTCAAGCTAGATCTAAGATTTCGACGACAATACTTATAACCGGGTGTCGCAACAGCAGTGCCTCGTAAAAACTTATGGACCAACTTTTTCTTACATAGTAAGAACAGCCCTGAACCTCACTTTCCCGGAATTACAGTGATCCATCGCCTCTACGACCTTATCCAGCGGGAACTTCTCGATTAAGCACTTGATGCCATGAGTCCCCGCGAATTGAATAGCCTCCTCCGAATCGAGCGCGTGGCCACTGGGCCAACCCGAAACCGACGCACCCTTGGAAACCAAGGTGTTGGTGTCGAACTCGACAGGGCCCACGGGAGCCAGCACTATGAGCTTGCCGCCGGCCTGGAGTCCGCCCAGCAAGGGGCCGATGGCCTTCGGGTTCGGGGCCGTGGAGACGATCATCGCGGCGCCGCCCAACGCCTGGAGGGCCTTGACGGCGTCGTCCTTGCTCGTGTCGATGTACTCGTGCGCCCCGAGCTCGCGGGCGAAGTCCCGCTTCGAGCTCCCCGAGCTGATGGCCACGGTGCGGTAGCCCATCTTGTTGGCGTACTGCACGGCCAAGTGGCCCAGGCCTCCGAGTCCCTGGATCGCCACCAGGTTACCCTGCTCCACGTGCTGCTTGCGCATCGCGTTGAAGGTGGTCACGCCGGCGCAGAGGAGCGGCGCCACCTCGGCCGCGTCGAGGTCCTTCGGCACGCGCACCACGGCTTCCTCGCGCAGGAGCACGTACTCGGCGTAGCCACCATCGAAGCTGACGCCGTTCACTTTCCCATCGTCGCACATCTGGAACTGGCCGCGAGCGCAAGAGCGGCAGTTATTATCGTGACCTATGGACAAGAGTAATTTAGTCTCCTGCTGCTTGCTTCCCTCACCATGCGGAACCAGGTGAAATTCAAAAACTAACCTCCGTGCCATGGCCCGCCTACTCTATCGCCGTTGGAGAATTTGGTCACGTTCTCGCCAACGCTGACGACTTCGCCGACGATCTCGTGGCCCGGGACACGAGGGAATAGGTCGCCGAAAGCGCCGCTGGCTATGAAGATATCTGTGTGGCACACGCCGCAGGCGAGAACCTTGGCTAGGATTTGGCCGGGGCCGGGTTGCTTCAACTCAAACTCTTTGATGACGACAGGCTCGCCAGCCTTGACTATGACGGCGGCCTTGTAGGTTTTGGGTAGTGAAGTCATTGTGAATGTGTTTGTAGAGTGTGTTGCTGCTTTGTCGAGCTAGTGGTGAGAGGAGGTGATGATGATGATGAGGGGTGGTAATTGACTTGGAGAGAGATGTGACCTCATGGTCTCTTATATATACCCAAGGTGAAGGGTTGTGGATGTAATACATACATACTATCGATGCAGTTTCTCCCTTCCATTCGGGTATAACCAATCATGTTCATTGTAGCGGTCGACTAGAGATGGGCATTGTAGGTCTAAGTCTATCTAGTCTACGACATACGTACCGAGTACCCAGATGAACTGGGTTCATAGGAGTCTATAGGGCCTTCAATAGGCTGTCATCGTCGTTTGGTCGGTGTACTTGATGACATGGTGATGGCACGATTTTCAAATGCGGAGTCGTTCAACAGGTTGCGAAAAGCGACCTGCGATCGCTCCTTCTGGTTAGTTTCTTGGCTGGGAAAGCTTTTATCTGAGACAAATTAACAAATAGGGCAAACCAAATTCTTGTCTAGTTACCAGCACATGGGAATACTACGTAGAGAACCTATCTACCGTAGGTGCTGCATGTGGATCAGTAAGCTACCTTCGGCGATGAGACATCGGCGTTAATGATGGTTGGTAAACCTCACCTCAGCCTATCGGAAGGAGGGCGGCTCCGCTCTGTGGGACTTCGGCTTTGGGCGCTGAGTTATGTTCCAAATCCGAGAGCTTGAACCCGGATTTGTTGCTTGGGCCGACTTACACGTCGGTCAGGAGCAAGCTAAATGCAAGGTGCCCCAACCCGAACCAGATTGTTCAGCCCCGTGGCTTCGAAAATGAGTGTCTTCCGGCCTGGATAATTTTTCCTGAGGGAAAAGATAATAGTCGTTCCTTGGAACAGTGGGCAGAGGCAGCAAATACCCCTCACAACCCACTGTGTGGTATGTTCAAAATATCGTGATGTCTAGGTGAAACCATCCGTGAACCAAATGGAAGCAGACATGCCGGACCTATCTACTACGGTGGCCCGTACGGACGGATCGGCTTTACAGCCTCGCGCCTGAACGCCGGTGCCTCGCCTCCGGAGATGCAGTAGATTACCCCGGCCCCTCCGAGCGATATGATATCGGCTTCTTAAAGCCTTCTCTTCGACCACACGTGAACTTATCCCCGGAGCCGCAGTAGGTGGTTTAAAGAAAGGTATAAGATCTGATCCAGAGACACTACAATTCAAATGTAATTCGAGTCAACTATCATCTACATCCCCAAGGCGTCCAACAGCACTTACACACGAACCACTAAGTTAATACCACTCAAGACACTCATCGCCCACGAGAAGTATTCTCCCAAACACAGAAAAATGGCCAACAACAACAACAATCTCCAGGGCAAAGTGATCCTGATCACCGGCGGCACGAAAGGGATAGGTCTAGCCATAGCCCAACGCGTATCCGCCGCCGGGGCCAATGTAGTCCTAAACTACGGCCGAGACAGCTCAGCCGCAGAAGCAGCCCTCGCCTCCCTGCCGGGGCAAGGCGGCTCCTCTGAGCGGGCGCTCGTGGTCCGAGCCGACGCCTCCAGCCCGTCCCAGATGCGGGACCTCGTCGACCGGGCCGTGTCTCAGTTCGGCCGTATCGACATCGTCGTCGCCAACGCCGGGATCCTCCCCTCGTACACCTTAGAAAATGTGACGGAATCCATCTTTGACGCGACGTTCGCGTTAAACGTCAAGGGGCCCTTCTTCCTGACGCAGGCCGCGGCGGCGCATATACCGCCCGGGGGTCGCGTTATCTTCATCAGCAGTGGGGTCGCCCGGAGCAGCGGCATAGCGCCTCCGTACGCCCTCTACGCCTCGACCAAGGGGGCCGTGGAGCAGCTCACGCGCGTCCTCGCAAAGGATCTCGGCCGCAAGGGCATCACGGTGAACGCCGTGGCGCCCGGGCCGACGGACACGGAGCTGTTCCACGAGGGGAAGTCCGAGGCCATGGTCAAGGGCATCGCGAGCCAGTCCCCGTTCAACCGACTCGGGAGCCCGTCCGAGATCGCCGAGGTTGTGGCCTTCGTCGCTGGCCCAGAGAGCAGCTGGGTTTCAGGTCAGATTATCGGTGCCAATGGGGCTTCGTTTGTGTAATACTTGGGAAACGATGCCCCAGTTTTCATAACAACTTAGGAGTATTGTATAACGGGAGTTCATAATTTTGGTCCTAGTATCATTCCTGGAGTTTTAGTCCAGTCCAGTACAAATCATGATAGCAAATATAACTACTCAATCTACTTATTATATAAAGTATAGTAAGACATGGCATGCAAAAGTCGGGACTTTACGCTCATCGTTAATCATAGCATTATTGCAGCTGCCTTTCCGATATGTACACCCCACTTTCTCTTGGGCCTCGGCAGGTAAATCTATTCTCATGCAGCATTAGATGATTCGTAGGCACAAATTCATTTCTTGACATCCTATCGTGAAAAACTGTACTTCAAACAACACACCTCACATTATTGAGCTCCTAACGTGGCAAGTGCTGCCTGTAATTCTCTCACAGCTGTTGGAACATCCTCGAAATTGAGAGCAGATATTGCCCATTTGGCATGCTTCTGCGCTTGCGCTATGGCCATATCATCGTAATTATAGGACCCTGCCGGTCCACTGTTACCACCATATTGCTGCGCGGGTGGCGGAGGGGGAGCTGGTGCTACCTTTGGTACTACTGGCTGGGCATAGGGAGTATGGTAATTGTGAGGCGGAGGGGGAGCTTGCGTCGGGGTATAGTGTTGCTGTGGAGAGATAAATGGTGGTGTGGGCGCCGTTTGATGTTGAGGCGGAGGGTGGTAGAAGTCCTGGGGAGCGGATGGAACTCCAGGAGGCGCATATGGCATCGACGGAGGTGCTGATGGATGGTGTGAGGTGGGACTTGAGATCTCCGGTGGCGATCCGAGTACACTACGGCCAGTGGATCCCGGAGGTGGCATACTTGTGGTAGAAGGCAAATCAAGGGGGGATTGACCGGTTGTTGATGGGGCGCTGGGGAAATAACTCCCCGGCTCCTGGGCTGGTACATCAGGAGGTGCAATAGGAGATACCGGGTCGGGTACCGACGCCGTAGGAGGAAACGGCGAATTAGGGGCAGAGACTGGCGCTGGGGTGCTAAGAGAATATCTCGATGCTGGCAGATGAGATGCCCCTCCGTCATCTGGCACATCTTCCACTGTTGCCGGTCGTGGCTGGGCAGAGCTAATCAATTGTACTTCCGGGTCGTTGGGGTCAAGGGGTGAGACGATCTCCTCTGGTTTAGGCTCTTCTTGCTTTGGATTCGACTCGTTCGGATCCTTGCCTTCTTTGATCGCCTTTAGTATGCGTGCTGCATTCCACTTGGCATATTTAATCTTCCCTTGAATTTCCGGCTCGGGCTGGCCCCAGACATTGACAAGCTGAAAGAATGTGGCGGCTGCTTCGAAAGTGATAGCGGTTTGTCTATGCTTTTCATGTTAATTGCTTCTGATCACGACATGATAGGAAGACATCGAAAGGGTGACTGACTGGGTGACTTTGTTCGCTTTTAATGGTCTAAGTGCCCGGTCGAATGTTTCTTGCGCAAATTGTTCGACGTATGCTTGGCCCGCAACATCATCAAGTACGGCATCGTTGCCTGCTTGATCTGTCTTCATCTATACAAGTGACGCACGTTAGCGAACAACCGACGTTTATGGTTTGTATAGTCGGGAAAGCCGCACCTGTTCTAACTTGTCCATGACTGTGGTGGTGAATTGGAGACAGTCTCCATCGGTATTATGAAGCTGCTTGCCCAAGATCTGCTGCACAACCCAATAATAGCCTGGACAAGCAATTCCAATTAGTGACTGATCGAGTTCACATATGCAACATCCATTAAAGGATAACTTACACCAGTAGGCAATGACGGGCTTTGCGCTCTCGAGCTGAGCGGCGCGTACGATGAATGGAGTGATGCCCGCAGGCTTCAGCCCTGGGGGAATGTTGGCCGCCATGACGAGTGGTAACCCGCAACGGTCGCGCGGCGCATAAATTCAGTGTAAATGCTATCAAAGGAAGAGGAGACTGCGATTGAGGAGGGGTGATGTAGGCCGTTGTTGGCGAAGTCTGCCTGTCGCCGAGATTGCTGCGATCCTATAGATCAAGTATCACCAGAACTCAAGAGACCGGAATATGTGCCAACAAGCTTGAAGGAGCCGAGAAGCAAATCCGAATGGGAGCTTGTATCAGCAAGGTAGGTACAGGTATCAACTCAATTATAACCCCGCTAGAGTCACCATCCCCCAATCCCCTCAATAGCGTGGTCTAGTTAGCGTGCCGAGGGACAGGTAGCTCGCGCCACAGCTTTATGCTCAGGTAGAGCCTGTAAGGCAGCTCGCGCAAGCACCAGCCACAAAAACCCCGGATTTTATTAGGTAGCTGTGACAGGGATGACAGCTTGCATTTTGTTCACCTTGGAGGGGTAAAGCTCACCAATTGCTGCTACCTGTTCTTTTAATGACCGTGAGCAAGCTGGCTCGAATTTCCACCGTGGCCTTTTCGCCATCACACCACCTCACACAAGGGTTGACAGCCTGCTTCTCTACGCTTATAATTCACTGTTGGCCGTCGAGAGAGCAAAGCGTTCTAGTTTTCTCTCCACATATATACTTACCAACTCTGTGGTTTGCTATCTCTGTTCTCTTCTGTCTCCATCTCTGCCCTAATACGTCAGCTGTACCTGTGATCCTCTTGACTTCGCATCTGAGTGCGCTCAACCGTACATAAGACCGTGGACTCCGACAGGGGGCGAAGCCATCATGCATTACTTTAACCTAAACCCTACCGTCGCTGTCGCTGCAGTGGCTTTCCTGTCTGCACTCCCCACTGCGCAGGCTGGCTTATACCCAAAGAGTTCCCCTGTTCTCCAAGTGGATGCGAAGAACTATGACAGACTGATTGCTAAGTCCAATTATACCTCTGTAAGCTACTACACAACATGCTTCAGGCATTGAGTATGCAATGGCCTTGTCATCAATCAATATTAATTGCACTAGGTTATTGAGTTCTATGCGCCATGGTGTGGACATTGCCAGAACCTGAAGCCCGCCTACGAGAAGGCTGCCAAGAATCTCGATGGACTGGCCAAGGTCGCCGCCGTCAACTGTGACGAGGATGAGAATAAACAATTATGCGGTATGATGGGAGTCAAGGGCTTCCCGACCCTCAAGATTGTTCACCCGGGCAAGAAGAAGGGCTCGAAGCCCATTGTGGACGACTACAACGGAGAGCGCACGGCCAAGGCCATCGTCAATGCGGTTGTGGATAAGATCACCAACCACGTAAAACGTGTGACCGACAAAGACATCGATACTTTCCTCTCCACCAATAACGAAACCGCCAAGGCCCTACTATTCACCGACAAGGGCACCACAAGCGCCTTGTTGCGCAGCCTCGCAATTGATTTTCTGGACGTCGTCTCTTTTGCCCAGGTTCGGGACAAGGAGTCCAAGGCAACCGAACTGTTCGGTATCGAGTCCTACCCCACCCTCGTCCTACTACCTGGCGGGGATAAGGATGGCTTGGTGTACCAGGGAGAGATGAAGAAGCCCGCTATGCTCAAGTTCTTGTCACAAGTAGGCGAGCCGAACGCAGATCCGGCACCTTCAAAGCCCAAGGGCGACAAGAAGAGCGAGAAGAAGAGCGAGAAGAAGGACAAAAAGGATAAGAAGGATAAGGCGTCCAAAGCTTCTTCTGAAACTACCTCCACTACCACATCTGAATCGTCTGAGGCGACCGAAGTTCCCCCAACTACCGATTCAAAGCCCAAAGTGGCCGAAGTTGCTCCTCCAATCCCCGCGATTACATCCTCCCAGGCACTAGTCAATGAGTGCCTACATCCTAAGGCCCATATCTGTGTTCTTGCTTTTGTTCCTGCTGCCCACGGCGAGACAGCCGAAAAGGCGTTGACCAGTTTGTCCGAGATTGCCTTCAAGCACGCCCATGCCGAGCGTCACCTATTCCCTTTCTTTGAGGTTCATGCAGACAACGAGGCTATCGCGCCTGTGCTCAAAGGCCTTGAACTGACTGGTGAGATCGAACTAGTTGCCGTCAATGCTAAGAGAGGATGGTGGCGACACTATGAGGGCGATTTCGGCTCTATAAGTGTGGAGAGTTGGATCGATACCATTCGCATGAACGAGGGCCCCAGGAACAAACTACCCGAGGCAGTTATTGGCGAGGTTATCCAGGAGTCGGAGACCGCGACGGAGAAACCTGTCGAGACAGTCGAAGTAAAGCTGGAGGAAGATGTAACGATTGAGGTGGACACGGAGCCAGAGACCACATCATGGCAAGGCGCCGAACCGACGCCAGAAGCCACCGATGCTCCACCCAAGCACGAGGAACTTTGAAGAAAACCCCCTGTTAGCGTTAAATGTATAGTGTAGAAAATAATACGAATTGACGAGACAATCCGAAAGACTTACGAGCCTATTGCTTCGTCTACACTGCCAGGATCTCGAAGCTCGGCCGAATGATGAGCCTAGTGTCGTCGATTGACTTCTAACCCAACCTTAGACGTCGATGTCCATCGCCATGCTGGCGCCCTTTTCAATCGCGCCCTCCGTAACCATCTTATGACCCTTCTCGCGCACGACCTGATCCAGAAACTTGCGCACGCCCTTACACGCGTCTGCGGCGGACGCCATCATGCCCTCGAGCCTGCTAACCTGAACGCGGGTCTCGCACACTAACACGGCGACCTTGTCGGTGGCGCCGAGCGTGCCGAGCGTCAGGAAGGGCAACTCCTGCTCCTCCTGGGTGTTGAGATCGACGAGTGGGTCGGCGCCCTCGTCGCCGGCCGAGTGCGTCGACGTGCTGCCAGCCGTGCTCGCCACCAGGTAGTCGGTCATGGGCACGCCGGCGTCGACGAGGGCCAGTGTCGCGGCGTTGATTAGCGCTGCGAGCAGCGAACCGTCTTGTGATAGCACGTGCAGCGAGATGCTGATTGTGGAGCGTGGGTATAAGTGAACGTGAAGGTTTGACGCGAGCGCTTTGGCTATCGTTGCTTGGAGCTCTTGAATCCGTCTGGGGAAGGGTGGTTAGCTTGTTTGTTTGTTTGTTTGGAACGGGTGTATACATATGATTTATAGTAGAGTAACTATAGCGTCCCCAACTAGACATGGCCGGCCTCCGAGTAGACTCCACGGTATATAGATATCCAAAGTGAAAGACGAAAAAGAAACCCCAAACAAAAAGAACTCACTTATCACCCCTCGCCCTCCGCTTCCGATCCACGGAACTAAAGCCTCCAACAACGATACTCACGACGACATCGGCGGCAGCGGAGCCGCCCGCCGCCGTCGACCCGGACGCGGATACACCCATGCCCGCCCGCCGCCTGCCCGCGTCCTCGCTCGGGCCCGCGATCACGCACATGACCTTCGTGTTGCCCATCTCGAGGTACGAGGACCCGTCCGCGGCCGCCTGCGTGCGGATCTGCCCGTGCAACCGCCGCAGCTCGTTCCAGCGGCGCCCGTCGACGCGCAGGAGCGCCAGGTCATAGGTCGATGTGTCGAGGGGCATGGCTTAGGTAAATCGAGGTTGTTGTGGTGGAGCGTATGTAGGTTATAGGTATGGGCTCGGCTTCTTTCGTTGTTTGAATGAATGTGAGGATGATGGTAGATGCAAAACTTTTGCGCTGTGTCGAGGTAGGCGCTTGTAAAAGAGGGAGGGAGGAAATAAACGAGCGCAAGGTAGTGGCCCAACTTAACCACTTGTTTACAGAGAAATCCGTGAAGTAGATAGGTATCTCATTCGCATCATTGAGAGAAGTTGAAGTTAGACATGGTCGGATTGTTATGCGTTAGTAGGTACCCAGCGGAAATTTTTGGTGGGGTCAATTGGCACGGCAAGATCCCGCAACCTAACTAATGCTAATTCTACATCAAAGACAGGTAAGTACTTAATTACTATGTAGAATATAGATATCTCCGACATATCATGTATCTGACTGCGAAAGGTAACTAGGTAGTTACTCATAAACGTATATTTATATCATATTCCATAACAACAGTCGCACTGGCAAAGTAGTACAGCTACTACACCTGCTCATCACGCTGGTGGGTGAGCCGCTTCACTCCTGATTTGACTTCACACGCTCGCATTGCCCACATACAGTTGTGATTGATTGTTACTCACTTTCTATAATCTTTTTATAATACCGGAACGGAACACTAGAGATGACTGCTCATTCATGCATCACGATGACTATATTGACCGACAGGTTCGGAACAGTTTGACCGGATGAGAAAACACGCAATTCACATGGGACTTCAAGCCAGTCCTTGGGGTAGCTTTCAAGATGTTCATACGCGTTGTTCAATTGATTGACCAATCTTTGGTTCGAATGAGCAGTGTCAGAGAACCCGGAGCGAAGCAAAAACCCTTAAGCAATCCAATCCAGAGCAAGCCTCCAGCAATCAAGCAATCAAATTCCCTACCCATAGCTCCCGTGATATTTGTACAGGGGGTTTCGTAACATGACTTTCCATGCTCTTTTCGTTTTCGAAGCATATCATGACTTAATGCTCCCATCAATATCCCTATCGCTGTTCATGCCAAAACCAAAATGTTATTGGTGGCACTAAGTAGGCTATCGAGGGGTGCGTAGTTGTGTATAACGGGAGGCGGCTCGACTTCCTCTGCATCGGTCCAGCCCCGTTCAGAGCCCCAGATGATCCTCAGACTACGCGAAGTAACGAGGTCGATCAGGCCAGTCATGAGGGCACCCGACTTCTTTACGCTGGGCCACGCATCGAACTCCACTCGCTGCACCCACGGCATCTCTCCAAGGACACCTGTGAGAAGTTTCTTTGCGAATGCCTCGAAGAATCCGCCGGGTTGACGGAAGCCCTTAAATATGTCATTGCCCGGGTCGCATTCCACAAACACGGTCAGCTTCGTGACGTTGACGCACTGGTTGAGGCCCAACGCTGGGTTCACTTCCCATCCCCGAGGTGGCTTGCTCCAACCAGGACCGAGACGAAGTTCAAGCGAGCTGATACATGCCCGTTGCCCAGGCTTCAAACGGGCGAGGAGCGGCTTCTTGGTTTTGAAGAAACGTCCAGGGTGCGTGGGAAAGACGCGGGCCGGATGGGTACTGTAGAAGGAGTATGAAGCTTCCACGTAGATAGTACGGCAGGTTCGTAGGATACCCAACTTCTGATGAATTCGCTTGTAGTTGTCCGGGTCCAGATCAAGCACATGGCCGGTATTGACGAAATGGTGCTCATATACTTTGAGGCGCAATTCGGAGGGGAGATCGAGAAATCGAAAGGGTCGCTGCTTGATTCGTTTGGGCTTCGGTTTGTCTAGCGTGGGTGATTCGAGACGAAGAGCATCGAGAGGCAGCTTCTCGATCTCTTCATTGATATCGTACTCGGCCTCCGAAGCATAGGTAGAGGGATATGCCGAACTGAGGGGCGTCGGTAGGGTGGACGAGACTGTCGAGGAGATCGCAGATGCAATTGGCGTAGGACCAGAGACAGCGCCAGCGGCGCGCGATGCTCTCCCGACGCCAGCCTTTCGACCACGCATCGTCTCGGAACTTTTGGGTCCTCTCAGCGATGATAGACCCGAGGCCCCGAGATGATTGTATGGCTATGCAGATCGTACGACTCGGATGGGGGAAGGGCGAAGAAGATGGTGGTTGGGGTCACGCGATGGTCGGCAATCGTGCGGAGTAGTTAGATTCTAGTTAGAGTCGTATTCCCGCAAAACTGCAGGCGTTTCTGGGTGATGATTCAAGAGTGTCTTGCTCGACGGATTAAATGTTCAAGGCAACTAGTTATGGGAGAAAAGAAGATGCATCGCGAGGGTGGTGCCATTGTTGATTACTATGTGAATCGCTTGACTGGACAGCCACCCTCTCTAAAATGCAGCACTCTTGAATGCCATTTTAAACAAGAAAATATAGTTGCTGGTGTAGATAGGTTCGATAGAATAAGAGGAGTGTAAATCGCCCAAGTCGTTATTGAACAAAGCAGGCCGAAGACGTTAGTACTTGTTGTATGGGAGACGGACCAATGACTACAGGGTAGGGACTCCGGGACTGTCCGGGGTAGGGGAGGGGCGGAGGGGCAAAATCGGCAGCAGGTCAGCTTAAAATCCTTCAAGGGTGCTCCGTTTACTAATTGAGAATTACATGTAAGGGCTCAAGCAGATCCGATAGGGTTGGCGCAGTGTATACATAGTATAGTTACCAGGTGGATGGGTAGATACGGCGAGTGCACGACTCAACTCCTCTTCTCTAATTAGTGAGCTTCTAGGTTAGTTAGAATGATTAGAGACAGGGAGTGTACCTAGGGAAGGTATGTACGAAGGACAGTGTTCATAAGGACCCCGCACGTGTCCTTCATGTCAATTATCTCCATCTCTTCTACAACATCAATTATCCACTCGCTTCTACAGTACTACAGGAGCTGAAATGGCTCTTGTGTCTTGTATGAATTAGTCTAGTTAGTCTAGATAATAATAAGCATTCCAGTTCGAACAAAAAGTGAACTGATCCATAAACTGTGTCGGGTCACAGACCGTCAAGTATTGGCTTCAAGTAACAATATGGCTGTTGCCGACTTTCGGACTGGCGTCGGTTGATCATCGGCCCATCAAGAATTGGAGAATACCTACCTCCCAGCTTCTGCCAAGCTTGCTGGGTATTTACAGTAGGTGCTACCAGTGAGAGACATGGGAGGCTGTTAGGTGCTGGGGTACGTCGGTGCGGCGTCTTCTATCACTAAAAAAAAGTTTCTAACAATAGCTACTATTGGTTTCCATTTATCGCCATCGCGCGCAATTCCATCAGACTGCACAGCAAGTCCCCTTTGCTCGACAGTAATCAATTATCCTTCTTATCTGGGCAGAGGGACCTCCAGATTCAAGCGTTACCCAAAGGAAAGCTCGTGGCGTTCCTGATCCTAGGTCTGACGTCGTCGCAATGCTGTCCAGAGCCATCGCGCAGGGCATCGCGCGCTCTGCGCGACCTCTAACCCTTCAGCAGACAGCTATCTCCGTCTCGGCTGCCTCTAGACTTGCTATACCCAGCTCGAGATTATGGGTACGAAGAATGGCCCAGAAAAACCGTCCCAGGAGCGATACCCCCAAGTCACAACCCGACGCTCGATCTGACGCTCGGCCTTCCCCATCTTCTACCGAGAAGTCTTCTTCTGGTGCCACCGAATCAACCACCCCTCCACCAGACTTCAACTCACTACCCGACCTAACCCAGGGAATCCCGTCGACGCTTGAATACGAGACCGCAGGAGCTACCAATAAGTCGGAGTTGTCAAATCTCCGGGAGGGCGAGGAGAATGCGCAAACAGAGGAGGGTGGCCGTGGTCGAGGAGAGCTCCCCGCATCAGCCTACTTGAGCTCTACCGACAAGCGACGGGCCCAGTTCGCCAACCGGATGTATCTCGCTGTGCTGGTTGGTGGCGTTATGTCACTGGGGTACCTTGGCCGTGAGTGGGATGAGGACGAAGCTGCTGTTCACAAGGACATTCCCAGCGGATGGACACCCGCTCTATGGTGGAAGCGTGCTGTGGCCCGTCTCACTGATGTGACCGATTACTACCGTGAGCCCGCTTTCGATAAGCTGTTGCCCGACCCGCATCCTATGTTTGAACGACCTTATACCTTGTGCATCAGTATGGAAGACATGTTGGTACATAGCGAGTGGACGCGTGAGCACGGCTGGAGAGTGGCGAAGCGTCCCGGCGTCGACTACTTCCTACGCTATCTGAGTCAATACTACGAGTTGGTTTTATTTACTAGTGTGCCTCTGGCTATGGGAGAGCCTCTCATGCGAAAGCTGGATCCTTTCCAGATTGTTGTCTGGCCGCTGTACCGGGAAGCGACCAAGTATAAGGACGGCGAAATCGTCAAGGTAAGTCTTGAATAACAAGCCTGAAGCCGCTCTACCAGTTATTGACTTTCTTGTAGGACCTATCATACCTGAATCGCGATCTCTCCAAGGTCATTATTATCGATACCAAGGAATCCCACGTTCAGAACCAGCCCGAGAATGCCATTATATTACCCCCCTGGAAGGGCGACAAGAACGATAAAGACCTTGTTTCTCTCATCCCTTTCCTGGAGTACATATTCGCTATGGAGTATAAGGACACTCGCGAGGTACTCAAGTCTTTCAAAGGCAAACACATTCCCACCGAATTTGCTCGTCGCGAAGCCATTGCACGTGCTGAGTTCCAGAAGCAACTCGAAGGCCAGAAGAGGAAAATGCCTTCGGGAGTGGGGGCACTAGGCAACATGCTGGGGTTGAAGGGAAATATGAGCATGATGCAGCCAGTAGATGGTGAAGTTTCCCCTGCCGAAGCATTCGCCCAAGGAAAGATGCTACAGGACATTATCCGCGAGAGAGGTCAGAGAAACTACGAGATGATGGAGAAGCAGATTCGGGAGAACGGTGAACAATGGCTGAAGGAGGCTCAACAAATGCAGGAGCAGCAACAAGCTGAGGCGATGAACAGCATGAAGTCTTCTTTTTCCGGCTGGTTTAAGCCATCTTCATCAGACACACCACCAGAACAGCCGAAGACCTCGTAGGATGAGGTTCGCAGTTCTCTATAAAATCTTTGTACAGATATCGAGGGAGACGAATTTTCTTGCGTCGGAGGTCTAGTCGGCGTTGGTCGTGCATGTGGCCTCAATCTGGCACGCCGAGGGTTATCATCCTTTCAAACTCTACTCAACAGGGCGCATCATGTTTATATTCTGTCGACATTGGCTGGTGGCTTGTCGGGGGATGATTTGGTTCTCTGCATATGGTTTAACGAGGCTGGACCAATTTATATAGAATAGGGGCACCTCTCATTGTGCACATAATGTCTGTATACTAGTTGAAAGGAGAGCGATATCAAGGAGTGTGAGGGGGGCTACAAAACCTCAACGCAGCCTCCTCGTCGCATTGTAATAGCTCCGAGGCAGGAAAAACCAGAACTTGTACCATACATATCCAACATAGATGAGAAAAATCAATGCCAAGTATTTAATCAACCGAATCCCCCCGTGCTCCACGCCCGAATGGTCGAAGGATAACATGCCGTAAGCACGACGATACTATCTATCTCCTTCCGCTACAAATACCAAACCGCCCATATACCAAGTGAATGACAAAACAGAACACGATCATAGAATAGTCCCAGCTGGCTTAGCCCAGGAGCTAATTATTCACCTTGCCATTACCAAACTTGTGGTGTGCGTAGCACCACTCGCACCGCGGATCCGTCTGACAATTGAAATCGCTGCAGGGTAGATGGAAACGGTCAGCTTCATCTTAGAAGAACAGATATGAAAAAGAAACCGCAAGAAAAAGCATATCGGCCTTAAGCAGGGGCGGGGGACAAGGCGGAAGTGAGAAGATCGAAAGGGGGAGCAGGGAAAAAAATTTCAGAGCTAAAGAGCAAGAAGGGGGGAAGCAGAAAGGGGAAAAGGGCTACGAACCCGTTGCAGTGCGTGCAGTAGGCTTCGATCGCGGGACAGTCGGGCTCCGTCATCTGGAACGTCACGAGCCCGCGCTCGTCGGCGCTGCGGCGGCTCGGGGCGGCGGCCACGAGAGCGGCGAGGAAGACGCTAATGACCGTGCTGACGTACATGGTGATATTTATTGGTTTCTCTGCTTTTACGTTGGGGAGTTTGGAAAGTTTAGGGGGTTGTTATGATAACAGGGCTGAGTGAAGGCTTATAGCGAAGGCTGGTTTAAGCGTTGATAGGATAGATGTTCGAGCGACAGCGATGCTGATTTTTTCTTTGGTAGTAGGTTATGAAACAGCTTGAAGTGATCTGTGATAGTAAGTGGATGGGCGATCGAGAGGAGAGGGCCGTCGCGAGTCTTTATATACACATCTACTCCTCTCGCACTATCGAGCCGGATCCGGAGATGGGTAAATACCAAGTGCCGATCCAAGGCCACCTCATCAGTATCGATCGCATACCGTAGAGTCTTGCAAGAACCTACCTACCTCTCTCTCTCTCGCTACCATACGACGCATCGTCAGTCAGTCAGCCTGACCTTGACATCATCATCCCAGCTCGGCGAAGTGTTGCCCAGAATCTTTCGCAGCGTTCCACACGGGGCCTCGAACGTGACCTGGTCTTGTGGAAAGCAATCTGAAGCCTGACTCGCCGTCCCCCCATCTTATCCCATCTTGTCTGTATCGCGCTGACAGCATTTCCTCGATGGGATTGCGTGGGCATGACTATTCAAAGCGACGGTTCTTTTTCTCCAGTGACCCGCCTTTCCCCCGAGAGCCGGGCGAGGCTTACGTACAACCCAAGCGGTGTGGAATGGGAAGTTCTTCGTGTGATGCGAGACCCCATGGAATGTCAATAGTCAGCTATGTATTAAGTTGGAGATGAGGGTGTTTTTACACGACTTGTCAAGAGAGATGCACCGCATAGGATCCGTCCGTTCCAGACTCTTTCACGGCAGTTAGTCAGGTCAGCATCGACGGATAGATAGTGGGCAGTTAGAAGACCATCCAGTAGGTTTTGATAGTATCACAGCTTGATATGGATCTCTTCAAGCATGATATCATCAGATACTGTTGTGATAGACTTCCAGTTAAGCATAATAAGGGCCGAATCCAAACGGCCGGGGCCAAAAGACGAATCATCGACTAGCTTTCCATAAGGGGAAGCAAAGCAAAACGGCCCGTTATATTCGTTTCTGTCGTATGTAAAAGGTACACATTACATGAGAACCAGTCATGATCGTGTTCCTTGGGGGAACGGATGCCGGCACCGGCTTTGCACAGTTCGAAAACGTGGTCTACCTTGTTCATTCTACTCGGCCAACGTTGGCATCCCCTATCATCACGAGCGGTGAACAGTCAGTCTCCCAGTCGCCTAGGTAGAACCACTCAAGTACTATGACTGAGCTGCAACATTATGTGTCCAACCATGTCGAGTCCGATATTCGGGCGCCTCGAGTAACGACGAGGAAAGTCGGCTGTTCAACGAGACCAGAAAGAACCTAGCGAAACACAACAAACAGTGCAAGTAACCACGATCATCACGAAGCTGCATTTCGTCGAGAGCGATTGCCGATGACATGACACACTGGCCCTCGAAAGCACAAGTCCAGGCTGAACATAAAAGTAGTTGAAATTCCGCTCTCCAGCGCTCTCCTTTTCGTGATTTCACAGTTCGATTCAGCGATAACGTAAAGAAGCGAAGAGTTTACCGTGAAGTAGGCATTTCTGACAACGGGTATCTCGTGTACCTAGTCCATGTTAGCTCCCAATTCGCAACACGCAACTATCCGTACACCTTAAACAAGTCTTTACAGAGTAGCACATGGGCAATCGACGCGTGTGTGTGCGGCCGAAGCCGATCCGGAGCGAGACATCCGGCGTATCGCGAGCACACATCGGCAACGATTTAGCGAGCAGCTAAGTTAGTCGCGAGACACACGAGATCCGATCTCTCAAAAGAATTGGACGATAAGTGCGTCATATCAACCCCTTCCAGAAGCCGGCACGAAGCGTACGACAGACACGACACAAGGGCCCAAGCCGGCCCCCCGGCGCAGGACGGGCGAACCAGCAAACAGCTCGGCCGATCTGACGCTGCGTACATACTGCCTGCCGTCTCACTCCAGATATAATCTTGTGTGAGATACGTAAGTCCCCGGCCTATTTACGTAGGTGGGTAGATACAAGGTCCCATCTTGTGTAGCTCGTCCCATCATGCATCGACCACACAGCAACATATGTCTACCATGTGTTTGTCCCACAGGCGTTGACTCGTGACTTGTTCAGACTAGACGTGAGAGGGTCCGAACCGATTCCAGATGTCTCACGAGCCCGAGAAGAGAAAGCTATGTTGTCCGCAAATGGGAAAAGTAAATGGCTCAAATCCTGAGGTGATATTGATGCTGGCCTCCAAATCTCACAGTGTCAATCCCCTATGAGTGAGAATTGTGAAAAGGTCGGGATTTACATGGTACATGCGATCGTTGTTGCCGAGAGAAACATTCTCATGGCCTTAATCATCTGGACTTGCACTCGGTACTTTCTGCTGGTTGAGTTTGAACGCGGGATAAAACAGGAGAAGAGGCGGTTTGAACTCTTGCTTATGGGGAGCCGCCCCATCACCTGCATCGCATCGTTGATTGTAATATCTTATTGCGCTCTATGGCACTGGCCACTATCTTAATCTCTAGGCTATACGGTCTTTTATATGCCAATGTCCAGCGCTCCCCTCTCGCGACGCAGTCTTCATACACAGATTCATCATACCACGTGTAAGGGGTATGCAGTCACCAAAAGGTATGTCGTCAGTGAATAAGGCGACAAGGCCTCATGATCAGTGACGATAGGTCCTAAATCCAACTCCAATCCAACTCCTAATGGGGACTCTTGTCGTAGTGGTGTCTCCTTCCGGGGATTGCGCCACTAACGGAAACGCCGTGCTGCTCCTTCGAAATCAAAAGACGGGAGCCCGCGCTGGAAAAAAAAAATGATAATCAGTCGCAATACATTTTATTTAAACGCCCCCAACCCCGTCCGTGAATAGCAGGAGTGGCCATTGCATTTGGGCTGAGGTCGTCATGGTTGGGTTGCTCATGCTCATGGTTCCCACGTTCATGCCATTGACGCCACCATTGTCGAGGATACTGCCTGACGGCCTGTGGCTATTTGTACTTCCTAGTGACATTAAGGCGTTCGCACTATAACGATCTTGGCTATCAACGACAGCAGCTGTCCAGTCGTGCCACGTATTTCCGCCTGAAGACTGTGGGCGCCACATCATATCAGGTTGTGTCAATTGCGTAGCCTGTGACGCAAAATTGGCTAACGGGTTGTGGTCGGCAACGTGCACCTGTGAGTGCTGAGCCTGTGCCTGGGCATGAGCTTGGGCCTGGGCATGTGCTTGAGCTTGAGCCTGGGCTTGTGCTTGTGCTTGAGCTCGAACCTGTGCTTCTGCATGCGCTTGGGCCTGTGCCTGAGCCGTGGCGACCTGCCCTGCTGCCTGTGAGTATAAATAGGAATTGCTGGGGGCATAGGGGATGCCGTTGGGTGCATGTGTAGGCGTATTGGCATAGCTGAGGGGCTGGTAAGTACTAGAATCAGATGTAGTGGTTTCGGTATAATAATTAGCACTAGTTGCAGGGATTGTATGTTCCTTAAGATCGTTGACTCGCTCGGGGGTGTGATGTAAGTTTGTGTTGGAATTCGAATTGATCGACATATTCGTATACGAGGGTGAATGAGATTCTTGTTTAACAGTATCTTGAGAATGAGAAGGCTGTGATCGTGTCGAAGACCCATTCCCGGTGTTCTGAAGACGGTCTCGTTCTATCCAGGCTATCGTGCGGTCAATTATTGAACAGACCGCATCGCGAAGGCGAGTGCCAGAACCTAGCGAAAAGCTTAGTAACGTGTGCCGTCCGTGGCTGTCAGAGAACTCACCCATCAAAGTGCCAGTTTCGGCAAGAATGATTAGCCATGCTTGCATGTCTTCACGAAGGGCCTGCACCTCAGCAGCTGTTGTCTCATGCCTTCGTTCCCAATGTGCCACCAAATCGGAGAATATAGCTGCAACGTATACCGCGTTGCAGTACCATGTAGTATCGAGGCATTTCAGCTTATATAATTTGCGCGCATGCTGGAGCATGGCCTTGGAAGTTTCCTCACATATGCGGGTATTGGTAGCCAAGATTTCTGGATCATCTGTGGCCGCGACGGAAGGGTGCCTTAAACACAGACGGAATTCCAGCGCTGACACGTCAGCATATATGGCCGACATCCTTGTTTCTTTTTCAGGCGACTGTGCGTTCCCTATTCTCAGCCCTTCTGGAAGATGGTCACGCCACGACTGCAGCTGCTTCTCGAGACCTTCGACGATAGCAAGATACCTCTTCGGGTCTTTCTTTGCGCAGTAGATGTCGGCAAACATCTCAAGATACAGAGTACTCATCCTTGAAGATACGACGCCTATCTCATACTCGCACCGACCGGGTATCGATGTGTCCACGCCATGCTCAGTCAATTGCTCATCGGGGATAATTTGCGGAAATTCAACGTCCATATCCTCCAGTCTAATTGGCATTGGTCTTCCCATCCGTCCATTCAGCACCACAGCTGTGGAGAGAATAACCCACCATACGCGTTTACGGAGCTCGTTCTCGAGATTAGTGCCCTCGCCGGGTTTCTTCCAAGACCTATGGTACCCCATTTCTATCGCGAGGTTTACCGTGTAAGCTGCTAGTATGCTGCTGGAATCGGGTTTGGGAAAACGCATCGTGTGGGTAACCAACATGGACAACGCCTGCAGGCTTTTCAGAGACCTAGAAGTTACTAAGTGGAAGAATTTGCTCAAACCGAAATGATAATGCTTATTAGACAAATCATTCAGATGAGCTCTTTGCTCCGCCGATTGTTCTCGATTTCTGATACCATATTGAAGGTAAATGGCAGCGAATACCATATGAACCATAACCTCCTCTGCCGCACTTAAAGTGTAGCTAGGATTGTCGTAGTGTTGCCCTAGCTATACAAGGTTAATTCTTTGATTCGCAGGTGAGAAGTCGGGATGCGTGACTCACAAGTGCCATGAAACTGGGTTTATGAAGTACTGGATGGAAAGGGTGGATCATCACAAAATACCATTCAGCATAAGTGAAGGCATCTTGTCTAGGGGGCAATTTGATAGCAAGAGGTTGGTTTATATTCATGGTGGACTGCAACAGCGCGTGAACAGACTTATTGTATAGCGAGGAGCCTTGAGCAGACGGATGAGGCTCGTCCATATCCGGAACGTCTAACGACCCGATATCGATGGTACTTCCGAGGATTGACAAGGAAGTTCCCTTGATGGAGCTCAACGGGGCATGATCGATACCAACACCGAGATGGGCATCAGCGGGCCGCGAACTAACAGCACTATGATAATTAGCGGCCATGGACATTGTAGCCGGTTGATCTTTGGTCCAGACCGGCGCACATGGTCGGGACCACGACCCCTTCGTAGCTGTGTCTGCCTGAGGAGTAGGTGTCGAATCAGACGTGTCATTGTCATTGTCATTGTCAATGTCATTGCCATCGGCACTGCCATTTGGAGCCGGGTCGGCAGGAAACGAGGCTGAATGCCATGGCTTCACATCGACACCGTTATTCTGGAGCTTCCTTTCCAAATCCCGTATGTGATCGATCATATCTGTCTTCTCACGCTCAAGCTCCTGCATGTATCCTCTCCGTTCCGTCCGGCCGGAAACTCGATCGGTTACGTAACACTCGAGATTCTGGTTGATACAGTGGGAGCAACCTTCAGGGAGGGCATCGCATCGAATCTTGCGAACCTAGGAGCAGCTATGTTAGACATGGCAGACAGGCAAGCGGATGGTCGGATTACAGTAAGTGAGGATCTCGACAAGACAGATGTGCAGCAACCCGAAACCGAACCCGAGACACAGTGCACTTGCACTCGTCCATGGTCACTGAAACGCCGAAGAGACAAACACGATTGATGCCATTGTGTAACACCAGCCTCGCATAGATCGTGGATCATGGATTGTGGTATGAGGATGTCTCATTTTAGTCCCAGCCGGTCCCCAGTCGCGAGATTGGCTGACACTGCCAGTTATTGATTGTGTGCGCCTCTTCGCACACATACAGACACTGACACAGGCACGCCAGCACAAGTATGCAAGCAAACGGAGGCACGTATCGCCTAGATTACACACACGCATACACACACACCTTGCAGCGGTCGCAGGCTTGTCCAGTCCGGGTATAGGACTGAAGTTTGCTCTTTACGACACTCGAGAAGTCGGCGCGACCGGGCCGCTCACCGCGATCTAGCCGCGGCAGTTTGCATTTCGTTGATATCGGTGTTGTCGACGACGTCGCAGCGCCTGAACCGTCGACGGCGATATCCGCCTCACCAGGCCGTTTCGGCGGACGGCCTGGAGGCATGGCGGTGCTGCCGCAGAGCTCGTCGGAAAAGCCGTTGTCGTGGCGTCGTCGGATCAGTCGGAGCTTGTTTCTCGTTTTGAAGTGTTCTTTTTCTTTTTTCACCTCTCCCGTGTTCCTTTTCGAGCAACGGTTTGGTACCGGCAACCCAAACACGCTACATACGTACTGCTAAGTGGGTTGTGATAGATTAGGTGACAGGACCACAAGAATCGCGGACTTTACCACGACCATCATTTAGGACGCAGAAGAGATGGAACTTGCCGCATGCAGCTCGAAGAAGGTCGCAGGGGCTGTTAGGGGGAGGGTCCCTAAGTACGACTCTACGACTCTACTTACAGCATCCACCTGTCAAGTGTGTAGGTATGCGTAAGGTACGCTTCCAAGGTTGGAAGTTACACGCATTTGGTAGTGCACTCCCGCCAAGGAACGAGTACCTTACGCCGTACATATACGTACCTACTCCAATCAGACGCTGCAGGATCGAGCAGGTACGCAGGAGGCTGTGCTGGTGTGAGTAAGGCGCTACTCACTTAGATATGTAGCTTCCAAGGTTCTATCCCGAGCTTCTACCCGGGGCCGGCAGTGCGCCATTGACCCTAACATTTCACGCCGCGGGGTTGCCTACCCTAGCAATCCGCGCTCCAACCCTCGAGACATTACCATATTGCATCTTGCAGCCAGTCGACCTTTTTATGATTCGTAACATGAATTTTAAAGGTAATTCTGTCTACTGTATGTAGCATCTGAAAATAGCTTACTACTATCGAGATTATAATTAGTCTAGTGATTTACCATGATAAGACGACTATATTTATATATACATTTCTCGCATGTTACGCTGAGCGAGATGGCTTGCATGCATTAGACTAGGTTCACCGGGTTGCTGATAAAGGCTAGGTAAGGTCGAGAGTGTCAGTCCATTCAAATCACACAGTAAGTGAGCACACACTTCAATCTAACTAGAGGTAGCTTCGCTGCCGCCCTCGTAAGGGCGGTCTAGACGCTGAGACTAGAAAACGTGCCGGTCCTAGGCTACTGTAGGTAATCGCAACTTCTACCTATTGATGACAACATTGGCAGAACGCTAGGTTAGTGTAGTCTGGCGTGTTGCTAATTAGTACATATTTGGCAACGAATCGGGATTGAAAGCAACCCCAGATCCCCAGACGAATATGAGGAGACCAAACAGAACAGGCACATAGTAAGAGGGACCTGAGGATAGCCCTTGGCAAAACGTGGCATTATGGTTATAATGCAACTGTCTCATACGCTCTTATTGGATCATCTAATCAGCCGCAATTTTCACCGTTTAAGGGTAACCCGTTGCCCACCTTTCAACCGTGCTATACATGCGTAAATACATTGAAATAGGTACAACAGCACTGAACGGAGTGAGCCGGGGGACCTTTACTAGGTGTTCAATCAGAATAGGCCTTTTAAGACCCGCAGATGACAAGATAAGTATAGCTTGGAACAGCACCATACGTAAAAACTCAAATAATCCTTCAAGGCATCCTGGGTACCATTATATGACCTGCATATCTACGAGATCCAACGGCGGAATGGGGTTGACTAATACATCACTCAAAATGTCACGACTCAAGATTTCACGCGCAGATTCGTAGTTCGCACTAGACAGCTATCGTAGCTGATGTGGGTATCGAGGTTAAGTCTCCGGCGGCTAGTTTGACAAGCAGCAGCTTAGCAGTAACAACCAACGCTATAGATTATTAGTATTAGAGACACCCATTGAGGAAATTCGATGATACTTCGAAATCCGGTAGCAAAGTAGTTTCATTTAAACAGTTCCCTAACCGTTTCTTGGCAGAGGCGAAGCTTATCAACAACTCACGACAGAGCGGAGATATCGGCCGTAATGAGTTTTGGCAAGCAGCTAAGGGTGAAGATATAGGTTTAGTGTTGATATGTTTTGAGTATCACTGAAACGGATATTTCCCCGTTACGGTTTACATATGGTACTATGATATAGTTGGCTATAGCTTTACTGCTAGAGGAACATGTTATACTTTCTTGCCTCATTTACACAATATGCTTGAAAAGAAAAACTATAATTATCAAAAGAGCCACGAGCTCAATATCGCCGCTGAGGAGATAAGAATGATAACAGCTAAGGCAATAGGATAGGGACACGAAGCTTTAAACTTTAGATGCAGACGTGACGACGTAGAACGAAATAGAAAGGATACTATAGTTCTATAATGTATAGTAAAGTGAGGAAAAGTAGTTGAAAGGATATAGGAATCATGTATTCTCAGTTACCGCCGTAGCACTTGTGTTTCGAAGCTAGCTCGCAGAAGCCGACCGTAGCAGATCGCAGAGCCAGTATCGTAAGAGGTGGCCAGCTATCGTACTATAGAAGTTTAAAGCAATGCCAAGGTGTGAATGGAGTTGATATCAACAACAAGAACAACACCCGAGGGCTTGACTAAGAGCAATGATTTATTGCTTCGTTGCATTACGACCCTCTATTGCATAATCAGTCCAACGAGAGCGGTCTTTCCTGTGAAAAACTATGCTTGCGTCCTTACGCTGGCCGGTGGCGAGGCATAGTGAGCATTCAACCGAATCCGGATCAGCATGTTACTAAAAGTGAGATATGCGACAGGTGATTACAGGTTCAACGTACCTACTTTCCTATATGGCAATTGTTTAATCTAGTTCTCTATAGGCAATGCTTTAAGACATGTCAATTGTCAATACTCAAGTAAACCGTGCAACAACATCCACTTAGTGGGAGACAGCTAGAATCCAGTAGTACCTCATATCTACCGAATTAGCCCGGGTTGAATTACCTGCCCACTTGTAACAAGGGCTTGATTTCAAGGGCCTGGAAGAGTGTTCAAATTGCAATAATCATCCAGGGCGTCAAGGGGGCTATAAGGTCTAGTCCTCCCTTTCAGCTAGGCGGCGACCTTCGTCTCTATATGTAAAAGCCTCGCTTTCGTTCCTAGCCCTCGCTCTCGTATAGCCTGTATACGGGAGCAGGTTTGGTCGATCAGATCATCGCGATAACGCGAAGCCTAGCTGAACGGGTACGGAAGGGTACGGGAACCAGCCTTGCCGCTCATATGACTATATACATGGTATCGGAGTTTTTGGCCTGAAGGGTTTCGGGTGCCTGAGGCAGTCTCAATCCCTCGGGTCGTCCGTGTGGCATATACGCAGTAAGCGAATCAACCGAATTTCCACGTCAAACTGCACTATCGCGACGTTTTTCATTGTTATAGGTTAGTCTCACTCATTAAAGTGTTGCCGAGCGAGCTGAAGCACAAGTGAGTCCCAAGTCTCTTTGAAACCCGAGTTGCTAAGCCTAGTCCCGAATCTCTTTTTGGAGTTCCACATTTCCTCCCAAGTATTTTGTTTATATAATGTACTTCGATTCTCCTCTGTTGTTTACTTTCTGTACCTCGTATTGGGGGTCCATATAAACTTTTGGCTATTTCATGGGGAAAGTCAAATGCCTTTTGAGGGGGGGAGGGGGTAAACTGGAGGTTGCGGGTGGGGAAGTTGAATATTGCGGGCAGTAAAATCCATTAATGTGTAGCGACGGGTTTTGTCCCCCAGTTTGAACTATTACATGAATTGTTATACTGATCGCAATGAATCATCATAGGCAATGGAGAACAGTGGTAACGCAGACGAGCCATCGGAGCCCGAGCGAGATCTGTTTGAGTACGAGAACCTGATACGAATACTGATTTTGCTCATTATTTAGATCATCTAGTGGGCCAACACGCTCAAATGCCATGTTGGTCAGTGCTGGCCAGTCTGTTGCGGTTGTGGCTGTAACTGAGTAGAGTTTATCCTACACAAATGTGTGAGCGTGTCCCTTTTGCGGAGTCAGCAGTGTAAAACTCCAATCTTCAACGACTTGGAGCAGAGCTTCCAGTCCCAAGCCGAAGCCACCACGACGAGATGAGAAGGGGGTATGTCGTTAGCGGACCAGGGCCAAGGCAAGGCAAACCAACAGCGGCAACACACATCCAGTATTAGTCTTAGTACTAGCGCTTCTGTCATCACAGCTCTCACCTTCTATAAGCTACTAGAATCGGGAATTCCGTTAGACAAAGTCCACCAAAAGGAATCTGTTCTGTAGGCCGCAAGTAGTACGGAGGACTCTATTTGGACCCAAAACTCTAGTCATTAGTCCTGGAAGCCTTTGTCCGAACTACTCATCATTTGTGTGCAAAACTAAACAGTCGCTATTATTCTGATTATTAAGCTGCTATTACATGCTTCATAAACTTTCCCAAACAATCTCTTCCTCGCCAACTCATTGAGTCGTAAGCCTTCGTGTCCTTTCAAGTAGAAAACAATGACAAACTTTAAACTGGAACTTTTTGATCCTTCCTTTTGAAGATATCTCATGTAGATTAGCAAGACAAATCAGATTTTTTGTGCATAGGACACGTCCTTGCGCCGATGCTCTAGTTGTGAAAAGTAAAACAACTGTCCTAACATGTGGATCTTCTTTCGGTCAACCTTCTTCGACGCCGTTCGCGGTAACCAAGACATGAGAACGAATCTCGTGGGCATCATATAGTGCGGAAGCGTCTGAGCGATAGCGTCCTGAATGTCCTCGATCTTCTCGCGTGCAAAGGCGTCTGTGGTGGCATCCTTCAATAGGGGCACAGCGTTCGTTGTAGGGGGTGTGCTATCAGGATGCTCATCGAGATAGAGCAGGGCGGTCAGACTTGGCTCATCTTGACCGTTGATGATCCCTAACAAGTCGACAATGATATTGTCGTTGTCTGAGAGACATTTCTTTGCCTGGTGCTCTACTTCTAGTGCGTCGATCCTGCACCCATCGAGTTTCAAGATGGTGTCCTTGCGACCCAGGTACGTGATATTACCGTCGTGATTGAGCCTTCCAAGGTCTCCCGACCTATATATCCGTGTGTGAGTCCTGTTCGGGTGCAACTTGCTCAACCATGGGGGAATTGTTTTCAGGAATCCAGCTTCTGTTCGTCGTGTCGCCGTGTCGTCAAGGTACCCACGGGACAAATGGGGCCCTTCCACCAATATTTCACCTACTGACCCAATGGGCATTAACTTATTGGGCGAAGATGGGTCGACGAGCCATATTGTCCCGGTTGAGGGCCGTCCAACCTTTGCCCCGCTAATAGGATCAGGTTTCGTATTCAGAGCACAGCATATGGCTACTTCTCCCATGCCATATTGATTGACCAGCTTTGTAGCGCTATCATGCCATTTAGTGACGAGGTCCTTCGGTAGAGGTTCACCTCCGACACACAATGTCTTGAGGTTAGGGATATCTTGGGGTTCTAGTTTGATAGCCACAGTAGGTGTCAAGAAGATAGTATCGGCGGCCATCGAATTAATTTCACGTGTCAGGTCATTGACTGTCTTCATTGGTCCAGGGACGCAGCAGCAACCGCCGAGCACCAGAGGAACTAGGAACTCCAGATTGCTTATGTCGAAGGCATAATCATCGAATTGAAAAAACCTTGTGCGAGAGTCGAGCCCAAGGTCTCGAGCGTAGTTCTTAATGGCGGAAGCATATGCCTTGTGACTTTGGATAATTCCCTTAGGCGTGCCGGTACTGCCAGAGGTAAAGAGAACCAGACAGGCGCTCTCGGGTAGGACTGTCTCGCAGGCCCGAGACCCCGTCGGAAGACTCCGTATCCACTCAGGAGATAACTCGAGAAGAGTTGGGACTATGCCTTGGAATCGTTCAACGTGACACGAATCAGTGAGTAAGATGCGTGTCTTAGTCCGAACTATTACGGATTCAAGATAGACAGGAGGATCGCTTGCAAAGACTGATATGTAAGCACCGCCAGCCCGCAAAATAGCTAGACGTGCGACGATAGCCCAAGTCGACTTTTCGAAGCAGCTCAACACGAAGATTTCAGGGCCAACGCCCAATTCCATAAGTCGGTTTGCAAGTCGCAGGGAGAGATCGTCCAATTCCTTGTACGTTAAGTTCCCGTCCCAGGAGTAGATGGCCATCTCGTTGGGTCGTTGGCGACATTGTTCCAGGATCAGGTCGTGTAAACAACTGTCGACGGGTGTAGGATCCATACCCGTCCAGCTTTGGATCTTCTCCTTATCGTAGTTTGCGCATGCATCTATTTCTCGGAGAAGCGTGAGACTCGAGGAGTTCCAAATCTGCGAGTATATTTGCTGGAAGGTGCGCAGAATGCTTGTTGCCATATCTGCGCTGGTATGAGACAGATTATACACAAGCTTAATAGATGTGTGCGAAGGTCCAGCTATTAGTTGAACATCTGCCTGGTGTACTGTTAGAGGTACGTCCATTATCGGCGGTGGATTTCCACATCATGGTAACACTTACTTCAAGATTGGTGGCATTCTTGTCATTCTCAGCTTCCCGGAGGTAAATACCAGTATTGCAGTTATGACGAGATGACCTTTGGTCCGCAACACCGATGCCATGACCTTCGACTGAAGCATTAGAATTCAGCTCACTTCTATCAAGGCGCTGTAAAAACGACCAGATTGACTCGGTAGGATCAATTCGAGTGTAATACTGGACTTGATTACTCTCATTTTTTGCACTTAGCGTTCTCGTCCTCGATCCTTTGCCTTCATTATGACCAAGGGGACCGAGGTACTTGAAGCAAATGACATCTGCCACAATAAAGCACTGTAGGGTCAAAATCCAGCAGGCCTTTAAAACCGTAGGGAATGAAACCTCCGAGAGAGTAAATTCATGATTCTGTTGATCAACAGGATCCACGTCTACACTGATGGTATCTCTTCCGGTAGAAGTAGCATCTGTGCTGGAAGGCGGTAAGATGCAGTTTGAACGATCCGGACGAGGGGTCTGATTTTGGTCACGAACGTCAGCCATTATAGCCACAAACTCAGGAATGGTATATCCTGATGTCAATGGGATGATAGCCAGGGGTACTAGTAAGGAAATAAGTGGAAGGAGGGTGAAAATAAGAAGCAGAGTTGAGGATGGATGACGCACTCATCGCTGGCGTACCTGAGGCTACTCCTGAAATGTTATATCCAAGCACGTCCAATATAAATGATATTCCGTGCAAACCCAAGAGCCAGTCTAGTGGTAGCCACTAACTTGACGAGCGGGAGCTAGCTAGCCATGGCTTTCCTCATTTCATTACACTATAGTATATTTTGACTGAGGTCATATCATATTCCGCTGGGATAGGTAGTCTCAAAAGTCATAGGCAGTGTGAATACGGTACGTACTCTCATCAGGTCGCCGTCCTTGGGCCTTCTCAGGCACTTGCGTATCAAACACTGTATGGGGAATCATGTTCACCGTCTCTTCTATCGCTTCTGCCGCTACCTAGTGAAGTTGAAGTCAAAGCCAAAGTAAATTTGTACCAAGATGCAACTGCAACTGGGGGATCGGATATGTCGATCCTCAACAATTTTGGTCTTGGGAGATAGTATACTGGAACTAAGCTGTGATCGGCTATGTGCGTGTCTGCATGTATTCACTAGTGTCTGCTGTAGTCATCAGCTAGCCCCAGAGTCTAGGCGCATATTCAGCTCGCGCCGTATCCCGGAAAAGCCTTGTAGAGCCCCGTGTAAACTACCGATCCGGACGTATCCGGAAACTTGAATGGTTGTCAGCGCTCGTATTGGTTAGCTTGGTGCTCCCCTGTAGCCGACTTGGGGAATCGTGTACTGGTACTTCACGCAACCTCCAACTAACTACCTACCATAGTCCTAGATGTTCCACTTGGAATGGCACAACAACTGCGACCTGTTCCAACATGCGCCTGTTGTCACGCCAATGAAAACTCTCTTTCAGCTCCCTTACTTCTGTTCTCATCGCCAGCTTGCTATCGCCTACCTGATGTGATACCGGTGCCAAATACCGTACCAGTCAAGAAGTGAATCGCATCGTAAATGCACAACTCAATACTATTCTGCTGGGCATTTGTTTTGAACTCTTTCGAATAACTGCATTGGATTTCCCGGGAAATGTCGTGTAAAACAGATGATGAATGCCAGCGCACTGGTGAGGGGTATCTTTGAGGTCGGCGTCATGAAGTGCAGACCTGAAATGCAGCAAGCTGGGTAGCATGTATAGGCACCCAGCTCGCATCCTGCAAATGTAACCTTGATCACATGTAGGGTCAGTCAACTTATAGATTTGGGTAACCCTCATATGTCCTATGAAGTGTGACTATACAGTCTACGTACTCCCCTCAAGTTTCTCACCTTCTGGCTGTATTTCATCTTTGCTCTCCCGTCTCCCTCGCTGTCCCCTGCGCATTCTCATACTGGCATAGACGAACAAGTGACCGCAATGAGTTATAAATATTACCCCATCACAGGAATCAAGGACGGCTGGGGCCCCGGTGGTAAAGTCCCGGTTCGACGAGATTTCGATGAGTGGAGTGAGAGCAAGGACCCAACAGACAAGACTCAGTTCATTCTCTACCTACTGGCTCTCAAGAGACTGCAAGCCATCGACCCGGCTAACCGAGACTCGTACTTCCAAATTTCAGGTAAGAGGCAATTATTGCAAAAGAATGATACGTTTTGGCCTAATATTACATAGGCATTCATGGCTACCCATACACTCCCTGGGATGAGCCCTCGACCACCCAGAAGGAAATTGGCAGAAAAGGATACTGCGTGCATGCTAACTCTCTATTTCCTCCCTGGCATAGGCCCTATATGCTTCTCTATGAGGTATTGTAGTTTGTTCCTAGATGTGTCTTGACTCTCGCTCATGATGGCATATACAGCAACGTCTCTATGAGATTATGGTGAACGAAATTATCCCCAAGTACCCACTTTATAGAGACAAATACCTTGAAGCTGCTCGCACATGGCGACTTCCATTCTGGGACTGGGCCAAAAACCCCAGAGTGCCTGAGATGTGTCGCTACAAAACCATCGGAATCACATTTGGGGGCGAGCCAAAAGTCGAGATAGCAAACCCCCTTTACCAGTTTCGGATGCCCAATGGAAAGAAGATGAAGGCCTACGGGGTGGGACCTGTCGTAAATTTTGATGGCGGTGACCCTTTTGAGGTAGGTTTCATCATCAGTATTTTCCCTAGAGGTCGTTGCTAATGCTCTATGATCTCTAGTACGGAGAGTGTATCGCCACTAGCCGTTGTCCGACTGACGAGGAACGTGGTGACCCCGACAAATGGGCGAATGGAGTCGTCCACGATGAAACAGCAGACGGGCTGTTGGCTGAACACTCGTCTATCACGGAAATGTCATACGGGTCAGCTGCTGAGCTGGTTTACCGACTACTCACTTATCCAATGGACTACCCTCATTTTGCTACCCTCGCCAGGGATGAAACCATGACAAGTGTAACCGCTAGCACAACGAAGGTTACAAACGACATCAATCTAGAATTCATACACAACAACATCCACTATTGGGTTGGTGGAAATGGCGGCCACATGAGCCAGATACCCACGGCGACATTCGATCCAATCTTCTATTTGCACCACTGGTTTGTTATTTGTTTTTTTCGGGGTTTTTCTCCTCCCCCCTTTTTTCTCTCTCCCATCCCCTTTTTAAACCTTTAATCTATATAAGGTAAAGCAGCAGGGCACCTATTAACGCTGATTTTACTAATCACCTATTTGAATCGGCACAGTAACATTGATCGTTTGTTTGCCTTATGGCAGTCTCTAAATCCAGACAAATGGTTTGAGACGGATATTCAGAGGTTTTTCGATCAAAAAATTGTCGGCAGCGGTACCCTGATTACAAATAAGACACCTCTGCGTCCTTTTCACAAGGATACTACAGGTACATTATGGACACCAGACGATACCCGTGACTGGTTTAAACTCGGCTACACGTATCCTGAGGTTCTATCTGGCAAAGAGACTCCCGGTGAGCTACTCAAGATGGTCAATGACACTTATGGTATCACTCGTAAAGAAGCATTGATGCTGGCCGAGAGTGCGAATGCTGTGCCACCAGGGGTTGAGCTCCTCGACGACGGGGCGAGGACGTATGACTACGCCCTGAGCATTAAGTATTCAAAGTAGGATATCCTTTTTGTCCATTTTCCCGTCAATTTTTCAGTTCTGCTTATACACATGACCCCTAGATTCGCGTTGGGTGGCCGACCCTTTAACATTGAAGTCTTCTTGCGACCCGAAGGAGAAACCGGGAACACTTTTCGAACTGAAGACTTCGTCACCAACGTGTTTAATTTCAGCCAACCTCCAGAGAATGAAGACGGCGTAGAAGTCTGCAGCAACTGCAAAGACGGGAAGGACCAGAATGTTCAGGCGACGGCCTATATTCCTCTCACGTCATACCTCCTAAAGATGTTTCAGCAACAGCAGCTAAACAGCCTCGAGCCACCCACCGTTGAGAAGGTCCTGGCTAGGATGTATTGGAGAATTGTAGACATTGTTGGTCTTCGCTTGCACGAGACACGAATGAATGCCAAGCTAACATGTCTGCGTAGGGCGGAGCGACCATCCCTGAGGAACAATGGAAAGATACCATGAACCTCGATCTCTCTGTCTCCAAGACCCAAATGTCATATAGTACAAATCCTACGAAGCCAACAACATTCCCTGACCCTGAGAAGATCCCCAACTTGGGAACAGGTGCAACGGAGCCTCCACAACCCGTGTAAGTATTAGATTCTTCTTATCCCGAACGGGCTTTTTACTAATTACACCACGTAGGGGGGTTGTTGGTAATAATATCACTGTCAGTAAGATCAATAAGCTCTCAGAGACAGTATCGGCAGGAGGCTCCATAGTCTTCGCATCGCCATCGATGAACTTGGATAAACCACCTCGTGATTACGGAACTGGCATAGCGCTTCTCAACTGGGACCCAGCTAGTACGGCCGACCCGCTTGACACGGAGAATTACGACATCTTGCTCTCCATGACGATTAAGACTCAGCGCAGAGTAGTGCAGTGCAATCACAAGCTAGCCGGAAAGGGTTACAACCTGATCAAGGAGTTTACGCCAAGCCCCTGGTTTAGTAGCAGCCCTAAGATTAGAGTTGACATCAAGGAAGGCGAGTTCGACATCTATGTCGATGGACAGAAGGTTCAGTCATACAAGAGGGAAATCAAGAAGAGCGTGACACACGTGCACTACTATAGTACACCATCGCGCGCGGAACCGGCCATGGCAAGGGAGATCACGGCAAATACATATCAGGATACTGCTAGGGTGTCGTGAAGCGAGCTGGCTCTTGTCACGGGCTTCCTTAGTGAGCGAAGATATATATGCTTTTTCATTGACTACGTTTTTATCTTACTATCATATTGCTCTGATTGAAATGAAAAGTCCTCAACGGTTGGATGAGTTATGATTTCAGGTTGTCTAGCTAAGTATAGCTTCCATTGATCACTCTATATCTAAGTGTGTACTCTATACGCATGCATGTCTATGAAACGCCGCCACACACACCTCATTGTTACAAGAAGAAAGATAGCATGTTCGGCACCAGTCTTTTTCTGTGGATTCTATGCCGCAGACGAAGCACCAAAGAGGAATTGCGTCGCACTTCTCCGCTTCTTGACTCAGGAGCTGTCTCTGCTCCTTGCTTTCTTGCCCAAAGACTTGTCTCATCAGCCCCTCCCGATCGGCAGAGGCGCTGCTTAGCTTGGGAAGCAATCGAGCCCAAGGGCTGCGGCGCCGGATGGCACACATGACACGATACCGTAAGGCTATATTCCTGTCAATTGCGATCACTGCTCCCAGGCCCTGGACAGCACCTGGTTCCTTGGTACTAGGATCTAGCTCGCCCAGCACATCGCGAAAAGCTTCTCCGATTCGTTCGCTCTGCTCCGGCCAATTTTCGTCGACTGATGCACGCAGGATGCTGAACGCTTCAAGCAGAATGGGTAGTCTTATTGGCCGGCTCACGAGGGCACGCCAATAGCGTATTGTCTGGCGAATGTCCTCTTGCTTGGTGTACGTTAGACCCTTTGTCGTAACGCCTTCGAAACTGATTGCGATGCCGCTCACACCGATACCTTTCCCGAAGATGACAAGGTCGGGCTGGTACTCTACCCCTTCACGTGCATACTCGGGTCTCTGAAATGAAAAGGGAGCTCCACATCGCATCGCTGTCATCGTCTCGTCCACGATGAGCAGCAGCCGGTTCCGAGCGCAGCACGCCTTGACTAGGCCAAACTTTTCAGGAGTAAAGACGAGTCCGTCTTCGGTGCTGACCATATCGAAGACTACTGCGATGGCGCCTTTCGCCTTCGCTTCCGCAAATCGGGCATTCAGCGTCTTTTCATCTGCTTCTCTCATGTTGACCACAATCGGCTTTGGGCCGGTGGCAATCGCACTAGTTTCCCATTCTTTGGAGGCATGCGCCTATGTCCCGAACACTCATTAGCAGTCTAGCCATAGTCTTTCAAATGGGCTCACACTCACAAGAGGTCCATATCCAGCACCGTATATGTTATCGGCGACCACAAAAGTCGGTGAGAGAACATGTGTCTCGGTCCAGCCCAGAAAGTTTAGCGCGAAGTCGCGCACTCTCATGCCCGTCTCCTCGGGTTTTTCATCAGCCTTAGGTCTCAAAGCTTCAGAATCCAGCACGATGGGGCTCGTGGCTGCGGTATTGAGAATGAGGCTGGCAATAGTCGTCGGCATGAGAGAATCAGTGGCGTGGGCGTGCATGGAAATTGGATAGTAGTTGAAGACCTTGTGAAAAAGCTCGGTGTACTCGCTCAAAATCGAATGATACTTTCTGTCAACCGCGGCCTTGTCGACAGCATACTGCTGCCACAGCGGCAAGATCTCTTTGTCACCAACAGTACTTCGATTCGTATACACGCTTCCCCAGGCGCTGTGTAGGTCATGATCCAGAGGCGCATCTGGTTTCACTTGGGAGGAACTCATGCTGTCAAGGCAGTGCAATGTTTATTGAGATGAGGGAATAAACTGTACAACAGGCAAAGCACACTACCGGAAAGAAGGGATAGAGATAGATTCGTAGAACAACGAGTTAATTTGACGAGTTGCCATGTTTAATATCTCCATCTAAAAGAAATGTTGAGAAATACTAGTCGGCTTTTCAAGCCTCACAACCCACATCCGCGCCTGTGTACCTCACAGTGACAATGGGCAGCGGACGGAGATCGACAACTCACAGTGCACTAAATGCAGGTACTGCTATAATGTTGTAAGTTCTGATACATCACCTATGAAGCAAGTCACTATACACAACAGTACCATCTCTATTTCGCGTGCCAAGCAATTTCGGAACGTTGCGGTTCTATCCGCTGGATTGGTACACATATGTCCCGGGTACCTATATTCAGCTCCCAGCTGCTTTCTCTCGCTTCCAGATTAGGAAAGAAAAGCAACCTCATGTGGACCGGCGTCACATTGCCCTTGTTCACCTGAAAGCACTTCAACTAGGTTCTCGTAGTGAGCTCCATATGACCCCTGTCCTCCGCACTGCCCTAGCAGCAAGGTTTAACGGATGCCTACAGCACAGTAGTTAGTAGTCGGCTGTGTACTGTACACCAGGTATGATGAAAATCAATGACAGAGCAAGGCACTGAAATGATGTTGAAGGAGGAATTGCTGTTTGATGCTGGTATGTTTTTTATGGAGATATGTTAAATACTTATCTACAGTACACGTACGTGTGTCTATGTAATTCTTACTATGGAATAGCAAGGGACGGACTAGTAGAAAAAGTCAAGCGAACGTAGTATACACTATCTACACATTACTGATTAACTAACTAAGTACTTAATAATTGGAACTAATAATGCCGTCTACCAGAACTCCGACTAGAAATACTTTCGGTACAAGACAATCCAAGCGCTCCTACGCTGGAACTGAAGTACACATATGTTGAGAAAGGACAGTCGCTAACAACGCAATGAACGATACTAGCACTAACAAGCAGCGTATATGAAGCCAAATGCTGAAGACTATAGACTATAGACTATAGACTACCTCAAAACTTAGGTAGGTATAATTGTATAGATTCTTGCCATTGCCTGTTGCACCCAATCAAATCACCTCAAATGAGACAAACCGCTTTTTGCCCTGCCGGCGCCTTTGTTTTCTTGTCGTCTTCGTTGTCCATGGCGGCTTGGATGACACCAAGTCCCTTGCCAAAGACACGAGCCTTAGGGAATATAAGGTATTTGCCAGTGTTCAGTGCATCCGGTAGGAAATCCTCCCAGACCTTCTTGCCCACCTCTGTCTCACGAATAGCAACTGCGAAGACAAGCTTTACTATGACACCCTTGGGGACGTCTTTGCGAGCAAAGTCATCCACAACCGCGGCGACAGTCTTATTGCCCTCACACCTAGCAAGGACCTGGGCCATCGTTATGATCGATGGTCCTTGCCCGCTCGCGTCAAAGGCTCCGACGACTCTCTTGCCGGACAGCTTCCGCGCCACTGTGTTGACCAAGTCCTTGTCGTTATAGTCCACTACCTCAGTTGCACCCAAACTCCTTGCTAGATCAAAACTTCTAGGCGAGGCCGTTACCAATACCTTGTATCCGGCGGCAGTTGCCAGCCTCACACCGTGACTACCGACGTTGCCCGTCGAGCCTGCGACGATGACCCATTCATCTCGAGCCTGAGGGTATAGGACAGGCGGTTCAAGGCCGAGCATGTCCTTTTGAAACAGCGCAGATGCAGCTGTCGAGATCCCCAGCGGCATAGTAGAGGCGTCCTCGTATGAGAGACTCGACGGGATAGGAGATGCCATATTCCGCCAAAGGACGGTATAGTTCTGGAATGCGGCATGGCGGTCGTCATCCGTCGCAAGGCGAAGGGCGTGACCCATGACTCGGTCCCCAACACTGAAACGAGTAACTTGGGAGCCGACCTCGACAACTTCTCCAGCCACATCGGCCCCCAGAATCCCCGGGACGGTCAGGTTCACCACGTACCCAGCCTGCATAGCGGCGTCGACGGGGTTTATCGAGACCGCGGCATTCTTCACGACGATTTCATTCTCATCGGGGTACCGGGAGTCGGTTTCCTCGACACTGAACGGCTTTCTCGCCATCTTAAGGAGGATTGCTCCATAATTCTCCTCCATATTGGGCTTAGGAAAGATGTCGTGATGCCAACGTCGGGCTTGTAGTTGGGGGGATATTTTTTCTCTGTGTGTGTATGAACTTGGGAGCAAATCGTATAAGCAATGTCAATGAAATGAGGCCCAGGTAACAATATACGCAACTCTCAAGTTGATCTATATAATACGTGCGAACTACAGCATTTACTCCAATTTGTAGCGGTTCAGTACCTGTACAAGCAATAGCACGTTGCCCCTCAATCTGCAGTTGCAATATCTGGCATCAATCATGGATCATTTGTTCCCCCACAAGGCTTCATGCTGTATTCATCCCCCCTTCCAACTTGTCATATTGTGGCTCCAGATCCTACCGTGGTAGTGCTGCGGGGGGCATGCAAGCCAGGTGCCTTCAGAACATTCAGCTTGCCATTTGCCGCCCGTTTCACCTTAGCGCAGGATGTCATGAACCATTTGAGAGAGCAGCTGATAGTGTTCGTCAGTCAGACTAGGGAAGTAGTATTTATAATGAACCGGCTAGTCCGCGAACGAGCGGGAGGATGGAACACTCGTTGCATGGCATATCATCATGTTAGACCAATTGGGGAGTGGCAGCTGACTACATTGAGACATTCTCAACTGCCGATCGGAGTGTTCGTTTGTACCAACTTTGAAGTTCAGCCCTCTACCAACCTGTCAGCTTCATATGGGTATCTTTCTGCACTATACTAACCGGGGGAGCCTGCAGATCAGAATTGAGGCCCGCAGATAACGTCAATATTTCAATATTCATACTAGCTCCAGTAATATTCTACAGCTTGACAAGGGCAAGATCGATAATGCTCACTGTCGTATTTCGCTGATCATGCCTGTCGTCAAGATAAACGTCTCTCCCCATCTTGTATTGTCGCAGCCTTGATGGCTCCAATATAGTACATACCGGGATGTCCGTCAGCTCGGCGTCTCTTGAGAAACGTGGGGGCCGATTTGAGCTGTGTAAGCCGAGAGAGAGAGTCATTCTACGCCCTGGCGCCAGGTGAAGAAGCAGCGTGCTCTTCCATACTTGTAGATAGATAATTGAATAGAAAGATGATGCTTGCTCCGCCTTTTTGTTCGTTCTCTTGATCCGCACAACTATACCTGCACCTCACACAACAATTTGCTAGTACATCTTTCAGCGGTGGTAACTTTCAAGCAGTAACAGAACCCAACATGAGTATCTGGGACGACGCCGGGGCTATCCCGCCAGTACTCGATCCAGTTAAACTGCAGGCGTATCGCACTGGCAATCCAGATATCATCAACGCAGAAGAACCCAAATCCGGCTTAACACCATTGGCCAAAGCTTTGCTTTCGGGAAACGCGACGACAGTAAAACTGCTGCTGGACAACGGCGCGAATCCCGATAAGAAGACCAAAGATGGAAGAACACCAATGTACCTAGCAGCAGATGCTCCACGAGACAGGCGGAGGATGATCCAGCTTCTCCTCGATAAGAACCCTGCCACTTTCGATGACGAAGGACCAGACTTCGTTCAAAAGAACACGCCGTTAATGGCAGCCGTCAAAAGGGACGATCCAGAAGCCGTGAAGCTGCTGGTAGAGAGAGGAGCTTCGAAGGAGAAGAAGAACTCAGCTGGCAAAACAGCAAGAGGCCTCGTAGATGAGTCCAAGCCAAACAAGGAGAATGTAAAGAAAGCTCTTGATATTGTCCCTAGCAAAGGTGTAGGTGGTCTTATGACCTACATCAAAGGATGGGTATTGCCGGTGCTTGGCTATTTCAAACGCTTTGGCCCGCTGGCCGATATCTGGGACGCCGCATCCCGAACCTTTTTCGGTGTCGCTACACCCGGGCCACTACCTGGTGAGGTGAGTACACCAATCTCGATAAAGTTCCGAATTCTCGTAGAGTATTGCCATTGACGCTTGAGTTAGGATATTTCCGAACCCAAGACAGCAAAGGAGTTCAAGCAAAACCTAGAGAATATGGTAAAAAGGTATATTGGATCCTAAGGTGAAGCCTAAGGGATTACTACTAACTACATGTCATAGGGGTGGTCTCGAGAAATTCTTTCCTCCTGGTGACCCTTACGTTCAACAAGTAGCCGAGAAGGCTGCCGAGCTTCAAGACGACCCCGGTAACCTCCTGAATTCGCCTGCGCAGATTGATGCCCTCGCCAAATTAGCTTTATACCAGCCGATATTGTATTGTGGTAAGTGCCATGGTTCTTCCTTGACTGCTACGTACTGAACTAGACAACCTCTTTTAGATGACAGTGGATCTATGTGGAATGAAGACAACGGCCCTGGCACCAACAAAGGAGATCGATGGAAGTCACAGATAGGCCTAGTAAAGAAAATGGTCGAGATTACTACGAGGGCAGTTCCGAACAACAGAGGCTGCCACCTCCGCTTCATCAATAGAGATACCCCGGACGCCAACAATCTGGACGCAGATGCCATCGAACAGACTTTCAATAACTATGGTCGTGGTACGGGCTGGACGCCAATAGGAACGATGCTAAGGAAGCACGTCCTCGATCAACTTGTTTATAAGGAACTGGAAACCAGCGCAAAGATCAAGTACCCATTCCTTGTGATGTGTATCACCGATGGTTTCCCGACACAGGAACGCGCGATGGAAGGTGCTACTCCAGGACCAGAAGACGCGAATCAGAATCAGGATGCAGACAGGTTTCGCAAGGAGCTCCGGAAGTGTGCCAGTTTATTGGACGAAAAGGATCACAAACAGGAGGGTAAGTTTACTCTACGAATGCATCAAGTGAGAAGGAATCAATGCTAATTATACTTGCGCCCTTCTTATAGTGGTCCGGTTCTGCCTGAGCCGACTCGGAAACATCACGGACTGGGAAGATAAACGGGACGCGGACACATTTTGGGACGGGTTGAAGTCGGACCCGGATGTTCAGGATGTCCTCTATATGACGGAGGGTACGTAGCGCCTACTTGTGAATATACGTGGGGTTCAAGGCCATTGGCAACTGACGAAAACAGATATCCTGGACGAGAAATTCCAAATCAAGCAAGACCAGAAGGACCTAGAAGTTTGGGTAAGTCATTTGCCGATACTGTCAAACTTATTAGACCCGCGCTAAGATTATAATAGCTACTTACCACGCTACTATCCCCTCTACAATCGGTTCTCTATTGATTGCCTACTGTGTGGCAATGCGATGGTCCCGTAACACCCAGAGGCAACTCTCTTGCTAAACACCATGCTTATATCACAGCCCTCGGCCCCTCGGCCTCCCCCAAGCCTTTGGTCATTAAAGGTGGTTCAATCTGTAGGATTGGGCGCCTCTTCTCATCAGAATAGTTTATCATGGTATTGGAAACCTTCAACTACGGGTCAAGGAAGTGTCATGTATAGGTAGTTTGTCTAAATTGCTATAGTTAGTTTGCGGGCTCCCCGCTTGATCAGAACATTCATTTTCCACCTTGATGATAGACCTGTCGCCGAAAGCCAGAAACCCCGCGGCATTTGATCGCTGATCCGCAGACTAAGTAGCCTAGTATAGACCGTTTACGAAATAGGGTCCGTACATTTGTAAGTCTAGAATTGATCGGGATTATTAGATAGATCCATTACTAGAGAATACCTTGAGAAACCGAGTGGCTACACTCTATTGGTAGTATCAGTGGATACCCAACGAGGTGTTAGAAATCGTATAGTAAAGTAGGAGTCGATATATCTATAGATATCTATACTGTCCTACTTCTTATGCGTGGTCCTATTTGTGCTATATTTCAAAAACAAATTCAAGCTAACATGAAGAGACCAATTTGCCGTACAACAACCCATTCGCCGACTTATATGTAGACGTTAAGATCTATAACAGACAGTATTCCATCTAGTTCGTGATGGTATATAATGTAACCAAATCCAAAGGTTCGCGTTCCAGAACAAGTACAAAGGTTAAATCTCACGCCAAGAGTTAAGCTCCAAACGGCGCTGTAAGCCGATGCATAAGGAGTTTGTCATGTGAGCACTGAGACCTGCTGGGTATGTATGTGACGGCGTCTTATAGTACCGAAGCTATCAGACGTAAGCTAATGTGTAACACCAGCTAACCTGCATAGAAGTGGGCTACCTAGGCTAGTATGATTACTACCAGACCGCATCGTATAACTGTACGGCATTATGCAAATCCCAGCAGGGTCAATTTTACGGTCTCAACCGTAGGGCATATTGTATAAGTGGCTGCAAACGTAAAGGCACACACCTTAATAACATTCTACTTTTGGTAGTGTAACGAAGTAGCCACTACAATTCGCCCTCGGTAGGAGATTTACGACACTACTATAGTCGTCGATGACACTTCTAATGTAGTTTTAGGATCTTGTTGACTCCTTACCTACGGGTATTAGGATTAGCTTTACTGTTGCGTAAAGGGTCCCAACATGCCGATTAACTGCATCCCATCTATACGCATGCTGTTTCCTTTTCCTAGAAGTATAGGTATAGGGAATAAGTATCAGTTATATAATACTCTTTCTTGGCCAAGAGTTACTACACACCGGCACTTTCTGTTTTCACGGTTCACGCCATTGTCTCTATTTAAGTTGTTGTTATCCGTGTCATCTTTTAAAACTACTAGACCAACACTTCAAATTTAGCTGCTTGTTACTTCCTACTTCTCCAATCACTCTTGCTAACGGACCAAGATTCTACATTATTCAGGAAGAGTATAATCACTCTGAAGGTCTCACGTATATACATAATAAAACCGAGTGCGATTCCTAGGGTCCACCGGGACTTATGGATTCTAGTCTCTTTATAATGTCATAGAATTCGGTCTATTTTACTGATGAAAGAGTTGCACTTCCTGACGTTCTAACCGGTGATTTCTCCCTGTCGAGTCTTGTTTCTACAAGGATTCTTGAGGTAGCGAGATGAGCTATTGTAGTTCCTTTAGAGGTCATGATGTTTGATTACCTATATCGGAGTGCCAAATTCACGCCAAGCCAACAGCTTAGATTGTCAGGTGGGAGCAGCTGGCAGCCGTGCCCCTCCAAAGCATCTCGATGCCCCGCGATACCAAAATCGCAAACACCACCTAGGCAATGCGACTAACAGATACAAAGGGCAGCAACTCCATCAACAAACCTTATAATCTCCGGAATGGGGTCAGAAATCCAACAGCCATTAGATACTCATAACAGGACACATAACTCTCAATCACAGAACACCGAGTTGAATATCACGTCAACAGCAAAGCGACAGAAGATCGAGCACCAGACTCATCATCATCCCGCAACGGTAGAGGCCAGCCCTTCTTCTGCTCATATATCCTTTACAATGTCTACCTCTCCCATATTAGAATCCCTACAGCTCGAACATGTGCCTTCAACACATTCAGTGCATGTAGCTGTCTTCAGAGACGTTGAGAATGCCGCATTCTTGCATCAGCAACTACTCGCCTGGAATGCTGATTTTGAGTACGCCCTGATCGATGCCGGCGTGGTATGTTTGTTATTTCGGTCCCGCCACCACTCTGTATATATTTTGGTGATGTAGCTTAGCCGAACTGATCTGACTTGACGTACAACAAATAGGTCGTATCGCGCATGCAGGTCCTCAGCGCCGCGTTCAAGGCCATTACGGTGCAGCTGGCCGGGATTCTGAAGACGCCTAACGTGCATTCGGAGATCGTATGTTCTCTGAGCCCAGCAAAGAATGTAAGCAAATATGAGAAAATAATCTTGTCTTCGTATTATTTTATCCCTTTCAACAGTATACTATCAGGTTACCTACTTTTATCCACTTCTAGTTCCCGCTTTCCTTTGTCTAGTCTACACCCAGGGGGTAGTAGGAGTATAATGCAAAATGCGGCTATGAGTAAGTGACTCATGCATTTACAGATCGCAGAAGCGTACCGACGGCACGGTATCACGCCCACAACCAGGAACTTGGTGATTGTGAAGGTACTCGTTACCCCAACGGCGTCATCATCGGCAATAGACCCCAATACAAACACTAAACCCCCATTAACTGCCCAAGACGTAGAGGAGCACCTTCGCACTCACGTTCAGGGCAAACCAGTGCCCTTCACAGATGAGAAGATATCGGAGCTCACGGACTGGGGGCGCGTGCGCAAATACTACAAGTTAAATGGTGTAGGCTGGTTAGACGGGATAAAAGATCAGGATGCCAAGCATAGAGAGTTGGACATGTTGGTGATGGGTGGGATGGCGTTAAGAGGGGTATAATCACATCATGGGATAGGAAGGGAAAGATTTTTAAAGTGAACTGTACGAAATTGACTGCTGCAAAACACAATCTGATTAATGTCAATACAAGCCCTGGATATCTAGGTAGGTAGGCTATGGAATTTAGCATTCCGCCTTCGGGTTTCTTTCAGAAACAAAAGCTATCCTTCAAATGATATTTCGCTAACACTTCAAAGCATGTCGATCTTAACCCAACCCGACCCAACCCAACAATCGAAACCGTGATGCGTGAGTTCGTAGATCGTAAAAACTATCTTTTCCGCCTGAGACCGAACTTAACCCCGCGCCATAAGTGAAACCAAGTACGAAAAAGAAAGAAATCGCGCTCAAGCAAGTCCGACAACGGCCTTTGCGCGTCTCTTGATCTCTCCCCAGGCCGCGTCGCGCCCGCTCTTCGTTCGCGCGACGGCGTCCTTGTTCTCGTGGGCCCTTCGCAGGAGGTACTTCATGCACTCCTTGGTCGTCCCCCAGACGAGGTATTTGTACGCGCGGGGCGTCTCCTTCGGACCGTCGTCCTCGGCGGCTTTCGCGACGAGGAGCTCGCAGCTTACCTCGTCCGCCATGCCCTGCAATTGGGCGATGGCGAGCTCTGTGCCGGCCGATTCGGGGCTGGCGTGGATCTTGCGTGCCTTGCACACGGATTCGAGATTGTGCGAGCCCAGGAGGATGCTGACCTGTGGGAAGGCGGCATTTTGCTGTAGTACAGGTCCCCACTGTCGTGTGATCAGACTGGATGATATACTGTCGTAGGAAGCATCCGTGTCGGCTTTGGTGTCATGGATGACGTGGCGTGGGTCAGAGCCGAGATACGCACCACGAACGAGTTTGACGCCCAGTGTGAACCCCTCCTTTGACGCGGCGGCGAGGTGGGAGCCGAGCAGTGCAGGTGTGGCTTTCAGATACGCTTGATAAGTACCATAGATAATAGCATGGCCCGGCTTTGCGTTGTATTTGCGCTGGTATGCGAGGGTCCAGTCGTTGATCCCAGCCTGGATAGCGGTTTGCTCGGCGTCAAAAAGTAGAGGCACGTCTCTTTCCACTGCCAGGTCACAAATCTCATCAATGGCCTTCTTGAGGTCTTGTGATGGCGGCAGTCGGTTCTTCAGAGCATATAGAGCCTGGCGCCCGGCGCCGCTGAATTTGAGCGCTACGAAATCACCTGGTTTTGCCAACTGGAGGGTCTCCAGAGTCCCAGCTGCCCAAGGCTCGATTTCGTTGCGGACGCATTCTTTAGCCTCTGGTCCTTCTTCGCACGATGACAGATCGCGCGTCTGTGCATCGGTGAGAACTACTTCTCTTGCATAGCCCAATATCACGCCAGCAAATCCAATTCTCTTGAGCCCATCGACTGTACGACGCACTTCGACGGCGTTTTCACCCGCACAAAATTGGGCATAGAAAGTCTTCTTTAAGAACCAGCGAAGAAAAGGATTCTTGTCCGGATTTAATAGGGCCTGGTTCGAATGTGCGAGCATGGACATGATCGACAGTGAGGGTGGAAGGAGAATTCGTGATGAGGATATCGTCGTTGAGGCTAACGTCCGCAGAACCGTGACCAGGGGAAGCACAGATAGGGGCGCCGGTCTCGGCGTTGCTGATGTAGAGACGGAAGTAACTTGAACATTTACAGGAAGTCCACCAACAGGAGATGAAACGGGCACATGAAGCTGGTCAGCAGCAGGAGCTGAGGAACGGGTAGATGAGCTGTGTATTCTTCTCCTTGTCCGCGAGTCTGTGCTGAATCTCTGTGCTTGTATAGACCGACTGGTGATGTAAAGAACAGATGGCGAGTTCTTTATCGAGACAAGGCAGCAGGGAAAGGGCAACGCCCTGCCAAAAACGGGGGTCTTCAGCATGATTAGTTACTTCGCACCACGTCTCAAGAATGATAGAATGAATGAATAAGAGTAAAGGCCGGGGCCAAGGGATGGCGATTACAGGGAAGGATGTATATATTTGTAGAGAGTGTTCTATATCATGAGGTTATACAGAGACACATGCCGGGACATACAAAGGATATGGGGTGCGCTTTTAACTTCCTCTCCCAAGGTTCTAGCTGGCTTGAACGGGCTGTCTCGAACCTGTCTATCTCCGAGTTCGCACATGGCTGGCTTCCCAAGCGCTCCGACCTTGGAGCCCCGGAGCGATGGGAGAAATGTCATCATGCTGCAGGGAGCTTTCTTGTAGAGCGCAAACACCCACTAGATACGCTTGAACTTTCCCATTACGATTCGATGACAAGACGATATGCTGCGTCCTCGCGGGGATATCTTATCAGACACGAACAAGATCACGTGGACTACATGGGTAAGCCGTGTGTAACCGCGAATCGATCTAGTGGCGGGTACGGGTTGGGCCAATTAAACAACACGGTGGAATAAACGCCAAAGTGATGTTCAAAGCCTTTTCGTAGCGCGAGAGTGCTTTGACCGGCCTAGCGTTATTTAGTCGGTCTGGTACGCAGTTTCACCTCTTGGTACCTCTCCACATCCGCGTGATGCCGTCCGCCTGACTGCTTCGGAGCCGGCTCTTCACCTTGGATAGTGGCTTTTCAGCGGCTCAAGGTGGAAATCCGTGGGGCTGAGAGTGGTCGATGGAATGCTGTGAAATAGGAATGCTCCGATTTAATTGTTTTGCAAGACCGAAATCGCTTTGTTTGTCCATCGTGAGAAGCTGGGTAAGGATACATGGTTAATGTCTCTAAGAGTGCCATTGTGTAGACCAGACACTCTTTCCTGAAGGGTGGTCCATGCAAGCGCAGGGATTTGAAGTATGCCGCCTCTTCCTTCCAAAGGTAGATCCAACCGTCCTTGCCGCTGCAGCTTGGATCGTCATACTATTCGCCAACTCAGAGAGCCGGTATCGTAGTGCAGCAAACGCGACAGCCGATCAAAAAAAAGCAAGCCTTGGACTGCGGCGCTCCGCAATAGGCGAAAAGCCCTCTTCCGCGCGCCATTTTTGGTAGAAAACCACATCAAGTGGAAACCATTGGCAGTCCGGGGATCTCGGCTTAGCCAGCTTGGCGAGATGGTGCGGATTCTTCCGTGGGCTTTCCAATCTGTTTCTTAAGAAAGGAAATGTATCCGACAGGACGACCTCTAGCAAGCGAGATCACGTCTTGAACACCCCCAAAAACTAGGCCGAATATGAGACCTTTCTTTGCAGTCCTCGCCGTTTCTGCAGCCGAGAAGCGATCTGACACTGTCAGCGAATGAATATATATAGCGATATAGGCGTCTCGTAACTTACTCCATAGACTAAACCCGCCTGCTACCGCCAGACTTGCCATGACGGTGCTGACAAAGTCTTGGCCTCCGCGATACACATCGAACAAGTTCTCGGCGCAGAACATCGCAGTACTCAGCACACCGAGTCTAGCGCCGACCTTAAAGCCCTCCTTCAAGCCGCCAAATGCAACATGATAATTCTTACTCTTATGATATAGGTACCAGCCGGTAGTCGTCGTAGGGAGTCGATGCGCGTGCTCGGCTCGGAAACGCAGGCCGGCCATCGTGCTGCCGTGTGCTAGGCCCAAGGTCATGCCAATACCGAAGGCAGTTGTGGCGGCAGCAGGAATTCGCATGAGTGGCGGAATGGAGAGACGGGAATCTTTCCAGAGCTGGACATATTCTTCGCGGGTGAGGGTCGATTGAGGACGCCGTTTCCTCGTATCTATCGGCTGCTCCATGTTGTCGTCGGGCCTTGCGACGGTGACGGACGAAAGCACTGCAGTGCAACTGGGGGATTACTAGGTATGTAGGTAGGTAGTGAGGATATTCGGAATGCTGTGCCTTTGGTAAGATATCGTTTCTTAAAGAAGCATCGGTGTGCATGACCTAGGCAGGCATTTACAAGTACATGTATTATACAGTATTTGAGTAGGCGTCTTCAAACCCAACCGTCCCTTCTTGGTAAAATATTGAAACGAAGGGGGAAAACAAGTGGCAGCCTGAATAAATATTACGGACCCTGAAAGCTTGAGATATCTTCTGCTGTAGAGCGTACCTAGTTAGTGTACAGCGCGGCACCAGACAGGGGATAGCGGGTATCCGCTCGGACCACTTTTAGTAGGTAGAAGAACATCATCAGCAGCAATGTCTACCAGATGTGCCTACTGCAAGCACTTAACGCGCCGTAGTCTACTTATATGTATGTACAATTGCACGTGTTTCCGCGCACCAGGTACGGAAGGGATACCATTTGATTCCCCATTAAACTTTGGCGCATGCCAATAAGTTAATGTGAAAGAGGTGCTGGAGATTCCGCACGCGCCTCATACTTGCGACCTTCGAATCCTCCATCACAGAATATTCCAAAGAGCTCCATCAACAAACAGCGTTCATCATGGTGAGTATTGTCTTATCTAAAGCCTAGAAAACCGATCCAGCCCCGCGCACCACCCAGACGTCTACAAGCTCTACTGCCAGTCTAAGCACTCATCTCATGCTAACCAATCTTGAAGGTCCAGCGAGGCGACATACGCGACATCGACCTGTCGATTCGCTTCAAGCATGGAAAACAAACTATCTTTCTCTTCGTTGACCCGATGGCAACATTCAGTCATGTCCAGGAGGAACTGCTAGCCGTCCTAAAGGAGAGATATCCTAATGGTATCACGACACCTGAGTCCCGGAAGAAGACTGAACTCCCAAACAGCGCTTCACAGATCAAGTTTGCTGTGCTTAAGGACAAAACCGATCCGACACAAGGCTGGAAACCCCTGACATTTGAGCTGGATGATGCCCCCGTCGACAAGGGATTTCAGGAGAACATGATGGTCGCATTTGCCATCGCGCCGGATGATGCAGACGATGCAGACGATACAGACGAAGTTACCTTTGAGGTCGAGTTTCCATCTTATGATGAAGAGGTGGACGATGGCGACGACTCATGACAGATCAGACACTGATGATGTTCACTTTCACGAGTGTGGGTTAGAGAAACAATGATTAGTTGTCGATTTGAGCGTTGGAAAGTTGAAGGGTTACCCATGGATCCACGTAACCATCAGGCAGGACAAGTTGATAGAGTGTAGGGTGGTGGAGTTTATGGTAGATGGGAGATAAATTGTGCGATGCCTAAAGCCAAAAGTCATCATGTCGCTGGCGTTGTCGACGAAGCTACTAAGAGTTGTAAATCTGAAATGACTTGGAGCTACCTAGTTTCACAGGCTGGTTGTTTTACATACTAAGGTGTACCTCAGTGGGTCACCTCAGCACATACCTACAGGGGTAGTCTTGTATACCCACACCTAGCAGGCCAGGGGGCATGCATTGCACTGCTTTTTCAGACGCTTCAGGACCCCTATTCTGCCCTATCATAATCGCTTTACACGAACCACCTTGACGGTTCAAACCCCTGAAACTCACATGTCATGTTTAAGACTACAGATGTTTCGCGGTAGTTAGTCCAGACTCTAGACTAAGTCAAGATATCTCTCCTTTCTACGATTTCCCTTTGTCTGCTTTTCCCTGCCTCTTTCCGTTTCAACAGCCCAGGGCTGTATTGGTATCATTGACGGTCTCGGCCCATGCTGCTGTCTAGATGTCGCCAGCGGCTCTTCTTGCTCTGCTTCGCAATGCCGTGCGCATCCTCCCCGTCATTGCGGTAGCCTGTACTTTGCACCTGTACCTTTACCCCCTCGTCCAGGGATGTGCCTTTCCTTTGCCGCCTACCGCATCTAATACCTCCGACTCGACTGCCGCTCCCTCTGCGTTTGGCGAGACCCTACGACAACACGTCTCTGGTCCTACGGGCATTTCTGCGCCCTTCCGCCTCCTCACACTCGGAGATCCGCAACTCGAGGGCGACACCGCCATTAGAAATTACGGTCGACCGGCCTTTCTTCATCTCGAGTGGGCAATAAGGCACCTGACATACCAGACCGAACAACCCTCGTTGCGCAAGCGCTTGCGCCAGGTCACTCACGATCTTATTGATGTCTTCTTCGATGACATTCCCGACACGCTCGAGTCCATCCGCAAACACATCGACCTTTTTGGAAACGACTTCTATATTGCTCATATCTATCGTACGCTAAGATGGTGGTCAAAGCCTACACATGTCACGGTTCTGGGCGATCTGCTTGGAAGTCAGTGGATTAGAGATCGCGAGTTTCACAGGCGCAGCGCGCGCTTCTGGAACCGGTCATTCAAGGGCGCCGAGCGTGTTCCAGACGAGGTCGCCCAGTACCCAGCTGAGGACTACAATGTGACCGGTTTACTAGGTACGGAGGACAGCGAGGCAGAACTGTGGCAGCGGCGACTTATCAATGTCGTTGGGAATCATGACATAGGCTACGCTGGCGATCTAACTCCAGAACTCCTTAATCGATTTGAGCTTGCTTTTGGCAAGGCCGCTTACGAGCTTCGCTTCGAATTGCCGGTCGAGGATCCTGTTTCGAACGCGACGGTTTTCGACCCGGAGACGAACCCAGGATCCAACCGATTGCCTCCAGAATTGCGAATTCTTAACATCAACAACATGAATTTAGACACCCCTGCTCTTAACCAAACTCTACAGGACGATACATATGGTTTCATCAACGCCATAATACATACATCTACTGCGGTCGAATTTAAGGGACACTTTACCCTCGTACTCACCCATATGCCCCTGTATAAGCCGGAGGGTGTGTGTGTCGATCCCCCATTCTTCGACTTCCATGAGGGCGGTGGAGTCAAGGAACAGAATCAACTATCAGCAGATGCCTCTCGGGGGTTCTTGGAGGGCATATATGGTCTGAATGGCGATGCCAATGCGCCAGCAGGTGGTACGGGGAGAAGGGGCGTTATTCTTAACGGACACGATCACCAAGGTTGCGATACTTATCATTACATCAACCAGTCTTTACCAAAAGAAGAGCGCCGATGGGAAGTCACTCCCTGGAACACCGCTCAGAACCATCAACTGCCTGGAAAGTCTGGACTACCAGGGATTCGGGAGATCACAGTCCGAAGTATGATGGCTGACTTTGATGGGAGTGCCGGGCTCCTCAGCGTATGGTTCGATTATGACTCTTGGGAGTGGAAGTATGACTTCGCTACCTGTGCATTCGGTCGACAGTACTACTGGTGGTTCGTCCACGTCTTTGACATTATTTTGCTCCTCATTCTGGTAGCCTATGCTACATTAGAGATATCAATTATGTCAGGATTCGATGCGGAGAAATGGCTGCAAGCAAATTTCTTTGCTTCGTCTGCTCAGAAATTAGAGGTAAAGAAACCGGAAGAGAAAGCCAATGGCAATGTAACAAAAATAGTAACCTGATACGCGACGGTGGACACTTGGAAAACGGGATATAACGAGATTATGAGCAATTTTTGTATACAAGCAGCGAGATACATCGGATCATATCTCATGTCGAAGGGAGCTAGACTAATATATTATCTGTAATTAGCGTTTCTCCGATCGACACCCATGGAATGCTGACGTGGATGAGAGGAGCTATTAGAGCTGGAAGTCCAGCACTACCACGTCCACGTTACTCTCGGACCCGGTGAACGCTCTTGTGAATACCGAAAGAACATTATGATGTGTCAGTCTCGCCTTATCCACCAGTGGCTCAGTAGGCGGGAACCCTTCCCCTCGCCAAACGAGCTCGTATTCTGCATATCGACTCGCCTTAGAGGCCCTCAGAATCGTCAGCACAGGGTCCGCGTGATGAGGGAGCACAAAGTATAGGTCTCCCTCCCGGCTCACGGCAAGTTGGCCGCGCTTCCCGCCGTACACGCCCTCCACATCGGGGAGTGCTCTCCGCGTCCAACCGTCTATATATCCCATCCCATCGTCAGCTCCGAGTCTAGTTAGTGGTTTCATTTCCCCCTGTTTACTACGAGGGGCGGCTCAACTCACCGTGAGGAGACAGGTGATAATGTCTCCACCTCAGCACACCGTCATCGTCCAGACTATCCCTGTTCAAGACATGCACGCCCCCTTCGTGGTCCACGGCCTGCGCCTCCTGGTTGATGAGGCCGGAGCCCTTCGGGATCTCGAGGGCGACGATCCCCGGCGCGCCCGGCAGGACGCTCTCCCCGCGCGCCAGGTCGGCCACGACGACGTCGTCGCCGTTGCGCCAGCGCACGCCGCCGTCGCACGACCACGCGTAGCAGATGTCCCGGTTGTTCGTCGCCGCGTTCGGCCCCGCCTGCCTCTTGTGCTTCGTGTCCGACGGGTCGTCCCAGCCCTCGTAGTGCACGAATTCCCGGTATACCCACGTCGTGTACAGACGGCCGCCGTCGGCCGAGGCGTCCAGGCCGTGGATGTACGGGTTGTTGGACAGGCCTTTCAGATGCGTCCCGAGGAACTCGTAAGCGCCCAGCTGTTTTTTTGGTGTTTCGCTAGCGCTGCTGCTGCTGCTGCTGTCTGTATGGTCTGACGATGGGGCGGAGGAGGAGGAGGACGCGGCCGTGTAGACGCAGAGGTGATCATCGCCCAGCCCGGCCTTGCCTGTCCGAAATGTAAACAGCAGGTCCCTCCCTCTCGTCACAAAGCGAGGGTACGTGATGTAGCTGAGCAACTCCGTCGTCTGGGGGGACGATAGGCCCGGAAGCGCAGACAGCGTCTGTGTAAAAAGCTCAGGCCCCCAGCTTACCTCCTCCGGCAACGTGGCCACGCCGAATCTAGAGTGGCGGTACCGCAGCACGTCGCAGTGGTGGTCGTACGACAGATGGATCGTGCCGTCCCCGGGGCATATCCCGAGCTATACATCTCTCTCGAGGAACCGTTAGATTTTGCAATGTCTTTTGTCTTATCTCGGCACTGCGACTGTTACCTCTCCACAGTGTGCATGTAATCTCGACTTGGCTGGATATTTACCTGAACTGTGTTATGTCCATCATCCGTCGTCTGCGCGTAATCCTCGAATACGAGAGTCTGCCACGGCCCACTGGGAAGTTTGCGTCGGGAGAGGTGCACGAACAGCGGCTCTTTCGAGCTCGGCAACGAGCTGTAGAAGCATGCGTATTGCCACCCGTTGAAGGTATGGAGCGCGTCTTGTTGGAACGCGCAGCCGTTCAGAGTATGTGTGCGGTGCGTTGGGTCCAAGCCCAGGGTCGTGCGTAACGGTGCAGATAGCATTGTTGTGAAATGTCGAGTAGGTGAGTTATGAGATTTTCCGTTCTTGATCGATTATCGCGCAATGTATTCGCTCTATCTCTTTTTCATCGACACTCTTACGATTGAGGATTCGAGACCGGCCAATATGGATCGCGAGGCGAGAGAGAGTAAATGCTTGGGCTGATGGTTTGTTTTGTTCACAAAATAACCCAAAGCTTCTGGTATAGCACTACTGCGTATATCTATCTAAAAGGGCAAGGCAAGGCAGTTGGAAGTCTGTCAATAGTGTCAACAGCAGAACCGTCTTATATCATCCCCCACTTCAAGTCTCCCATATGCTATAAACCCGAGATGGTCCGCTCCTTCACGGTAATTTACTATCCACATGATCGAGTTTCTGTAACACTATTCAGATACTACACGCGCACATGGTGGAAATTTAGTCGTCCCGAGTGTTTTCGCCTCAAACCCTCAGGTCCTGCAGGTCATCACAAATACACTGCATGCGTCGAAAAATGGCTCTCTTCTACGAGAGAACATAAAAAGCTTTGTACGCCGTGAATGGTTCACCGTCTCCTCCCCCTCATTGAGCCTAAAGTGCTCAATGTCTAGCTCTACTAACGTAGCAATATCTCCGCCTATAACTACCAGTGATTGGCTCGCTAGCACATCTCGCATGATATCGGTGGTACCTCAACCCCTGTTATGATTTTTGTGGCTAGTTAATACTGCCTATTCCAACCTATTTAACGGTTGGAGAACGAATGGCTATTCGTCACTCAGGCATGTGCTTTATACGATGAGCTTTGAACTAGCTAACTAGATAGGCATATGAAAGTAGCTGATCGAACAGGATCAGCGCTTGACGGAAAAATTAATCAAGCATTGAGAGGTGACGAGTCAAAGGAGTTTTTGCCAAGGTGCAATATCAAAGCGAATCGATGATCACGCTCGATTTTAGCACTGACAAGAATCGACCTTTTCCTTAACTGGTCTGGCGGCCCATGGGGTAGTATTGGGGGAGCCCCCAGAGATGTATAGCTGGGGTTAGCTTCGCTAACGAATCTCTACTCTGTTTGGTGGAATAACTTTTCGTGGGTTCATTCCTTTCAACCAAGAGCTGTGGTACCCCCAACGGTCCCCAGGTCGACGAATCTCGACCCGACAATGGACTTACCCGGTCCCTCGAGAACCAGCTTGGGCGAATGATTTCATTGCCATGGCCGGTTCACTACTACGAATGGGATGGAGTGCGCGCAGCGCATGGGGCTCGGCGTCTTATGATGGGCTCTCTTAAAGACCACGCATCGCGCTCCGGGCCTTTTTGTCTTCTGATCGTGTTCGCTTCTTTACCATCGAAGGGGCATTGGCAGCTGTTCTCGACATTGAATCAACAGTTTGCCCAGGAGATACGAACGGTACAGCCAGCAGAAATCTGTCTCCCGGGGTTACCCCATCCATCAGCAAGATGTCGGGGCAACGGCTGCTGAAGAAGATCGTAAAAAATGAGGCGATGAAAAGTGACCCCAAGGAGATATACGGCTGGAGAGTCTTCCTATTAGCGTGTTCCGTAAGTCTGACCACTGATTCAAGATTCAGGTGCCTTCTACTAACATCTTTAAAAGGCCTGTTTTGGTGCCGCCTCTTTCGGCTGGGACAGCGGTGTAATTGGGGGTGTCATCAAACTGGATACCTTTGTCGAGTGAGTTTGACACTTTCTCTTGTCCATTCAGCTTCAATATATCGACGGCAACTAACATAGTCTTTCCCATTCAGAGACTACAATTTGGGCAGTGCAAAAGATATCGCGTCTGCGAACCTTCAAGCGAACATCGTATCCGTGCTACAGGCTGGTTGCTTCGTAGGTGCACTTGCGGCTTATCCTTTGGCGGATATATTGGGCCGTAAATGGTGTCTGGTTTATGCTTCCATGTTTACGCTTGCGGGTGTCATCTTACAGGCGGCCGCGTCGGGACATCTCGAGCCGCTATACATCGGTCGGTTTGTAGCTGGTAAGAGACCCTCCCTCTTAAGTCTTCAAATCGCTGTGAGACGTGTTCGTTGACGTTCATAAAAGGTCTCGGAGTCGGAGCGTCAAGTGTTGTAAATCCCATCTACGTCGCCGAAAATGCGCCCCGGGCTATCCGTGGACTGCTTACCGGCATGTACCAGCTATTCATCGTCACCGGCAGCCTGATCGCGTTTTGGACAAACTTCGGAGCCCAATTGCACTTGCGTGGAGCGACCAAGTACGTCGTGCCGCTTGCTGTGCAAGGTATCCCTGCCGTGTTCCTCTTCTCGCTGATGTTGATTTGCTCCGAGTCGCCGAGATATCTCGCTCGCAAAGACCGCTGGGAAGAAGCCAAGACTGTTTTGCGAAGACTCCGGCAGCTGCCCGATGACCACCCTTATCTCCAGGAAGAGTTCCAGGAAATCGCCGAGCAGCTAGAGGAGGAGAGGCGGCTCATGGGTGATGCGACATTCTGGTCTCTACAGAAGGAGATGTGGACAGTCAAGACCAACCGCCACCGCGCAATCCTGAGTATCTTGCTGATGGTCTTCCAACAACTGACTGGGACAAACGCGATCAACGTCTATGCGCCGACCATCTTCACCAACCTTGGTATCATGGGAACTTCGAACTCCCTACTCGGCACCGGTGTCTACGGAATTGTGAAGGTTGTGTCGTGTTCCATCTTCTTACTCTTCATGGCCGACTCTCTTGGTCGCCGTCGGTCGCTTCTTGTTTCGGGCATCGGCCAGTCCTTCTGCATGTTCTACATCGGCATATACGTCCGTGTCGCCCCGCCTCAAGAAGGAGAACCGGTCCCCGTGGCCGGCTACTTCGCTTTGGCCTTCATCTTTGTTTTCGCGGCTTTCTTCCAATTCGGCTGGGGCCCAGCCTGTTGGATCCTGGTTTCTGAGATTCCAACTGCCCGCCTACGCCCGCTGAACGTTGCTCTCGCGGCCGCAACTCAGTGGCTATTCAACTTCGTCGTTTCCCGGACACTTCCTGTAATGCTTGCGACACTGGGCCCCGGGGGATACGGGTAAGTAACAGTGGATGGTGTGGGCCTAGAATGGAGACCTGGCTAACGAAATCGCCTTGATAGTACTTATTTCATATACGGCAGCTTCGGCGTTATCATGATCACCTTCGTCTGGTTCTTCGTTCCTGAAACTAAAGGTATGCCCTTTCCATTCATCAATCTAATACTAGAAGTTCCCGAGTTGACTCGTTTCAAAGGCGTCTCCCTAGAACACATGGGCGAGCTCTTCGGCGAGGAGCCGGTCGTATCCAAGAAAGCTAGCGAGGAGGACAACAAGCCCGCGGCGGTCGAGATCCACGAAACTAACGGAAGCAAGGGTGTATGAAAGGCCCACCGCCGTCCCGCTATCTGAAAGGAAGGCTCGGAATTGTTTCTGTTAGTATAGTTCCGTTCAAACGTGCAGTAGAACAGAAAATATTGGATCACGATACCCGTTTTGTCAACAAGACGTCGTTGGTACCCAAGGCGTGGCCACTGTGCTGCTATGCAGGACAGATTGAAAGAGCGATCGCCCAGTGACAGAAGAACTTTGCGCCAAGATGCAAGATATAGAGCCAGGTGATCTGAAAGCGGTGCCCTGTGGGTGCGAGCAGTCACCTTCGAGTCATTTTCCGACGTAGATTACGCGTACATTATTAGATAACAGTGGATTGAGCCGTGAAGCTACCATATGGGTTCGTATGGGCGTAGAAGAATAGAACGTGTACCGTGTATAGCTGCCGCGTGTTGTCTGGATACTCGGATACAGGCGGAGCACCTAGTCCGGTCTGTATCCACTGATCGTGAATTGATCATCAAATGTGTTCAAGCGTACTTGGAACAAGCTCTTGCTAAAACAAACTGGAGTCTGTACCTGGTGGGTACTAGGTAGTAGGAGCGTAACGACAACTGTCTCGACTGTATCAGGTAGTATGATATATCATATCACGGGTTGCCGCCGCCGGCTCCAAATCCATATTGAAACACCCACGTAGATCGTAATGTCGCCCTTTGTCAATGCAGGTCAAACTCGTGCAACTTCAATTTCTAGTTGGCAACTACCCAGAGATAAAGGTGGGAGAGCCCTACACTATCATCAACCCGTCCGGGATCGTCCGGCCCACAGCCCGGCTTGCGGCGCAAGAGGAAGACGCGGAGCTGTATTTGCACTACAGCATATGCAGGGAACAAACCGAATATCGCATCCGCAATCGTACAGTCGTTGGCGCTGTGGAGTTCTAATTAACTACACTACCGTCATGAGATGATGTAGTTGGCGATGATGATTACCAAGGTAGGAGATACACTTCTCTTCCTTCAGGACGGTGCATCACTAGTTCGGCCCCGTTCCATTCAAGACAACGACAGTCACTAATTAGTTGGGAATTGAGGCATTGGCATTGAATGATGGGGTCTGGCATCTGCTTTGTTCGTTACTGACCTTGTTGTCTGCAGCCCACCCCTCTATTGATCAAACACATTTGTGATCGCCGAGATGACACAAATGTTTACATCTATAATTGACAGTTTCAGTTAGGCTAGGTATATCATCGTGGCCTATGATACGATGTGATACTGTAATTTGTCCACATATAGCCCACGAATTGAAGGCCTTCTGACTCGATGTTACTGAATTTAAACTGGTCTCCTACATAAAATCACAAGAACGAGCTATAACTACTTGTTGAGTCCGTCACGATATGCCGACACAATACCGGCAACTTACAGCCGGATGAGCTAGTCTAGTCAGTTGGCAAAAGTCCCCAATGCGGACTCCTTCTTTCAACCCCCACGGACGATCCATGTGGCACACTGGAACTCTGCACAGCTATGGAGCTCCTGGCTTACTTATGCGCCTTGGCTCCTTGCAACTTTTTTTTCATACTTTTTTTTATCACGATGACACCCCCGCTAAGATTGTTGCCGGAGACGCAATATAGGCTGGGTAGTGTATACTATGGACATCACGATTCTAAGACGGTCAACGAGGCGCTGCAGAGCGTGTCCTATTCTCGGACCAAATATGAGAAATGGGAGGCGGGACTAAAAAGTAAAAACCAACCTCCCTTCCCCCCCTCTTAAGAACGATAAAATAACTACGCACGGCTGAAACCCGCCGGGTCCTCATGGCTGTGTCCTTTTTTCGCCTTATCACTCAAGGTTCCTCAGGTACTTCAGTAAGACTGGACAGCTTTATGTTTCAAAATTGCTCCATAGGGCATATGGTTGGTTGAACTCTTCTAGGCCGCAACCAAGGAAATACGCAGAATAGAAAGTAAAATAAGCTTCATCCCGCGCACTTCAGCGTGTTTCGCTCGGGAATAAATCAAGATGGAGAAGAAGGCTGATTGATGATGGTGTTAGTACAGTTGATAATGCGCGAGAGCCAAGAAACTAGTTCCCGCAGATCGGCTTGCTTGTTATCAAGTTAGTGTAAAACGTGGGTTCTGAGGGGGAACGAATATGTCCCCTCGAGGTGGATACCCCCCACTATGGTACGAATAACACGAAACTTACCATGGGAAAAAGAAGAGCCACTTTGTATGCGGGGATAGTGGGAGTTATTGGTCTTAGTCTTGGTATATAAGTAAGACGTTGGGAATTCCAATTCGTTGGAGTGGCGGTCTTGGCGTCTCAGTGTTGATTCTTCGACCACATTTCTATGGCTTCTTTTTTTTTTCAATGCATTATTTTCCCGTAAGCGACATGGACTAGGTCAGTATAAATAGATTGTTGGCAGTCCAAATCAGTCTTATCTTCTCAAGCTCTATTCTTTGGTATCTATTAAGAGAAATGCCTCTGGTACCAACTACTCAAAAACCAAATCGTGACAGCGAATGTCGACAGCACGAATATCCATGACATGACGCCGGCTATGATATGTTCCCGGACTACTTTTGAGGCGTCCATTTGGTTGTTGTTATGGGGAAACGAGATATCTGGTACAGGAACGTTGAGAATTCGGCAAAGTGGCTCCCACCCTTCGCTGACATTGTACCAGAACAGCTTTTCGGGGGGCACGGTTTTACGCAGGTGCTGCTCGTGTTTTCGTAGCGTATCCTCTTGGATCTTTTCCGATTGGTACCGCCATTGCATGATTCCACTAAACTTGAACATCCAGAGCCCGTATACCTGGCTCTTGCGTAGGAAGAGCACTGCCAAGGGCAGATACCACGTCGACATCATGCTGTTTAGATGGCTCATGCTCTTCCACCATGATTCCTCATCTCTAGTTGTGGCGATCACGATGGCGTCGGGGTAAACGCGCATTATCTCCGGAGTGAGCGTAGCAGCCGGGCAATCCATGGTAGCTACATAGCCGTCGAGTACGGAGGATAACAGCCAGTCAAGCTTCTTCTGGTCTGAGAACGATTCCGCTTTTGGGGCCAGTGTCATAATCTGCAACCAAGCGCCGATCTGATCCATGGGCCCACCGAGCGACTGAATGCCAGAGTCATGAACCGGCCCCTGTAAAAGTATCGTTAAGGCCTCGTTAAGTGTCTTGGTGCCAGTACGCGACCTACTCTATGTCAGCTTACGTTCGTATCTTCATGATGTCGCATCGGGCGGCTTCTGCAAAATAACGGACAAAGGGATCTCTCCTTAGTCATGTTAATATGTCATCCCTAGAAAACTTAACTCACATTCCAGCACCAATAACGCGAAATTTGGTCCCAGGTGGCCCTGGAAGCGAGGGTTGCTGCCCCATGGTCCAAATGCTCAATGTACCTAGTCTAATGTCGTGACTGGTCTTGGCAGGCGCTTGTGACCTCCTTTCGTCTGTTGCTCAATCGCTTAATGGCAAGCGAGCCGTGGCGTCCACGACAGAGGCTATGGCAACATCGTCCTTTATAGCTGTCGTGATAGCTATCTTCAAAGTACGTCATCTTCATTGAATTACCAAGTGATCGAGAATTTTGACATCAACAATAATGATGTCGCCTTGAGCCTAAAGAGAGATGAATTTAAATATCTTGGCACTTGTTCCAACACAAGGCTTCACAGATGGGTCGGCAGGACCCTTTATGCGTTCCGTGGCGCCTACACTACGGCATTCACTACTTACTATCGGATAATCGGCAAGGGACTACGTTTGGTTTCCTACGACGAACTCTCCCCAGATCCCCACACGTCCCCGGACAGATGATTGCAACTGGTTGAACTGTGCCAAGCCGGCTGAACCCCGAAAAACAAAAAAATGTTCGGACCTACCAGAGACAGGCGATTAGGCCTGACATTCTACTTACAATAAGTATGCTGCGTATAAATGAAACCCAAGCGCGGAGTGTAGTATTACCGGTATGGATTGTGTACAAAACAAGAAGATCGACGATACGGCTTCGCTCCATGGTATAATAGGTCGTGGTCGTACAACCGCTCAAAAGGCATGATCTTCCCATCTCCATATGTCTGAGACTACCATCAGCAAATCTCAGGTCTGCTCATGTGTCTCGCTCGCCCCGGAGAAAAGAATCGATCTGACACCGGATTGGGCGATAGGGGGAGCTAGTCATGCTCGTGGTATCGACGATATAGTGGTATCGCTCAGCCTGACGCAGTCAGCCCAATCCCAATAGCCCAAGTGGCTTGCGCTAACAGACCCTCGGGACCGGCAGCGGCGGTATTCCAAACTCAAGCATCAGACCTAATTAAAGAAGTATAAGCTTCAGCTGCTCATCCAGTAGCTCGAAGCGCCTCTTGGATATTTGGCGAAGGTAGATGACGGAGTAGCGTATGGGGGAGCTTCGTCAACCGCTGTGTACCTAAGGTGGAAGCTAGTACTAACGACGAGCGTACGTACACTTTGCCCACACGACAGGCAGAGGAGCTTGAGTCTGGATATAGTATGCAGAGCGCTTTACAATAATGTACCTCTGTATCTACCTACCTTATGGATGCATCCGCTCATCCAGGTTCTTCTGGCGGAGCATGCAGCACCGGGTCCGCTTGATGGTAGCGAGCCCGGTGAGTTTTCGTCCTATGGGGTGAGCAACATTTGCCGCCTACTTTGCCCCCGGTCGATGCAGAAAACGACTTTCCCATTTTCTCTTTTGGATGACTCTTAGACTAGTGTGTAGGCGGAGAATATTCGCTGCCGGCCGGGGGCGTGGGTCTGATAACAAGCATGGGGTTTCTCTCCAGCGCTTCCATCTAGTGTAATTTCGAGTAGCCCTAAGCGAAATCTCGTGAGCAAGAATATTGCACCGTAATGAACCCTCGTAAAGCGTTATATTGAATCCATCGTTCCATTCCGTTCCTCAGCTGGTCGGTTTCTTGACCGGTTTATAGTGGATAGTGCGAGGTGGTCCGTCGATCAGGAGAGCGAGCGAGCAAGTTTTTTATTTTGGTCTTATTTTCCCTACCCAGATAGGGTATGGGATTTTCTGTATCCCGTTGATCCTACCGCGTGCCAATTTGACAATTTGATATGCGGCTTGGCATTACCCGAGATGTGGAAGAGTATCGTAATAGGTACCTCTTTCTTCTCCCCCCTCACCGTCTGGCGTTTGGGGGGCAGCAGAAGTACATAGCATGCCTAGTGACCTATAAGCGATAAGACGGCGGCTATACCTGTAGATTTAATGATGCGTGCATACGCGCTTCAGAGTTGGTTGCCCCTGCGTTCCTCACCGACACTGTTGGCTGCCCCCTATAGGCATATGCCAGATAATCGCTGTGGACTCTATGCAGCAGGTAGGTACAGTAGGTAGCCTGGCAGTGGGGTACCAGGTACAGTAGGTAGTGTAGGTACTGCGTACGTAGGTATGTGTTAGAGATGTCCACTCACCCGCTCTGATCCGCCGGTGGTGTATGTACGATAGGAGGGGTACGCCAAAGAGATACCTATTGTCAACGCTAAGTTCCGTTTAGGAAAAATAGGCGGGGTCCACGTGGAAAGGGTCCTGAAGCTTGGGTGGCGTGATACCAACGTTGTTGCGCCGTCGTTGGCCAGTTTGAATGGCTGCCCTGATCCGGTCAAGCGAGTCCCAGTTGTCTGTCTTCCTAAGCCACATGCGTCCGTAGGCACGGTCTTACGCTACCTTAGTATGTATACGTATAGGCCAATTACCGCGTGCCTGTACGTATACATACGCATCGTAGGAATGAGCTTATTATCATGTAAGTAATCTGTAGATAAGTGGTCTGTCTGTACGGCACAGAGCTGTAAGCGTTTGTCCGTCCACGAAGGGGGAGCGGGAAGACTTTCAGCACCGGGTATTCAGTTATTCATAGATCACCTAAGGTCCAGGATCGGCCCAAAGCGGAAGTCGTTCGCTCGCAGTCCCTAAAAGTTGCTAAAAATGCAGTCGATTGCGGCTTCGGGCAGGTCAGTGGGCGGTGGGGAGGGTCTCATCCCAAGTTCCAGCCCATCGTCGAACTATTGGATGCTGCATTAGGGCGCACCTGGACTCGCTGGCCTGCATCGGCATCTCCCATGAGGGTAATCGAATACTGGCAATTATTGCTCCGTCCCCTCTTTCCCTTGTTGCTCTCGTGTAAGTGCGCATTGTAATTAGCGTGTACCGTTGTGGTGTAGCTCAAGCGCCGTGAAAGTCCCCAAGGGTCCACGAACCTAGTAGTTACTATGTAAGTCGTGCAGATGATAATGCCAGCAAATCCCCCCCTCCATGGCCATGATCCTAAGAAGAGGAACGATCGACATTCGATATCAACTTCACAGTCCTCCCAAGCCTTGTTCCCAAGACGAACATTCGCACTTCTTGTCGTAACATAATAATACGCATCAGCATAACGAACCGCTGCTACCAAGGGACTTCTCACCAAGCAAAGATAGCTCCAACGGTCCTAAGACATACTATCTCACCACTCTGCTTCAGGTCTAGCCACATAGGTATGTATTGGCCACCTTGATGATCGAACACTCTGGAATACAGAAACCCCATTTACACCATGGAGAATCGAAGGGTCTCTTATATACCCACGATCCCGCAGAAGAGCTCTAGATTCTGACGCGTGTAAGAGAACAGCTTAGGCACATACGTACGCCCGCACACACACACATTTATATCAAAGTCACATCAACTCGTCCCAATGGCGTCGTCATCAACATCAGCTTGTGGTGCTTCTAGATGCCCCGTCGACACGATGCATATGCACACATGTGGGAACTGCGGTACAGAGTATACCAGCGGTAGTTGTTGGTATTGCCATCCGCAGTGTCGGCACCAGATCAGAAATAAGAAGACGGCCTAGACGTACAACAACCCGGTCACGATAGTCTACACAATACCGGCGGGTGATGGTCTCGAACCCTCCTTTTGCCACTTAGCTAGGCATCGTTGACCCGATGGAACCCTACCACGCCCTACATCTGTTTCATCTACATGATCGATGGGACACCCCGCCGACCAAATAACACATTCACTACCCCAAGAACCCCTGGCTTTGGCTAGCCGGAGGCTCACCTCGACGTCGTGATGAGAAGAAGAGATGATGACTGAGGATCGGTGGCCCCTCATGACGAGAGGGCCCCCAGAGAAGCAGACGGGAGAGTTTGTTCGGGAAAAGCTGTCGCTCAGGAAGGAACTACGACTACGACACCGGTGCAGATCACAGCACGCCGCCCCCCATTCCCACTACAACCCAGAACTACCGTCACAGTCGGGTTCATGATGAGTCTATGATTTGTCGTTTAGAGGAGCACAGCACAGCACAGCGTTTTCTTTCTTTCTTATGATCATGGGCGGAGTTCAGGAAAAAATACCACTGTCGTTTAATTGTACTAGTAGCCCCGCCAAAATCCTTTCGCTTCGTTAATAGGGAAGGACTTTCCCCCTATATTTTAGTTATTCATCTAGGACAATTTTTTGTTTCCAGGGAATTGGCGGCGCGGTGGGAAAACGGTCAGCGGTATTATCATTCCTGTCTCTAATTGAAAGCATAAACAGAACTACCTACCTGGGTGGGTAGGTAGGTAGGGAAGCTATCAACGCCCCATCAATACAGACAAAATGAGTTTCTCACCTCGAACATCTCTCAGTGTTGTCCCCAGTATCTCCAGATTTTCAAAAAAGTGCCCTGCCACACACACACCACCAAACGAGCTACCCCTACCTACCCTTTGGAAAATCATGCATCATAATCGACGCATGTCGTCCCATTGAATACGCCCAAATTACCTAGACCCCGGTTCACCCCCGTCCCGCCACCTTACCATCAGGGTACAGCAGATAGGCTAGTCTGGGCTGTTTAGTTAGGGGGGGGTTGCATGCAAGTGGCTTTGCAGGTTGCAGCCCCCCTACTGTAGGCAACGTCCGATGACTTTTGTACCCGGAAATTTCGTGCTTCGGGAACGCCAGCGCATGCAAGACACATACATCTAGGCCGACATATGCAGGTTCTTTTTGATTATCCGATGGAGCTATTCTTGGTTCAAATCGGCGCCCGTGCGACGTGACAGCTCACATCTTCTAGAACGCCATCTCGCTAGCTACTAAGCTACACCTGCAGTGATACCCTCGGGGGCGTCGTGCCACCCTCAGAGCTCTGGGCCGAGCGGTTTCATTTGGAGGGACGTCGAAGCTATATATTTTGCTCGACTCCTCTGATTCTAGACGTTTGTGTCAATCACCTGTCTTCCTCTTCTTTCTCCATTTCAATCTTGCTGTGCGTTTCTGGACCGCCACATCGCCTGTGTTTAATACCAACGGGTAAAAAGGTGCTTGGGGCCTAGCTCCAACCACTTCCAGCGATATCTTATTATAGGGCATGGGGTATTGGAACTTGCGGATAGTCTGCCAAAATCAATATTCTATCATTTAGTACCTGGATCCGGGTGTCATGATTAACCAGCCGAGGTCCCGCTGCTGACTGCAGAGGATGCCAATTTTGCGATGCACGAAGCGGAGATTTGAGTCGTGTCAGCCTCATCACTCTCAACAGGACGTAGTATTGCATGTATACGGTTCCGTTCGGACCCCGGAGGTGTGGTGCAGTAAGAAGCGACGGTAGTATTAGTATAATGGCGAAACCTAGTCAATCATTTTCGCTGTTCTGTGATTGAATACCGATATTAGATTTCGCGATAAAGACATGGTATCGCTCACTGTCACCGTAGATTGCTTATGAGCTCCGTATGTTCTTACGAGGGAGCGACAATAGACCGACTTTGATCAGCTGTTCCGCTTACTTGTTCGCACTGGGAATATAGTCATGCCCCCTAACAGTCTAACCTTTAGGTTGGTATGAGATATACCAAGAAGGATGGACAGGGCTGCGAGGAACACTCTACCAGTAGTTTATTACATATTCTTAATCCAGCAGGCTCAGACACTGGGAATCCAAAGGGACCAAGGGGGAAATCATGGTGATGTTGATCACTATTTGAGACCGTCTCACCTAAATTTAGCCAACCTGTCTTCAAAGACGTAGCTCAAATATTGACGAATATTTCTGCGTAGTTATGCGGGTTTAATGATATCCGGCCAAAAAAAGCGATAGCTCGAAGCCAATATGATGACACCAGTCATGTCCCCGCCTAGGGCTTTCCCCAATGATAAAACAGTACTAAACACATGTTGATTCTCCTACCGGAGTCGTAGGAGGACGTAGCCGTGGCACTACGCTTAAAGAGATATACGTGATGACTCAAAGCGGGCGATCAGCGAAGTGACATATGCGATCGCGCTGTAGAAAGTGTAAGATAGCCGGAAATTTAGCTTTATAATTTTTAAAGCATCACATCGAACACATTCGAATACCTAACCAAGATAATGGCAAAGCTTGTATTTTAGCTTTGTCACTTAACATTGTTTTTGACTCGCTGTCTAGTGGTATGAAGATGGGATGGGTATGTTCCTCTAGATGAGGGCGAGTATTCCATCTATCCAGTACCCAGTGACTCATATCATCCATCGGGGGTCAAATCCGACTGACTAGGCTCAGAAGCGCTGAACGTTGTCGTGCTGTCGACCAAGGCATACCTCCGACTTCAAAGGCTCCCCCAATGTGCGGAAGTCCTCAGGCCTTTTTCGTGAACTGAGAACCATTGTGCTCCAAGGCCGTCGGCTAGGGTATCATGTCTACTTGACGCTCACAGTTTCTCTCGGGTTATAAACGTATCGATAGTCGAATCGCTTCTGCCAGACGCATCCAGTTTCCTTGCTTAAATGGAAGAAGGATATAGCAGAACCCTAAGGCTAGCACCAAATGACTTCGTTGGAAGAGGGACAGAGAAACGAGCCTGCACGGCACCCGAGTTGCCTAGAAACCAGATAATCAGCTCTATTGGACAATCGAACTTGAAGTCTGTCTAGATCATACCGTGGGGTCGGACAACCTTGCCCCAAATCTATAAAACAAGCTGTGTTTAGTGACTCGACGTGATAAGCCGTAAATTAGACGGTTGAATTGCCTACCACGCGTGTGTTGGTGCCTCCTATAGACGAGCAGTTAGTATAACCTCAAACGTATGCCATACAAATACACAGCGAGACGTAAAGCGATGTGATAATTCAACTTACTAATCTCCTTTGGCGCTTTGTGGATGAAGGCGATTTTCTTGCCGAGATAGAAGCTATGAATGTCAACAAGCCAGTCACCAGGGTGATGTATATGAACATGCACGTACTTGGCAGCCTCGGTGGTATCAACCCCCTCGATTTTTACGAGGCTACGGTTGGGGTGAGTAGTATGCTTGTTGCGCCTGTACCCGAGGTGTCGGGCCCTACTCGTGGCCCCTGTCAGTCACATCTGACGGCATTGTATCCGAACAGGCACTGGCTGTGATGTTGTGCGGGCGCAGAGACAGTTTGCGCGGGGTGTACTAACTTGACGTAAACTTCACAGCACGTCAGTCGGTATTATAGATTGGAGATCTAGAAGAATATACTCACGTCGGTGACCAGCTTCTGTCGGCATCTTGTCGGTTGTGAGTATCGAATGGTTGAGCTGGGGTACTTAGTAAGTAAGGCCGATGGCGTAGCTTCAAGCTCGGTGTTAGAAAGTGCCAATGTGGGATGTGATGTGCGTAAGGCTGCGCTTGATAAGATAGATAAGATAAGACCCAGTTGATCCAGTTGACCTCATTGCTCATCGCAGATGCCGGACCCTAAAGAGGCAGGTTCCCAGGTCCCCACCGAGTGCCGAGCGATTTGGAATCGGCGGGGAAGCATCCTTTGTTGCAGGGTCTTTTCGTTTCATACTGACGTGATTGAATTTTTGGCGGGGCTCAACCGCTAAAGTTAGTACATAGTACTGTACTGTAACAGACGTAGGGCGAAGAAGCTGCGTCCGAATTGAGTATTCTGCGATTTGTCATGGACCATTGAAACTGTCAGCCACCTCAAGTGGTCCAGTGGTGACGGCACAATATCAACGACATATCTTAATCCCTCCGTCTCTCCTTTCTGCTCTCTTCCTCTCATCTGTTCCTCATTGGAAAATTCCTATATAGCGCACACCTCAAGCATCAGTTGAAGTATATTGCATGTCAACGTCGACGTCCCCGGTGCCGGACAAGAAACTCGCTTCGGGATCCACAAGTGACACTAATAACAGTGTTTCCTTACGCACGGCGCTGCTCGCCCTCGCCTTTGCTTTTCTTCTGATGGCATTTACTATGCCCTCGTTCGTCCAGCGTCTCTTCCGCCCAATGTCGACCGCCATGGGCATCACCAGCAGCGGCGGCGGATCGCCACGCGCCGCCATTCCCGACGGTGCCGAGAAGGCCACCTTGGGCGCCGGCTGCTTCTGGGGCGTTGAGCACCTATATCGCAAGCATTTCGGCGATAAGGGTATCTACGACACTCGCGTGGGATACACTGGTGGCGATTCCACGAACCCAAGTTACAAACAGGTTTGCTCAGGGAAGTCAGGACGTGAGTTGTCATCATTTCTTGTTTTTTTAATCGCCGCAGTCTAGCTATCTTTCGGTATTTGAGCTATTGAGCGAGGGCATCGGAACTGACAAAACGCGATAGACAATGAGGCCTTGTTGATCTACTACGACCCGACGCGCATCACGTACCGTCAGCTCCTCGAGTTCTTCTACAAGATGCACGATCCGACAACGGTGAACAGACAGGGCCCAGATGCTGGAACCAACTACCGCAGCGGGATCTACTTTCACAACGAGGAGCAGGAGAAGATCGCCAAGGAGGTCACACAGCAGGCCAACGACCAATGGTACAAGGGCAGGATCGTGACAGAGGTCGTCCCCGCAGGCCCCTGGTGGGACGCAGAGGATTATCACCAACTGTACCTCAACAAGAATCCCTGGGGTTATGAATGCCCCAGCCATTTCCTGCGGCCGTTTGAGCCGCTAGAGCAGAAGTGAATTCAAGCCTAGTGGTTTGGTGTTGCGGGTTATGGATAAGAGGGAACACCGTACATATAAGGGAAAGGAATAGATATGACTCGGTAAAATAGAAGGCCTTTCTTTTAGAAGCTATACATGCCTTTCAAATTACAGAGATCAAATGGCGTTATGTCAATTGCAATACTGGCTGGCGTAATTCAATACAGAAAGAATAATACAAAGACTGGGTGCCAAGCCCTCGACATATAGTAAATGTAGCATGTCAGTCCAGGCCTTAAAACATACCATATCGCACTCTGTGGTCTTGATAGAATGTATCACAAACTGCGTCGCTTGCGATTGGCGATGCGTTGGTTTAAAACAGCTATAAGCCCTCCTCAGTCTATGCACCAAACTCTAACTACTGTGTATAAGTCAAGTTAATTGTGCCCACCTAAAGCTGCTTAATGTTGCTGGTTACCTAGGTAGTCGGAGTTAAGACCCGACAGAATCCCGTCCACTGTTCCAGCGATTTCCTCGGTTGCCATCAGATGACAGATAGCGCCGGCGCATGGGCCATTTTTAGATTACATCAGCCACCAACCAGCACCGTCATTGATCACCCATTGCGAAAGCTCCGTCACGACGCACCTTAATTCTCTCCATTTCACGCCATCGGTCCTAATCAGATTTCCTTTCTCTTGCGACAAACACACACATATCCGAGGATTGTCGACCTCAACACAGACAATGTCATTCACGATAATGGTTCGTCAAGGGCCTGCGCGCCTTGCGGCCAGACTTCCCCAGGTCGCCAAGTCGTCGTTTCGCATCTCAGCTCCCGCCCGAGCATTCCACCAACCCGCCACCAAGCCCTCTACCTTCTTCACATCGAGAGTCACGACCGCTTCCTCAACCCTGCGGGCCACACCGAAGAATGTCTTTTCGCAATCGAGAGCATATAACCAGCAGTCCTCGCAGACCGTGGACCAGGGCTCACTCGTCCGGAGATTGTTGACGGGCGGTGCCATCTTTGGCGGTACCGTCATCGCTATCAATGCCGTCTTCAACCGCGAGACTCGCGAAGATGGCGGCATGCCTGCCTTCGAGCGCTCCTACTTGAACTCGACCTTCCTGCACACCGGCTTGGGTATTGGCATCATCGGTCTGACGGCGCGACAAATGATACAGAGTGGTTTCGTTTACCGATTGATGGTTACAAACCCCTGGGCCGTGGCCATCGGTGGTCTGGCTCTCAGTTTCGGTACCATGCTTGGAACACGGTCCATTGATCCTGACAAGTAAGGTCATCTCTATTTCGGCGCCTTTTATATAATGTGCTAACCTCAGCTACCTTAGCTACGTTCCCAAGTATGCTCTTTGGACCGCTTTCAACGCCACCCAGGCCGCCTTCGTTGCGCCCTTGCTTGCTTTTGCCCCTGGTGCCCTTATTGCCCGCGCTGGTCTTTACACCATCGCTATGATGGGTTCCATTTCCTTTGTCGGCGCCACTGCCAAGCAAGAGAAGTACCTGTATATTGGAGGTCCTCTGTTGGCCGGTGCCGCCCTGGTTGCTGTCTCTGGATTTGCCCCTCTGCTTATCCCCGCAACCGCCGTCCGAACACTAGCCATGACTGAAAACATCTGGTTGTACGGTGGTCTCGCCGTTTTCGGCGGTTTCACTCTCTACGACGTCCAAAAAGTTCTGTATCACGCCCGCATGGCCGAGCAGGGCATCATCAAGAAGGATCCCATCAACGAGAGCATTTCTCTCGAGCTCGACTTCCTTAACATCTTCATTCGCATGGTCCAGATCTTAATGCTGCAGCAACGACGGAAGTAAGGAATCATCAATGTTGGGAAGAAAAGGAGGGCGCGGAAGAACTAATTGCATCGTGAAGATGAAACTAGGGTCTAATTGACAGCCTAGGAAATCCAGAACTAGAAATATCACAAACTCCTCTTTTGGTCAAGAGACAGAAACATCATGCCCGCTGAAAGCAAGGCAGCCCGGTCCTTTGTACTAGTATATAACTCCACAACAGAAAAAAGAAAAAAAATCGAGCAATGAAAAAACAATCACAGAAGAAATGGAAAGAGATGATTCCTTCGGTTCGGTCATTGGTGCTTGTAGGAGCAAAGTTCATCTGGAGTGTGTTCCATAATACGCCCTAATAAGTGTATTTCAAAGACCACCTTTTCCCTACATTGTCGGGTCCCTGGTGAATATTCCTATACGCTCTATTATATCAGGCCATTGTGTGATAGTCAACTCACGATACATGAATGTGACTGTTACGTCTTGGGTATATATGCGCCAGTGGTCTTCAAGACTTGCGAGGTTTATGCATTCAGTAGACGTAGAGATTTGGCCCTACCTATAGTAGATGTTCTGTTCACTCTATGATTCCAAATCTCAGTGACAAGATTGCTCTGTGCTAATACGTTTATTTATCCGGTTGTATCCGGTTGTCTCTTTAAGCCTTCATTGCTTGAAACCGCGGAATGGGACTCTTCATTAGAATATGTTGATAGTCCTTTCTGCCTCTTAGATCACCGACCTCATGTTATGGTCTATTGTTTAATATAGATCTCAGACAGTAGGCGTATGGTTGTAGTGGCTTTGGCTGTGATGGCCTTTTGCTATATACCAAATTTAAAAGTCGACCGGCGAATAAACACCGTAAAAACAGGCTTTTTGAACGGACAAGCGGTCCACCAAGATGGCAACGTTGATCCAGACCAGCCAGAACGACCGATGAGCATATTTTGAGTCTGCTACTGATGATGAAGAGCAAAGAAGCTCGACCATCTAGTCGACTATTGTCGCTACATGTTGGAGGCCGTAGCCGACGAGGAGGAAGCATATCATAGGTGAGCAGGCCTACCGCAGCGTATGCAGTACATGCCCTTCTTAACTACTCACTTGGAGGGAAGATTATGAGGACGAGCTGACGACTAGATAGGCTACGCATGGCACTCTGTAAATGTATCAGTTCGGGTTTTAAAGGAAGAAATTACAAATAATTAGACATCCAGTCTTGTAGCCCATTGTATGCAGCTATTTCTTTGCCGGTCATCCCCGTGAGTAGACTTACGCAGAAGAGTATGTTGCCATGAGTAATAGTTAGACTGACGATGATATCAATGATTATCCAAACAATGGAGGAGCGCCCGATTTCCAAATTGCTGTGCATTCAGTATCTACCTGTACTATGTCCAGATATTCAGTCTACAACCACGGGGCCCTTTGTCAACTGCCTTCCTAGCTAGTTCGTTAAATAACCTCAGTGACTTTTATTTGAAAGAGCCTGTCTCGATAGCGTCTCTCATCTTCTTCCCTAGCTGCCACATGTGTCGCAACATCGCACATTCGTGTTGGTTAGAACTATACGCCACCTTCTACTTCCAGTCCTGTCGTCCGATATCAATCCTCAAACACAGGGATCAACACACAGACGCAGGGGGTGACGATGGGAAGTTGGAGAAATAATCTAGAACACCTCGGAACCCCGGCACTTGTGCTCCGGACGCAAGCAGGTTTTCCTCTCCTCTTGAGATGATGGCCAACGTGGACGGCACCCCATTTACCTAGATCGTTCAGATTCTGCTTACTTAAAGTCCGAGAGGGTTTAGGGTAGCATGTAAGTAGGTAGATGAATGGGTTTATATTGTGATAACTTATAGTGCCATTCAGCGAACCATGGGAAACAATGGCAAAGATATGTCAAAAGTCCATTCGTTCATGGACCAGGTAGCATATCCAAATCCCGAATCCCCCCCGTGTTCTAAATCGGTCACGGTCACGCCGGCAGCTTAAGTACAGTAGAAACGGGTAGATGGCAGTCCAGGCTCGGAAGAGGGCGCGTACCCATTCGCCGAACTAAATTTGGAGCGCTGATGGTGGGGGCTCTAGGTAAGGTACATATGTTGTACCTGCTTCTAACCTGCTTGTAGAAATCTTCTCGAACATTTGAAACGACGGGGGGTTCTCGACTACTGTCGGGAGGGGAGACCGAAATTACATCTAACTACGTAGTATGCTTGCTGTCAAGGGAGACCTGGCTGCATGGCTCTGGACAGGGCAACGCGACGCTCGAGCCATAGTCAAGCCAGCTTAACACTTGGCGTGGCGGCTCGGGCCTCAAATCGCTTTCATAAAAGATAAGCGGATCGTAAACAGTTGAAAAACTACACGCAACCCTGCCAACGGTGATAGGGACAGTTAGTATTGGCTGTACGGAGTATTTCGAGGTCTAAAATCACTAAGGCGGGTTGACAAAATGTAACTAGACATATGGCCTTTTCAGAGCATATGGGATCCGAACTATGAAGTAGATTTGTAGTCACCCGGAGTTTATCGTGTGCCGCTGGACCCAACTAGGTATTCGGCTCATGTAAGCCTCCTCAATCTCACTGCTTTCCAATTTATTCCCGCCTCCTCGCGAACAGGCTCCTGAGGCTATGCTTTGCCAGATAATATGCCGTAATCGGCGTTATTATGCGCTCCACGTGGCTTTAAAGTTTGTATTCATGTCATTAAATGAGAGCGTAACTCCGAACGAACTGAAGAACTCCACCAGATGATGTTGTTTGATGTCAGATAGCAGCTATCTATGCTCAACGGGGATCGCAGTGTGTATGCGATACGTGTTGGGCAGGTAGTTACTTATGGTTAATGTTGAGGAGACTTCTCGCAAGCTGGTCCTTGTTATGGAAGGACCCGACTTATATCAACTTTGATAGGCGTCATGTAGCAGACTCGTCATTAGGGGTTCTTCCAGCCAAACTCCTCTAATTAGAGTCCTCCTTTTGTCCGCTTGATCGCATGTAACTCGCTTTCCACCCGGACCAATTTACATCAGTACTGTATACTGTAGAACATACACCTACATAAAGATATATACATAAGTTGCACTGTAAACACGTCTACTTTCATGAGATTTATCCGAAAATAGCCCATTCGCCCCAAAATTCCATTCTGCAATCTACCTGTTAAGTGAGATTAGCTGCATACAACAAAGAGCGGAACCGGTTACATCATGCAGACAATCTGTAGTGCTGATTCAGCGGTGTGCTATGGTAACGTAGTGTAGAGGCAGCAATCGATATTATGTATGATTCATCCAGTCAAATCTAAACCAGCCTGAAATATGTTATAGGGCTTACCTGCTCAGCTGGCCTGTGTGCTGGGAATACCTAGCTAATAATAAGATACTGGACAAGGTGGTCCCCGATTATGTTTTCAGCCGAGGTATTACGCATCGCCCTCTACGTCAGCGGCACTCTATAGTGACGTCGAGTATAAGCAACTCAGGTGTACAGCAATGAGGTCTGGGCTTTGTTGAAATTGCTCATGTTCTCTGTTCTTCAATAGTTCTAGCTTAGCAATTTTCCGAAGTCGCAAGTCTTTGTATCGGCCAGGGGCCCTCGCTATTCCTCACCCTTGTCGCAATGGCCACAGAAAAGAGTCAAGCCACCCCGACGCGCCATTACGGATCTACAACACGCTAAGCAGGTGCAAGGTTGCATGTCAGATTACTGTCGAGCCAGTCGGTGCTCCGTGCTAAAGCTCCCTGCTCCCCACGCAAATTCGTTTCCCCATGGCTAGTGCCGACGAAGATATCCTAGTTAGCAGGACCCATTACCCCTCGAAGGTTGCCGGTGCTATGAAAAAAGAGCCAAGCTATAATAGGTCACAGGAAGGTAGTTAAAGGACGCAGCCTAGATAAGTTACCTCGTGTAATGCAACGGTAACGGGGCTGTATTATCCAGTCTTCATACAAAATATTGCGAGAGTCTACATCGTAACTAAATACATAATAAGTAGTATTTGAGCTTCACTACGAGCAATGTGTAGCAGGACTATTAATATAGGTACCGTACCTACACTACATAAACTACATAGACTGCATGGTACCTCTAAGTGGGTGATACGGTAATACTAGTGTACAGTACATAGTGTACATATGGTATGTTAAGGTTAGAAATAGATGTACCGTCGCAAGCGTTCCTCCCCACCCCCCAGTACCCATGATCTACATCAGCCCAGCGTCTGTCTCAGACTGTTTTAGCTCATAGCAAGTCCCATCCCGACAAATCTGACCAACCAAGTCAGGCTGTTAGGGGTCTTGATTACGGAAAGTTCAGTCCTACAGGCATACCTACCTACCTACTACTCGAAAGTCGGAGCAGGCAGGTGGGAGGGAGCTTCGCTGTGTCATTATCACGGTCATTGTCGTATTCCGTTCCCCTCAGCGCCTTTCAATTCACCTACCTAGCTGTAGCATCACCAGCTGACTCTCCTATATCCCTTGCTCGCTATACAGCATACCATACATACACATTTTTTGGGCTGCGTTGTCGCACAGATCCGCCGTACCCGCTCAATCAAGCCCCCCTGTTTGCGCTGCCCTTCCTCCCGTGCCGCTGATGCGCATGCGACAAGCTGCATAAACTCCAAAGAAAGAAAACCGAAATCTTACTATACTTCAAAACAACTTCTTTCTGGAGGGGGCACAGCTCAACTATTACCCCCTATAGACCCAGATCGCTTCTCTCCGACCACTCTGCAGCATAGTATCACCATTTGTAGAGCCACAGCCTCGGTTACGGGTTGGACTCAAGACCCGGCGCGGTCCAAATGAATTTTGAATTCCTTTCAACTAGGATATTACCTAACGGCCCCAATCCAAAACCTTGAAAGGAATACTATCGTATCATATCGTGTGCTTGCGATTATCTGCGATCGACCATTGTATCAGACTGATACTTTTACAAACAACGACTACCCACTGCCTTGATTTTGGACCATTGGTTTCGGGAGCGGATGAGGGAAAACGGCCGGCCTTCTTACCTGTTGTCTTATTGTAAGTCTCTTATCCCACAACTTATAGTTGTTGGGACCGTCGCGGCCGTCGCACTTATAGTGACATAACGACTGACCAAGGCTTGTTGGTTTCTAGTTTTGCTTTTCGAACGAGTACCGTCTAGAATCCGGCCCATTGGGATATCCCACTCCTGCGATAGTGCTTCTGCGTCTTCCTTAACCCCTTATCGGTTTCCGACTCGCATACGAGAATTCCTCTAAGCTTGGGGCACGATCAATCCACGACGATCCTCTGCGTCAGCTAAAGTGCTCTAGCTTCTGGCCCTGTTTCGAACAAATTGCTGGTCTATCACTTCCCAAATGAATGCCTAGAACTGAACAGAGTCCCGAACGTCGAGTCGCGTGCCAACATTCATTGTAGGGGACTTCACGATTACTCCAGGGTATAGCATGAACTATTGCTTGCCTGAGGTGTACCCGTTGGCCCTACTTTCTTAACAATCCAAAACATTTGACCGCTTCTGGTCAGGGTCAGTGGACTAGTCGGTATTGAATCATAAAACGTTGTATTGCTGGGTATATTCAGAGGTCACTCGCCTGTCGGGGGCTCGTAAGCAATATGAGGCGCGCAAGAACTCCCCCATCGCCCTATAGGGCCCTGGCACACCATCCAGCAAATGGCCAGCTACCGGACTCAGCATCCTTGATTAGGTCTTTCAATGTTGAGACAAACCCGGCACGGCCGGTACGCCCCTCTCCGCTCACAGCGTCGACTTTCCCAGATATGCCGCTGGATTTAGTTGATCGCATGAGATCGTTTCCACTTTTCATGTCGGCTTCCGACGATTTCTTGATAGCGATTGGAAAGTATTTAAGACCACAAGTTCACTCGGCCCACGACCTTATTCTGACCGAGGGAGACGAGGCGAAAGCTATGTACTGGCTTGTCCGTGGAGTTGTCGGTGTGACTTCCCGAGATGGAGAAGCTATATACGCCGAGCTCAAACCTGGGTCTTTTTTCGGCGAAATCGGTGTCCTTATGAATGTGCCTCGAACAGCCACAATCATTGCGCGTACCAAATGTCTTTTGCTTGTCTTGAAGAAAGAAGACCTTCACATTGAGCTCCCTAAATTCCCTGATATGGAAAAAGCGATTCGTCACGAGGCCCATGAACGATTAGCAGTCACCGAAAAAAAGCGCCAGGAAAGCGGTCGTGTACTTAAACTTGAGAATTTCCAGACTCGCGCACGAGACGCCGCACCCGGCGAAGTCGCGATTGGTGATGAAGGTGTCATTAGGAATGGGGGTGTGATAAACACCAAGAAGAGAAAGTCTCCTAGCCCAGGCGCCCTCGAAGATTTAACTGCGGGTAGTGCTCTTGGTAGCGGCCTAGTTAATGTGAGACAGACCCTCAAGGAGTTTCCTCTTTTTTCTACGCTACCACCTGATATCCTTCATTTTCTGGGGATGAGCGCCCAACCGAAGACATATTCTCCATTTACAGACATAATTCGACAGGGGACGTTAGGAAATGAGATTTACTTTGTAGTGCGTGGCGAAGCAGAGGTGATACATGAAGCACCAGAAGGCCAGACACCAAAAAGAGCCAAAAGATCATCCTTAATCAGACCGCGACTGAGACAGGGCCAGTATTTTGGCGAGGTCGCCAGCCTTGGTCTTTCTCAAAAACGAACCGCAACAGTCAGGTCTATTACTGTCGTCGAGTGCTTGATGATTAGTGGTGAAGCTCTTGATGAGCTATGGAAACGGTGTCCGAGCAGTCTCAGGGAGCAAGTCGAAGAAACGGCCAGGAAACGAATTAGAAAAGACGATACCGAAGATGTTGAGATGGCCGACGTCGAGAACGCAACAGGAGATACCGTAGCAACAACTTCAATACGAGTAACTCCTCAAGTCATTTTCACAACGCCCTCGAAACAAGCCTCCCCTATCAGAGACGAGTCGGAACAGCTAATACCAAAAGATCCTGACCCATATCTTAGCGTCGATATGGAGAACATGAGGAATCGTCGGCGAGCATCTCTCGCTCCACCAACGCCCCCAAGTGATTCGACCAGCCTCCCGGCCGTAAATGGCGCACGCCCACGCATGATCGATACAACTACACCGATCAGACTCATTATGCCGCCCATGCCGTCTCCTGACTCTGAAGGGCCTACAAAGAGGGCGCGGCTCTTGGACACAGCATCCTTTTCTGACGACGAAGGACAGCAGAAGATGCTGCTTCCTAATGACATACTGATAACTATATTCCAATATTTAAACGCCATCGACTTATTCCGTCTAAGACGATTATCTACCCACTGGCTTGAAGTGCTATCAACTTCGCCTAAATTGTGCCATCATGTGGACTTATCTCTCTACAATCGTCGGGTCACTGATGACATTTTAGTCAACCGGCTGGCACCCTTCCTTGGTCATAGACCTATTTCAGTTGATGTAAGCAACTGCTTCCACATAACGGACGAGGGGTTCTCGTCGTTTTGGAAGCTCTGTGGTAAAAATGTCAAGATATGGAAGATGAAATCTGTTTGGGAGGTTTCGGCCAACCAGATCCTTGAAATGAGTGACCATGCTAAAAACTTGGAAGAAGTCGACTGGAGCAACTGTCGTAAAGTTGGCGATAATCTACTGGCTCGTGTGGTAGGATGGGTGGTCCCCGATCATCCTCCACAGAAGCAAGTTGTCATCGCAAGCTCAGCCGCGCGTTTGAAAGGCCAACGACAGCAGACGCAAACAGTAACATTGCCACCTCCAGGAACCGTCATTGGCTGTCCTAAGCTCAAGAGACTCAATCTCTCATACTGCAAGCATATCACGGATCGCTCTATGGCTCACATGGCCGCCCACGCATCACACCGTCTACAATCGCTTTCGCTTACACGATGTACATCAATTACTGACGCTGGATTTCAATCGTGGGCGCCTTTCCGCTTTGTCAACTTGTCTCACTTATGCCTTGCCGATTGCACTTATCTATCCGACAACGCTATCGTGGCTCTTGTTAATGCTGCTAAAGCTCTCACTCATCTTGATTTGTCCTTTTGTTGCGCATTATCAGATACTGCTACGGAAGTGGTCGCCCTTGGGCTACCACACCTGCGAGAACTCAAGATGGCCTTTTGCGGTAGCGCAGTGAGCGACAACAGCCTCGCTTGTGTTGCTCTGCATTTAAACGACCTTGAACGACTGAGTGTGAGAGGATGTGTACGAGTAACTTCCGCTGGAGTTGAAAGTGTTCTTGAGGGCTGCGGTCAATTAGCCTGGACCGATATCAGCCAGTGCCGCAATCTTGAGAGCTGGGTTAACAGCGGCGGCGTTACACGATGGGGATACGATGAAAGGAGCCCCCGCATAGCAGGCTTGGATATGAAAAACATGAGCATTCTCCCCCCGAGTGGCGCGCGTAATCGCCGTGCGAGGCGTCCGGTTGCTTTCGTAGTAGAAAAGGGACCCGGCGAGCTACGATGAAGATATGACTGACTTCGCGTAAATTAGCGTGAGACCTCGGCACGAACGACATAAGACGGCTCATTATACCCATTTAGGCGCATTTTGAGATAGATGTACAAAACGCATTTGATAGCATCATCTGTATACACACGCATGGCTTCGAGTAGCTAAATCATGATTAACGACAACAGATGTGTACAATTGGTGTCCTTGTATATACATCTTGGGTGGAGCGATTCTTCTTGTTAGAGTACCTGTAGTATGGGATAACTGACTTTCCATCTGACGAATCCAATCACCTGTTAAATCAGGGTTTGGGCCAGACTGTGTCAAAAATACGAGTTCTTATGACGTGGTGGATAGAAAATTGTAACATCTTTTCGCCGACCATTGCGAACTCCACTAAGCTATCCACTCCTCTTCTACAATGGTAATGTTAATCCGACCATAGATGCCGTAAAATTCAACTGTACTCAGCCGGTTTTGTCTACGCTCCGGAATTTCTTTTTCGCTTCTCCTATTTTTTGACTGCCATAAAGGAAGCATACTCGCCCAAGCTTCGATAAAAAAGACGAGACGATGAAACAGTGGGTTACTAATCAAAATGGGTTGGATAAGCTCAGGCTGGTAGATGTGCCGGAGCCTTCCGAATTGAAGGAGGGCGAGGTGCTGGTCAAAATCCATAGTGTGTCGTTGAACTTCCGCGATACTGAGGGTAAGTCTGCATGGCTATATCTGTACGAGAAGCTGAGAAATATAATAACAAAGCCCTTAGTGTGCATGGGTCTCTATGGACATCACAAGAGTGTCAACCAAGTGAGCGAGATTGTGCCGACGTCCGACTGTTGCGGGACAGTCGTGAAACTTGGGCCGGGAGCAAGCGACTCGGGGCTCAAGGAAGGCGACCGCGTCGCGTCCATTTTCAACCAGACTCACTTGACGGGGCAGATCGTCGGGAAGGACATGGTTAGTGATCCAGATCCCCATTGACGTGTCTCAGGAACAAGAGTGGCTTGACTGGAAAACTTCTACTCTTCTTACTCTAGCAAGCTCCCGAAATAATACCGGCGCCTACTAACTCCAGATTCCTGAAATTAGGATTCCGGCTTGGGATTGCCGCTCAACGGCTGTCTGACTCAATACCGCGTCTTCCCTGCCTACGGCCTCATTCAAGTACCGCAGTACCTTACCGACGATGAAGTTGCTTGCCTGCCCATCGCGACCGTCACGGCGTGGATGAGCATTAATACTTTCCAGCCAATTGGTCAACCGCTTCAAGCCAAGGATAAGGTCGTGCTGCTTCAGGGGACCGGCGGCGTGGCAATCGCGGGGCTGCAGATTGCGAAGGTATTGGGATTGACGAGTAAGTTATAAATTCGCTTCGTTATTTTCCTATTTTCTCTGCTACATTTTCGCGGGGGTTCAATATGAGCATGTACATACATCTACGATGTAGCGGGGTCTAGAAAGCGAGAGAGTCTAAAACAAAAGCCACACGCAGCAATCATCACATCGTCGTCCGATGCGAAATTAGAGCGCGCGAGAAAGCTTGGGGCCGATCACACCATCAACTACCAAAAGGAGCCGAACTGGGACGAGGTAGCTCTCCAGCTGACCGACGGCCGCGGTGTGGACATTGTGCTCGAATGCGGCGGCGCGCAGACGTTGGGCAAATCATTCCGGTGCGTGGCTTTCGGCGGGCTCATCAGCGCCGTCGGATACCTGTCGGGCAAAGAGGACGCGGCCGGCGAGCGCGTCAACGCGAACGTGCTCGCGCTCTCCCGCAATGTGACGTTCAAGGGCATTCTTAATGGCCCGAAGGACCGCTTCGAAGAGGTGCTGCGCCTGTACGAAAAGGAACAGATTCAGCCTGTTATCGATCGCACGTTTGCATTTGAAGAGGCGGATGAGGCACTGAAGTATCTATTTAGTGGCGGCCATTTTGGAAAGGTTGTTGTTAAAGTCCAATAGTCACGCATAGGTCGTCGTCCTTTTTGGGGGTTTGAATGCGATTGCCAGGACTCTCGGTGATTCTCATAGGGTAGGTTTGGATTCCGTGGTTTCTTATTCACGTTGTAAAGGAGTCCAAAAATCTACAAGTCTCATGTGAATGTTAGTACGAGAGCGCAGTCATGTTCAGTAGTCTGATTTTTTTTGTTCAATGTTATCTACTAGGGAGACCGAGGGTGCCGATACTTGGCACATCGTCGGTATGTGGTACGATAGCGACGGGGAAGACACCTGGTTCCTGGGTTGCATTCACCCGGTCGATGCTAGAAAAATGTTGTACGCGGAAAACCGAAGCCTACGCGACCAGTATAGACTTGGCTCCCCTCCTGTTTCGCCTAGGTTTGCAGGGTTTCCCCCCAACTTCGAACCACCACTGCGGGGAAGTCTTTCGGCTGTGGTCGTATGAGCCAGGCTTTGCGCTCGGCAGTGGAGTGGTGGTAGTATGGATTCGGGCCCACGGGAGTAAGTTATCTGGCGACTGCTTTCTTGCCAATGCGCTTGAATTACCCGGAAGTTTTGTTATCGCCGAAGAGGAAAAGAAATCTTGCTCTTCTCTTCCAACTCCTTAGTTGAGTCTGCTTCAAACCATAAGCTCAAGGTTGCCATGGAGCACCCATTTAACAAGGTAAGGTAGAAGTCAGTGGAAAATAGGGACTATCCTGACCAGCAGGCGATTGCCACTTATAAGAATGGCTACTAAAAGTCCACATAGGTCATCATCGTCGGCGCCGGCCCTTCAGGCCTGCTCCTGGCCCTTCTCCTGTCCAAACATGGGATCGCCGTTGAAATCTTCGAGGCCTCTCACGAACTAGACAAGCAGCCGCGAGCCGCCATCTACGGATCTGCCGCTGTCCCGGAGTTGCGGCGCGCCGGCATCATCGACGAGATCCGGCGTCGGGGCATGAGCCCGACGTCCGTAAGCTGGCGGCGGTGGGAGGACCATTCCGTGATTACGGGCATGGACGGTGCGTCAATGGCTGATGTCGACGGCGAGGATCTACGCATGGTATGCCTTGTTTTGGACCAACTAGATGAGCTTATGCTCGAGGAATTCTTGACAAAGCATAACGGCAAGATACACTGGAAACACAAAGTCACGGGCACTGGCCAGGATGAGACACAGTCGTGGATCGACGTCGAGACACCGGACGGAGGGAAGAAGTATTATGGTGATTACATCGTCGGATGTGATGGCGCAACCAGTCAAGTGCGAAAATCGCTATTCGGAGATGATTTCCCTGGTTTTACATGGGAAAGACAAATCGTTGCCACGAACGTAAGTTAACACGCGACGTCGCATGCGACTTCGTGACGAAACATTTGTCATGGGCGGTGGGAGAAAAGGGGGACTGAACAGCGGCACGTCGCTGACACGCTCTAGGTATATTACGACTTCACCAAGTTCGGCTGGAAGGATTCAAGTTTCTCACTGCACCCGGAGCACTTCTACGTAAGTTTTGCTAGTGAACACAAAGATTCGTATACAAATATCTGACGTCAGATCGTCTTCGTAGATGGCTGCTAGAATTACACCGGACGGCCTCTACCGGGTAACGTACGGCGAGAGTCCTGGCTTGACGTGGGAGGAGATGAAGGCACGCCAGGCGTGGAAATACGAAATGATGCTACCGGGGCATCCAAAGCCAAACGACTACAAGATGATGATGATGTCGCCGTATAGGATGCATCAGCGTTGTGCGCCATCATTTCGAGTCGGCCGGATCCTGCTAGCCGCCGATGCCGCACATCTGTGCAACCCATGGGGTGGCATGGGCATCACGGGAGGATTCGTCGACGTTGGCGGGCTGTATGACTGTCTGGCCGGGATCTGGGACGGTAAGGCGGATGAGTCGATATTGGATCTCTATAGCGAGAAGCGCATCGAGAAGTGGAAGACCGTGATAAATCCGGTGTCGAGCGATAATTTCCGTCGCGTCTCGGATAGCGACCCTGACACGTTGCTGGAGAGGGACCCCGTCTTGCAAGCTTGTAAGAATGCCGAGAACGATCCTGAGACTCAGAAGAAGATGGCTTTAGGGGCGTTTGCTGTGCGCTACGACTTTACCCAGCACTACAATAAGGCGTGATCTGCCTAGAAGTTCGTGATTTCAGGGATTATAGAGTTCTATGATTTAATGCAATGCAGACTATAACGCATAGTTTCGGGCATAGGGCATAATCAGTATATGCGAACATAACCGAATACATAGTAACTATATTATCCGGAATATTTCTTCGGTAGTCTTCCTTGAAGCGCAGACGGTTTGTCTTCGAGCCTATAGTAAGAATTGTGTTGCCCTGACTTGACACACAACTGGGTGCTCGTGATCGCTGCCTCGGCCACGAAGATTAATAGTGGCTATCTGATTAGTTTAGGATCCATGCACATGAAAACGATGGCAGAAAACGGGTGCAAACTGGTATCTGGATTGCGCAGTGGGCTAAACACCTTGACAGGTAGAAGCACGTAGGCATGTGGGGCTGGTGCCTGAGAGCATACCCCCTTAGGCCACGAAGAAGGCCCAGATGAGGCCTGAAATAGACCTTTTTGACTAAAATACACGGTTTCTGGGTGCTGAGCTCTTCTATGAGGTGTACGCTGATAGAATAATTGAAGCGCTGACGGGGTGTGCTATTAGGGTGGTCTTTTCACTAGGTTACCGAAAATGTTTTGCGATGTATATCAGAACATTTTCAATGATCCCCAATCATTGTTGCCACAGTTGAGAGTTAGTACACAATTATAAACTTGCTTTTCCTCTCGACTCAAAGGGCAGAGTTAGGACAACAAGACCCGCCGCGATGAACAGAGCACCACTAACATATACCGGTACTGCTGTCGTAAGATCACCGTAGATTGCGATGATGGGGGCAAAAATGCCAAATATGCGATTCGAAGTGGCAGTTAAAGCATTTCCAGTCCCCCTATCCTGAGTGGGAAATACTTCTGGCGTGAAGGCATAGAGCACGGCGTACACTGCAAGATTTGAGTCAGTAACCAAACACTTTACACAATTAAACAGGAGTCTTCGGATTCTTGAAATTGTAGTAGAGATAAGAAAGGAAAGAGTATGAGAATCACTTACTGATGTTCGATGTGAATGAGTATGCCGAATTCCAGCCAAGCAAAGCGTCTGAATTTGTCGCCGTGGTACTAGCGAACAAGAAAACACCTGTGAGGATGGTACCGACGGCCAGTGCTCCCTTTCGTCCCACGCTTGGCAGCTCAGCCAATAGGGCTCCTATCAACGCGCCCGGCACGCCTAATACCTGTTAAAGAGTAATGTCAGCATTATCCAAGGCGTATCCTCGACATTAAATCTTGCCAGAAAAATTGAAAGTGGTTTTCCTGTCTGTCGTCTTGGGTCGAAGGAACTAAATATCCCAGAGGCACTCACTGAGAGAATCAGATTATTTCTGTATGTGAGATACGTTGATCCATCACCAAACTTGGCGCCACGAATGGCCTGAAGGTATGGAAGATAGGCATTGAATAGTGGGAAGGCCAGCCCAATCCTAGAGATGGGTTTTATCAGTTCATACACTCTAAATCACACAGCTGGAGGCTTTTGAGGACGCTGTGAGACAGGCAAGGGGGGTGCACTGGGTGGCCTCCCCCTCACGAATTCTCAGGTTCTCGAGTTGAATTTCTGAAACTTGAACTTACAGTGCCCACACCAGCATAAGTGCTCCGGTGCTATACGCAAGCTTCTTAGTTGCAAAGAGGGCGCGAATATGGGTTAGGTTAATAGATTCTAACTTGCGCTTGACTGCATCGCTAGCCGTGGTGCGCTGTTCATATCCCTCGGCCTCGCACGCCTTGAGGTGGTCGATAGTCAGCCAAGTCTCTTTGTTGTTTCGTCGGGCGACTTCGTGGACAACACGAACAGCCTCCTCATCCCTCCCTTTACCCATGAGATATTTTGGGCTTTCGTAAATTTTGAAGGCAAGGAATCGGATAGCAAACATGACTAGAGTAAGTCCACCGACTGCAATCATGAAATAGCGCCATCCGAAATTCTTGGCTCGTGTACAATTCGTATCAGTGACATCACAAGTGAAGTTGCTTAGCAGTCCCCAAGCAATGAGATTAGCGACGACTTGAGCTAAAGCCCAGTCGACCGATAGAACCGTCAATAAATACTGGTGAGATGAAGGGAGGAATTCCAGGAATATAGCAGAGTCGACAGGTAGGTTGCCGCCCACGCCGAAGCTCCACAATGCGTCAAAGACCCCTATCGCGGCGAAATTGGGACTGCTAGCGGCGATTAATCCCCAAACTGCCGTTATACCCAGCGTCAAATTAAATGCCCAGCGGCGGCCAAAGATATCGCAACCGAACCCCCAGAAAATAGCACCAGCAAGCAGACCGATGTTCTGGGCCAAGTTCAACAGCGGCGGTTTGGGAGGGTTGAACTCGGACTTGATAGGGGTCTATGAACTCGGGTTAGAAGGGTGATACTAGCATAGCGAAGTGGTTGGAATCAATTATGCAATTGAATGGACTCACAAAGATAAGTGAGGTGACAATAGGCCAGAGGTTATCGCTAGCCCAACCGAAACCAATGACAGCGAATAATTGCCATTGATACCTTCCCATGCCAATGTCTTTAATAGCTCGGTTTAATACAATAGCCTTGCGAGCGTAGGTGATATCAACAGAGCCTGTCGGTATAACGGTATCATTGTCCAAGCCTGCTACGATTTCCTCGATGGTTGGGCCACTTGTTTGTTCCTCCCGCACACGCGGTTTCTCGTCCGTGACTGGGCTTCCCATTATCACGAATCAGAGATTGAACTGAATGCTGCTGGTGTTCGCCGGGAACGGTCTGCCGATAGGAAGTGTGACGGTAGCTACAGTTGCCGAGCTATTGTGAACTGAAACGATTTCCACAACGTTCAACGTGAAGTCATATCGTGAGTTACGCTATTGGTACAAGGGCGACATCGGTCGGTCAAACTTTATAAAGCTGATCATACTCAAATATTTCCTAACAATCAACCTCGGTGCCAAACGTCTTTTCACCGTAAATGACGTGCTGCATAGGGGATAGCTGACCCTTATCCCACTGTAGTAAGTGCGAGATGGCCCTGCTGCAGGACGTTAGTATCCTAGCCAAGCTAAGATAAATACAAATAGCATCGCTATTGTACGTACCTACTGATACTATAAGATCACTTAACCTTAGTTCTACGGTATTACAGTGTACAGGATACAGCGGTCGCTCCAATATTGCCAGACATATTGTTAGGAAGGTAACAAGATCGGTGACGATCGAAGTACTATAACATGCCTGGGGTATGCACAATGCGGCTACATACCCTAGTCTAGTACATTACGCATACTTACATCCTAGTAGTATGCCGGGGCAGTGGCCGGGGTGATGGAGATTATCAGCGAGGGTCAACCACTTAAAAGCTAGTGTGCTAGTGTACCCCCGTAAGAGGAACCTACACTAGGCTTGGACAAGGTAAAGATATGTTTTACCTACCGGCAACCATACCTTATACTAATCTTTTTGGAATTATGGTGGTGATGATTAACGGTCAAACGAAGACTAGAAGCTACACTAAGTATGAGAAGTTTTCTTGAGAGACAATTTGGGGAGAAAGTCACTGTGGCCTAACAATCTCTTCTCTTTAGTAAGCTACAGGAATGGCTAGGATGAGGCCACTGTAGGTCGTGTCATATGGTGCACGAGCTTGAGACACTGTGGTACGCGTAACAAAGTACGATGATACGATGATCTTATCCCTTGGCCTCCAGAACCCAATTCTCCATATCGCTCCGACCAGACGGCAAAGGAGTACAAACTCGTTGCTGGATTTCGACGTCGCCAAAATGAATCTCTAAGCCAGTTTGTCGAGTCCCGAAGCGTCTAGTAAGCTCGACAACAAGCAGAGCAATCATCTTTTCGCCGAACCCGGCCGCCGCAGGACATAAATGTTTCCCAACACCAAAGGGAAAATAGCTCAGCTTTTCCCGGTCCCTCGTATGTAGCCCTAATTGGGTGGCATGCCCTGACGTCTTCGTGGCGTCCTCGTGAGACCAATTGTGAAAGCGTGTTGGTTTAAATTGGAGGGCGTCATTGCCCCAAACGTCCCAGTCCCTGTGACAAGCTTCCACGTCGGCGACAACGACGCCGCCCTCGTCGTCCGTTGTCGACATTGCACGATATATGCGTTTTGTTGGAGGATATAGACGCAAGCCTTCCTGTTATCCATAGTTAGTTGTGTAATCGTGAGTTAACATGGCACAAACGCCGCTAGCCTCTTGGTATAGTCGACTAGAGCAGAGAGAGCCATCCTAATATTGGATGAGGCTAACCTTGGCGATCGCTAATGCTCGCATCTCAGCGTCATTGTTCTTACAGAAGCACTGCGGTACGTTTTTTACTGCTTCTTGAAGCTCTTCCATTGTGCCGGGGTCAACAGCCCGGCTCGCTATCGACACGAATGTCAGGAGAACGACACGCCACAGGGTTTCGTAGGCTGGCATGATTAGGTTCAAGGGGCCAGTGCAATCATCGTGCAGAGATTCATGGGGTAATAGTCTACCCAACGCGTTGTTGAGGAGCTTTTTATCGTATGCGGACGGTATAAAATGGCGGTTCTTGGACTGAATCCACAGTCGATTAATGGCATCTGTTGCTTTTGTTGCTTCGTCGAGATCAATTGTCGAAAGCTCAACGTCGAACAGGACACGAAGCACGAGGCTGAAACTAACGAGTCGTAGCACTTCAATACATTCAGAACTGCTCTCTCATATGACGTTTTAGACGGAAAATGTGCAGCACTTCCAAGATCGAGGGGAAGAAATGGAGGTGGATCATACTCACTCGGTGCCAGAGGTACAGACGGCAATTCATCCTTGAACCGGTGTAGACACAAGTCTAAGACCGTTCTGGTATCCTCACCGAGTTTGATCCATTTTTCAGTATGAACTAGACGGATAGCATTCTTTGCTCTTTTTAGGAACTCCTGATGTACTTGTCGATCATAAGTTGTGAATGAGTTATCAAGACCGAACGCCATGACGAGGCGGGTATTCGGCTTCGCCCTAAGTCTAAGCCGATCTTCGAGTGCCTTCGCGTTCAGGAAAGAGAAGTCGGCAATCTGCCGGGATTTTTCTATTTGGTGTCCGACGAGACGCCGACATTGCGAGCGTTCATGAAACCACTGAATACAACGTGCGACCAACGCTGAAGCGACTAGCGCAAGAAAAACTGCAAGAACGGAGACAGAGCTCATCATCAGAGATTGTGCTAATAGAATGCAACTCGGCAGGCTCTCTTTCTTCTCCATAGGCCTTTCTGCGACTTTATTAGACTCGCCTCGGAGCATGCTATCTTTATAGTCGATGATTTTCTACTACGTGAGGAGTGTTCTAGTTCTTTGGTGTACCATGATAATGATTGCTCACTGCCGCCTCTCATGGATAGAACTGCTCGTTCCAAGGCGCAAACAGAGAAAACACATCATCTTCTGCAAACAGGCTCCCGCAAAGGCAAAGTATGAAAAAGTGTAGAGGCGTAAAATTACCCGAGATCCAGCCTGCTGATTCTCATCTGGAAGCCTAGTTTGATTTCCATCAAGACTCGGAGTTCGGATGCGACAGTAAGCTGACCAACTACCGACGGACTCTGAATGATTGGCTAACCAACAAAGCAGGGCTCGTCTCGAGGTGGCTTCTCCATCGCCAGAGTTTGCTACTGGTCGTTTCGGAAAGCAGGGGAGGAACGCAAGTGGTCGCGTGCAGAAAGACACGTCATGTTCGTAGGCCTCGCCTTCTCCACGACTCCAATAGATTCGAAGTTAATCTGATACAAAACCGAATGGGCTTTGCAGCAATAGTCATTGGGTGTCTGAATTTCCAAGACAGTTTGCTCTTTGTTCCCCAAGCCTAGCATCCAGACCACGTTGCTGCAGCCGCCCCTATCATTAAGTTATCACATCGTGATTAAAATGTGTTGGAGATATACTACCAGACACGTAGCCAAAGCAATAATACGTTACTCAGACTTCTGGTCTGCTTTATTCGAAACTAGGTGATGACCCGTCCTGTCCTTATTTTAGGCTCATGCAAAGGAGATCTTCAGATGAGCCATCGACTTGCACAAGCGGCTGGAACCAGCATATTATCACCAGAAGCGCCCTGCCTCTAGCCGGGCGATATAAGTTGATACCCTTCAATAGATAGCCGCCTAGGCCCACACTTACTGCGCGGCTACCTGCAATGGTATGGTTGCAGTCCAGCGTTGGGCAATCGTACAACTCATCCACTATAATTACGAGGACCATCGTTTGTTAATTCAAGCAATTTACGACATATGACGAAAGCATGACCAGACAGTCGAAGTCGATTCCTGCTTGCAGACAGCAGCAGGGCAAACCGGAGGATGTTTGTAAACACCCACGTTGCGTAAGCTCTTACCTACAATGTTACGAGCTTGGTATTATTGTAGAACGTACAGACTTCACGATCGTTTCGGTAATCGACGACCTCTAGACCAGCCCCAGTAATATGACATGAAATGTCAAGTTTAGCAAGAATCGATTGTCACGTCTTCGCTCACGCTTTTCGAAAGGGCGGAAACGTTCGAATCTTAAGTTGTGATCCTAAATGAGCATCAACTCAACACCAAAGTTTTATTATCATCTATGCATCCTTTGTAATATACGACAAAACGAAGCATTACGCAGACAACCACTCCCGTTCTCTCGAGCCAAAAGTCCGGATGAGGCCCGGAAGCATGCAGTGTCTCTAGGTACTCATCCGGAACGTTAGGCACAAATGAAAACAAACCGGAACCAACGGAAAGCTGAAAACCAGCAACTCATAACGAGAGCCAAAAAAGCAGTGTGACCGCTGTTGTTAGTAATTATCAAGTTGAGCGAGATATATCGGTTTCAGGGAGTGAAAGACGCTTCATTTATGGTTTTGGCTTCCAAAGGACCCCCTTACGCCTGTTAACTAAGCCAGAATAAAGAGTGAGCGATTCCCAAAAATTTTTACAGCCAGTTCGTTGCGTACTACCAAGAATAATTACTTGTGTTCGAGTACCGGACTTCGTTCCCCAGTACCAGCATGCAAGTTGTCACAGGTCTCGCTGCTAGTATGTTCGGTGCTAACTATTGTTATTGCACAAAGAGGAAGATTTATCTATCCTGTAGAACTTGAGGAGCTAACGTGTATAGACGGGCCGGAGGCCCATGCCCAATACCCCCGGTCTCCGGGTGTCATTTGTAGCGTTCCGTGACAACTCAAAAAAGAAATTCGGACTCGCTAAGAAGCGCCAATGCATATTATTGAGCTGTTAGTTAATATGTGACTTCATCTAAATAAATAATGCGATCTCTTGTGCATACTTTGAACTATTGGTGGATTCGTTTCTCGTTTATGACATAGTCGTGACATCACGTCAATGACATCACCTTCTACCAGAACCTATAATAGCAGACAGCTCGACCAAATAGATTATATTAAACCAGTTGAAAGAAGTTTAAACTTACAGCATCAAACTCGATCCTGGCCGTATCAAAAAACGTATCCCATATATCTTTCTACTGATCTTGACTATCACAACAAAAATCAACGTCGAGCATGTCGAACCAAGACGCCCACCAAGGCGGTGACCTGAACCAAATGGCCAAGGATGGCACAAGGAGTGAGTTTTATCTCCCACTGCATGTCCTGGCCATCATTTCATGATGCGGAACGCTAGCACATTTTACTAAATAACTTTACATGTGTAGTTCCCGGAGATGCTGGGAAAATGAACACAATTCCGTCAAAGGCACCGCAGCAAACCAGCGATGACCTCGGTAACACATCCTTGAACACCGCCGCCGATAACCCTATGGGCAGAGCGCCAGCCGATGATGACGCTATCACCGCAACCGGACACTCTTTGCCTTCGTCGGCGTTTTCAAAGCATAGCGGAACTGGTGGAAAGGACATGGCTTAAAGGGAAGACCTATGATAACCCTTCTATCGAATTATCTCATTAAGAATAACCCTAAAACACGTCAAGATGGGGTATGACGATAATGATCTGAGCAGGCTGGATCACATTTCTACTGGATCACGGCCGAGTTTCGAAGACACGAGTAATGATTCTTTCCATACCTGCCACGGAGCGCTACGGAATAGCTCTCGGAGACCAGGGATATCGGGCATGGGCCTAAGACCCGTACATATATATAGGCAGAATGTAATCTTAGCTATGTAAATAGGGGTTTCTCTCCTTGTGCAATGACAATAGTCAATATTACTGGAATTACCAACAGTTAAGAACTGTGACAATATACTTGATAATTAGTTAGATAAAACAGCCAATGAAAACATAATTGAGTAATTCTTGTATGTTGCTTCATATTTGTGCTTCGTATAATGCTCTTATCGTCACCGTTGTTTTCTTTTTATTGTAAATATTGTAAATATTCCGGTCACATTCCTACGATTGGAGGCAGTATGCGTACGTCCGTTGGCGGTATCAATAGACGACGTTTGCTCATTGCGACGGGTTGTTTGAAGTTACTTAACAAGACCAATATATCTCCGACAGGCATAAACTTCTTCATATGATCTGCTTGAGACTTTGAATTCTTTCTGGTGGCTGGCGAACTGACCGCGGGTTGTCAAGTGACTAGCACAAGCACTAGGCAGATGGCCGTGTTTGTTGAACTACTGTTGCACTAGAAGCGTTTTGGTATCTTATCTGTATCCTCAGTTAGAAGCTTAAGGCAGCTGGTAACGGATTGGCTGGGTATCTCTTGTAAACTGATCTCGAGCTCTGCTAAGAAATTATCTATCGCAAGTCGTTCACTGAGTTCGAAGTTAGTCTTGCGGCTGCTTTTTGGCTGTCAGGCTAGCTCTATAATTACTAGGTCGAAAACACCTATACTCAGCATGTGATTAACGCAGACTGTAATATTCTCGATACTATAATTGCAAAAATCTTCTTAAAATTTTATAGTAGGTAATATGAGAACGTGGTAACGGCGACGGTAAATATTCACTCGATAGTTTGTGAGCCCGTTACATCCTTCCCGTACGTTGCAACATATTTGGTTTGCCTGCGCCTAATCTTTGTCGATTTCATGGCAATGTTGTCTTGAATACGCACTAATCAGTTGGTAAAAGTCTACTTTAATAGGTTTATCATGTTGAATAAATAATGTAAGCTACCTAGGGAGTGTCGGCCAATCTATTTGACACGTCCCACCATTATATCAGTCCTGAGTCCAATCTGCCCAGCTGATCACCATTCTCATCCGATTCGACGAGGACCCCCCTGCTATGTGGCCTATATTTCACCTATATCTGCTTGCACTGCCGGACCTTCTGAACGTGTGATTGCGCGAGGGTTTCGAGTTGTTGCAATGGCCCTTGTTATTGTCTTCCTTCTCCTATCTATTGTCTCCCCTTGAGACGCAATTTCATTTCTGATATAACATTCACTGTGCGACCCATCAGCTTCACCCAGGCCTCGCCTTAATGTCTTAATTTGTCTGGTCCAGGCCCCTGTATAGTTCCACCCTGGGGAAGTGTCAGGGGATTGTGTCTCTAGAGTGAAGCTGGGTCACTGGTAGGTAGCCGCAGGATAGGAAGGTATGGGTAAGGGCTCAATATCATTGATTCCTGAGCCACTCCCAACAAGTTGGGAGGACTCAGATCTTTATATAGCTAGTTATCTGCTATGTCCCCACTATGAAAACAGCTGCTAGCCTCCTGTGTACTTAGTGCCTGACAGGAAGGGCCAATTCTCTAGACCACATGGCAGACCCCACCTCTACATGGAGTAGAGCGACCAGCGCGCGACTGGCTCAACGAATTCAAGGCTAAGAAACTCCGGACAGCTCTAGTGTAAGAGCTTCCTGCAGGCAGCCCTATCTCAACTCTGGACTAATAGTGTTCAGATATCTGGAACGCATCAATCTCCCCAGGGTATATACAACTACGCATCATTGAGGTCCACTGCTTCGCGCTTTTCTATGAACGAACAATTCGCTGCCACTAGGCGTGATTATGAATTTGGCTACGATGATATATCGTCTATATGGGAACGTTCTGAACGAGGCACCGTTAGGTCCCGTCAACTTGACGAAATGGATGCTGCTGGTGTTCCTTTTACCAACTCGGAGGAGACATCAGATCTTGACCCCGTCGTCACATCGCCGCCTCTTGGGGATAGCTATTTCTACGATATTCTGTGTGTGTCTCGCGAAAGCTCAGCTGAGGATATCCGGCGGGCATACCTTCGGCTCTTCTCTCTGCTCGATCCGGATATGCAGCCTCCGTATCTTCGCCAAGTTGCTGAGGATTATTTCATGACTATACAGACGGCCTTCGAAACGCTTCTTAACCCCTGCCAACGTGCAAAATATAACCTGGAATCCTATGAGTGGGGCTTGGCGAATACTAATGCTCCAGAGGCCCAAGAAAACCATGATCGGACCGCCCAGATAAGGAGACGCCTCGCTATTATCGAGACCGGATCAGGTATTTGGGAGCTAAGTACCAGGTTCGATGCCCGAAAAGCTGTCAAGTATGGAAGCATAATACCAGGCGAGGAGGGAGAGGGTTTAAGCTAATCGATATTGAAATGAATCATGCAGTGTCTATCGATATGACTGAACTCGACTGGAAGATATGTCGAATGGTGCAGCGACTACAACAATATTCTGGAAGTAGCGACACCACAATGAACAAGGGACGCAGGAAATACCCAGCAGCTAGGAGGCTTGGCGGCACGGTTATGACTCTTCGAGGGTCTATTTACGGGTTTCTACAAGAACGCGCCCCTGTTTCGTTTTCATCGGCCCGGCATCAGTTAAGCTCTGCTCATAGCACAAACCGAGATCAGTTAAGCTTGCTACGAAATGGATTAATACGGCCTTTGGTTGCTGTTAACTTACGACACATTATTCCCCATAGTTATCTTAATCACTCAACGGCAGGCGTCACGCAGACATCGATATTGGAGAATGGCCCCAGCCAAGAAGAAACAGTGGTTGAGATTGAATCGAGGGTACTTCCAGATCCGACCACCGCTGCGAGACTACGGAGATCAATAATTTTACCATTTGACAAACCCAAAAGCTTCGTACTATTAGAAGCGGAGCAAGGCCTACTGAACCGAAAACTCCCCAGACTAGCCATCACCCTGGAGCGGCCGACTGCAGGGGGTTGGTTGTTATTACATATAGCGAGTGACGATTGGCGAGGCCATCAAGATGAGAACTGTTGCTATTTTGCTGACTTCACAAGAATCAAGAGGAGATTCCTAAGTATCGGCATGCTGGGTAATGGACGACCGGATGGATTGTCCAGATACATGCCTCCCCAAGTGGAGATTGCCTTCAAGAATCGTGGCATCTCCGAGTCGCAAGAGTCTCGTATAGTGAACCGGTCCCGCAATAAAGGTATTTGCACTTTGGATATAGCATTGGATAATGATGAAGACGGTGCTTGGACTGTCACTGCTTTGGCCGAGCCTCAGTACTTCTCAGTCTCCGCCAAATATGCACGAGAAGTGAATTTATGTGCCCTTTGGCTTCAACGTTCCCGTGTAGCATCGCCGAAGGTCCACGACTCCCTATCCGAGGAGGCCAACAAAACTACCCGCCGACGGTTTTGTATCGAGGCTGAGATAGGGGCAGGCTCATCTGGTGCCGGTTATCTAGCATTCCGCTGTCTGAAGCGCATTGGACTGCTATCTAGGGTCGGCTTCGAGATGAGCCTTGGCATGTACTCACTACGCTTATCCATATACTGGTCACGCCTGGGTCAACGTATCAACGTCCCATTCTACCTATGTTCCCAATCTAGTGCCAATCTAAAGACTCTCCTATTGACCACCATCGTCCCCTTTGCCAGCTTTGCGTTATGGGAGCTATGGGACCAGCGTCGTCGCCAAAAGCAATATCAAAAGCGACTTGACACGCTTGAGGGGCAGCAGTACACCCAGAAACGCCGGGCCGAAGCGGACACGCTGACGTCTCTTATGGCGCCTGCTGTTGATCGCAGGCAGAAATCAGGGGCTACGGAGAACGGTTTGGTGATCTCGAGTGCCAAGTACGGTGTCAAATCTCGCGGTGCCAGCGATGCGACTGCCTGGGGGGCTGCAGAGGTTGCCGATGTCACTATTCCTGTAGCAGCGCTAGTCCATCGTAATCGGCTACTCATACCCTCCGGGGTACATAAGAGCTATATCCTAGGATTTTGGGACCCAGACCCGGTGGAAGAGAAGGTATTGCATATCCGATACTCGTACCAAGGAAAGGAGGCTACTGTCGAGGTAAGGGGTGATGACGAGCAGCTGGTACTGCCGCCACCTTCGTTACTGCATGCAAGTTGATGCATTGTATAAGTGTATTCTTACCTCTAGCGTTCTTATTAAATTCTTAAATTAATATTTTGAGGGATACCTCTATCCTGTAGATATGTTTCAATGTCAATCGCATGAGTCTCAGGGCTCTGCCCCCTTAAATAATGATTTGTGAGTCATGACATTGGCTTCCATATGGTCATGTGTAACAGGGGCGGAATTCAATTTAACCTTACTGAGTTAAATACTCGCCGTATCTCGTATTAACATGTCTCAAACCCAAGTTTCGATACCACTGGGCAAACATGCATAGTATATCGGTGCTACACCTAAAATGGGCAGTATATGAATTTGCGAGAGATATATAAGTTACGATTGGTATATACAAAATGGAATTTTATCCAAGATAAATGGAAATTGAGTTTGAACGATGCCAACAGCATCCACCGCACTACACTATGCCTCGTGATGCGTGGCACGTTCAATTCAGACTTCATGCATCCGCATGATCTAAAGTGGCCAAAGGTACGTAGCCCTCTTCCTTTTGGGATCTCCTGCCTAATAGGGAGCCAACGAAGTCTTGGGTTCGACTGACAACTCTGTCGAACCCCCAACCGCGTCCACGCCTCTTAATACCGCCCTTCTCCGCAAGAAGGGCTTCGTCCATCCAGCCAGGTCGCTTCCAGAATTTAAGAAGTAAGGAGCTCGCAACAACGCTGACACTGCTAGTAGCCATGGCCGCACCGGCAGCCATAGGATGCAGATGAAAGCCAAGAGGTAGGAATATGCCCATAGCAAAAGGTAGTCCTATTATGTTATAAACACATGCCCAGGCGAGATTAAGCTTGATACGACCGAAGATGGTGCGTGCCAGGCATAATGCTGCCGGGACATCCATCAACTGATTGGGACGCATCAAGACGACATCCGCGGCTTCCATAGCAACATCGGTTCCGCTTGCCATGGCAATGCCAACGTCAGCCGTAGCTAATGCAGGCGAGTCATTGATACCGTCACCAACCATAGCAACACATTCTCCCTTCTCCTTGAATTGGAGAATGATTTCTTGCTTCTGATCAGGGGAAACGCCAGCAAAGACGTCATCAGCAGCAATGCCAACCTGAGAGGCTACGGCTAAGGCGGTCGACCGCTGATCACCAGTGACAATAGCCGTTTTGATTCCCATACGATGCAAAGCAGCGATGGCTACTGCTGCTCCATCTTTGATGGTATCAGCCAGGCAGAGGTGACCAGCGTATGTGCCATCGATGGCAATAAAGATGTTTGTAGTTCCAGCAGATAGAGAAGACTTGTTAGAAGCATTCGCCTTCGTGTTGATCTCCTCGGAATCTTCCACGGCGGTCTCCGATACATCCACACTGCTCTCACGAAGGAAGCGAACGCTTCCAATCAGAACATTATAACGTGTGCGTTCGGCGCTTGTTGCCGGCTCTACGATAGCACTGACACCTCGTCCAACGGCTGCTCTAAAATCACCAATGCTGCCTTCGATGGTACCTTCGTAATCAAGGCCAAGCTCTGAGCGAGCGGCCCCTAGAATGGCCTTGCCAATTGGGTGCTCGCTGCCAGTCTCGGCCAGTCCCACAACGGTCCACCATAGTCGTCGACGCCATTCGTTTTCCTGCCAAAGAGATGGCAGTTTTGACACAGCCACACTCATCTTGCCGTGTGTGATAGTCCCTGTCTTGTCGAGGACAACCTGTGTTATCTTGGTACTAGTTTCTAGGGCCGCACCACCTTTGACGAGTATTCCGTTCTCCGCACCGACTCCAGTGCCGACCATGACCGCAGTGGGAGTAGCTAGGCCCAAAGCACAAGGGCAAGCAAAGACTATCACAGAGATGCAGAGCTTGACACAAACGAACAGCTTACCACCACTCTTCTCCTCGAGAAATATCTTCGGTGGGTCCTTAAGAGCATGGCTAAGAATCATCCAAACGATAAAGGTTAAAATGCCAAGAACAAGGATTGTGGGTACAAAGATGCCAGCCAGCGTATCGGCAAGCCGTTGGATGGGTGCTCGGGTTGTTTGGGCATCCTGAACTAGTTTGACAATTTGGCTAAGTTGCGTATCTCGGCCGGCTCTCGTGACGCGGAAATCAACTCGCCCATGGCCATTAACCGTCCCGCCAATGACATTGCTTCCTTTCTTCTTCTGAACTGGTATAGCCTCTCCAGTAACCATGCTTTCGTCAACATACGTTTCGCCCTGAATAATGGTTCCGTCGGCGGGAATCTTATCTCCAGGGCGAATAATGACGACATCGCCCACAGAGATGAGTTCGGTGGGGATCACTTTCTCCTCTGTTGCGTTACCCCCGTGTGCGGCTGTTTTGGCGTCTCCTGAAGCGGGCTCAGAATCCCAGGCTTCGGCAGCCTTTGCTGCCGCGATCGGATCCGCATAGACGGTGGCCATGGACGGTGCTAGTGACATAAGTCTGGAGAGCGCTGTTGATGTTTGACCTTTCGCCCGGTTTTCTAAGAATCGTCCCAATGTGATGAACGTTATCAACATTGTGCTGGTATCGAAAATGATGCTGGGTCGCGAGTGCGGTGGGAAAAGGAATGAAACAAGCATGGCAAATAGGCTGAAGAAGAAGGCCGCAGATGTACCTAGAACAACTAGAACATCCATTGTTGGAGATCCGTGCTTGAGGGATTTGTATGCTGAAATGTAGAAGCGCTTTCCTATGCCGAATTGAATAGGTATCGTTAAAATTAAGCAAATAATGTCACCAAGGAATAGGCCAGGGAAAAGTTCTAGGCCTCCAAAGTCTAGAATGGGGATGAGCATTGGGAATATCATGCTGATAAAGAGGACTGGAATGGCAAATGTAAGCGAGACCTGAAATGCTCTCCGCCACTCTTGGATTTCCCTGGTCTTCGCCAAAGACTCCAGTTGTGCATTGTTGTCGTTGCTGTCAGCAACCAGCGCGTTGAAACCTAAGCTTTCAACGGTTTCGACAATTGTGCGAAGGCCAGTGAGACCAGGTTGATGTGACACGGTGAGCCTCGAAGTGGAAAGGGTCAGCTTGGCCGAGCTGACACCAGGAAGAGCTAATAGAGCCTCTTCGATGCCCTTAGCAGCCACAGCATCCGGGTCTCCGTAAATTTTGAACTGAGCCGAGGAGGACGTGCTCTGGTCGGCAGCGTCAAATACGGTAGACAGTATCTTCGCGTCGAATCCTCTATCTTCAATAATCTCGGCGATCTTCTCTGGGGGGATCTTGACCGGGTCGTGCGTAATAACGGCTCTCTCTGCTAATAAGCTGATATTGAATCGTAAAATGCCATCTAAGCCTGTAAATCCACCCTCCACTGCAGACGTGCAAGCACCACATGTCATTCCCTCAATGGCAACCGTAGTTGTTGCGGCGGATGGTTTCAAATCGTTGTCCCCGGACGTAGCGTCTTTCCCGGGTCTAGTCTCCTCGCTATCAATTAACGTTGCGCCAAAACCTCGATCTTCGATAATCTCAACGATCTTCTCGGCGGATAGTAGCGTAGCGTCATGTTCTATCACCGCTCGTTCGGACAATAACGATATACTAAAATGTTTGACTCCACTGACATCCGCGAATCCCCCTTCTACGGCGGATGTACATGCGCCACAGGTCATACCTTCGATGGCAATGGTAGTAACGGTGGTGGCAGGGCCGTCGTCTCCCCTATGTTCTGCAGAGGCGCGTTTAGGCGTTGTCGTCGATGAGGGTATGTCGGTGGAAAGCACTTCGGCTTCGAAACCACGGTCTTCGATGATGTCTTTGATTTGCTCAGCGGAAATTAGTTGCGGATCGTGCATGATCACGGCGCGTTCCATAACTAAGCTGACAGACACGTTGCCGGCGCCTTCGACTCCTTTGAAGCCTGCTTCAACGGACGAAGTACAAGAGCCGCATCTACGGGCCGTTAGTTTCCTTCTTCACAAGAGGCGACTGAATTCATGGGCTTCGGGTGCCGTACGTCATGCCGCCGACTCTTAGAGTCGTCGTAGCCCATCTAACGGGTAAAGGACTCATGAGAGGACCCAAAGACTCCCTCTGAGGGACTTTGATGTATGTCGGAGCCATGGCGAAATGCGCCGGGAGGAAGAGCGACGGCGGAAATCACGAGGGGGATCGGCGCGAATGGCGCGAACGACTTTGTAATCTAAGGTTGTATGTACGAATTGCGAATACAGCTACGCAAAGAACTGCATCATATGTTGGTATTACTGGGTAGAACAACGCCTACAGAAACAAGGGACGGACGCTGGAATGCGCAGTGGCCAAATAGAAACAGGTCGGTGAAGAGCCAAGAAGATGCCGGAGAGGAGGCCAGCTCGTGTGCGGATGGTTGTGTTGCTTAAAGAGATTCCCAAAAGAGAGAGTAGCGGGAGATACCCAAGCGTTTGGAGGACGAATTGAAGTCGGATGATCCAAAGGAATTACCAGACATGGTGCAGCAAGGGGCCTTCTCGGGTTTGGCGGGCGGGACAAGAAGATCAGGTACCTTGGCTACTTGCAGATTAGTGGTGTTGCGCTAGTGTGCATAGGTACAGGTACGTTCCAGGACGCCGCTAATGCCGCACTTCTTTTTAATGAGTTTGTAATCCATAGAGTCATCTGGACGTGCATGGGGTACGGAGATATCTCTTAATCAGCAGTACTATGTAACTCAATCGTGACCTTCACGCTTCCTACCTACTACCTATTACGTACGCATTTCCCTCTATCGCTCGTGAACTCCGCGAAGCGACCTGACCAACAACCAAACCAACCCTGTAGAGAAAACAAGATCTGGCACACCTGTACGCGAGTACCAGCTGTTCTACCCCCGGTGGTTACAGCACGAAAGAAGTTCCAGCCCCAGCCTTATGTTGCGTACTACAACCATTATCACCGAAAGCGGTAATCCAAAGCGCCACGCTGTGCCGTTCGTATACCTATTGCCCGAGGGGACACGTTGTGTTCCTGGCAAGTCCTTGCTATCGTGGTCTCGTGGCTATCCGGAGAGTGGTGTTTTGTCGTCAGCGCTGACGATAATCTTGAGTAAATTGATTGACTAGATAAGCGGGCGAGAATATAATCCGGATAATTGACTCGGATGAAACGGCGTTGATGAAAACGCCATGGTTGGTAGTCGAGGGTAGGTAGTTCAATTTATCTGCTAGAGTGTCCTTTTCGGCATTTAATTGAACCCCTTCAGTGAGCTTTAGATGTTCACAGCTACAATACATGGATTTCAACGTGATACGCATGACCTGAGATAAGCTTTGAATCTTATTCAAGCTACTAGACTAAGCCAATGATGGTTGGATATCGCGAGCTCTATTCACCATGCCTTATCCGAATTCTTTAGTCCTCGTCTTTCGGTGTACATCCCGTACCGATCAGCCCACTTTCCCACCCCAGCATAACCCGTAGCTAGCAGTCTCGTAGCCCCGCGTTACGGAACGACAGTGGTGCTACGAGTTCAAACAAGTGTGATACCATCATTGAAACATCACCTGTGCATCTTCAACCCACCATATAATCGCTTTATCTTTGTTAGATACAACACCTCCCTAAGTACCCCACCGTAGTCCTCTCCAACCGCATCCAATACACCAAATTTTGACACTGTACCTACTGAAAGCGCTGCATTAAGTTTTGCCTTTTCACTTGGCACGCATTGAGATCCCTGGACATCAGTGCCGGCCCGTCCATCCTCGTCGTTTTACATTCTCCACGGTTGCATTTCGCAAGGCTGCCGATATACAGAATAGCTCAGCTCAGCAGCGGCACGAGCCTTGTAACCTAGATCCTGGACAGGCTGACCCCAGCCCGGCGTAGCCAACTACGGGTCGTCTTACACGCCAGAACATAAATCACAATGGAGCAGACGAAGGCCCTGAACGCCCTGGAGGTGAGCACTCTACCTGGTTATCCTGCGTCGTAGGACTTACTAATTAATTGCCCGTCCACTGAAGCCCTTCCTCGCTCTGACCAAATCGGCAACATCACCCCGCGCAGCAGCTAACCTGATCACCCAAGCGACATCCAACCCCAACACATACGTCTTCACGGAGCTCCTCCAGACGCCACAGATCCAAGCCCTCTCCCAATCGCCCGAGCACGCGTCCTACCTCAAGCTCCTCGAGATCTTCTCGTACGGCACATATGCCAGCTACCACACATCATCAACGACCCTCCCACCCCTCAACGACGCCCAGGCCCTGAAGCTACGGCAGCTGTCCCTGCTCACCACCGCCAAGGGCCCGCATAACCTCACTTACGAGGCGCTGCAGCAGGGCCTCGGTCTCCATAATGCCCGCGCCGTCGAGGACCTCGTCATCAGCGCCGTCTACGCAGGCCTGGTAGATGCACAGCTCGACCCCCGTAACGCCCACGTACACATCTCCTCCGTGTCACCCCTGCGGGATCTAGAGCCGGGCGCGATCCCGTCCATGTTGAATGCCCTGCGCGCGTGGTCGGCACGCTGCTCCGCGACGCTCGAGGACCTCGACTCGCAGATGGCATATATCAAAGCGGCCGCGGCGAAGCGCCATAGCAACAAGAAGGCGTGGGCCGAGCAACTGGCGAAGCTCGTCGAGGAGGAGCGGCATTCGGACCAGGGCGTGCACACACAACGCCACGGGGCCATGTTGAACCGGGCTCTGGCCAGGATGCAGGGCCAGCGGTTCGGCAAGCGGGGGAGCGGAAGTCTGGAGGCGAGCATGGAAGACGACGAGGCCATGGACGTCGACGAGGAAGAACCCGACGACGGAGAGACCACAGGCGGCGCGGGCGGCCCGGGTAAGAAGCGGGCTAGTCGCCGGAAGCTTTAGTGTGACTCTAAGGGCTGCACGACCGTCTGAGACACGAGAAGAATGATGCCAGGGCGAAGGCAGTATGAAATGCGTGAAGGTCCTGGAGCTTATAGAAACTGGCGACAAAGTAGCGGCGAATATCATAATTTGGCCATAATTCGCATCCGCACAGCACGAACAGAGAGGCCTGGGAAATGGGATTCTTAGACGGTGTATGGGGGTATTAGCAGATGTAGTCTACATAGCTACACCACTTGTTCCCACCATCCGTAGATAGCGAAGAACTACTGGGAGAATTTCGGGACGGCTGGTTAAGTGCCGCAGGACAGCGTTAAAGAGACCGCAGCTAGTACCAAGAGATATGCGCATGGCTAGAGTAGCATAGGTACTTGGCCATAGGGAAGTCTATGAGGCCAGACATTGGCGACAGAGAATGCATCATGGTCACAAACACTGTCCAGACATAATTTACGAATGAATCAAATTCGAATCTCGAACCTCGCGGCGCACTATGACAAGTCTGGTACAAACACTATGAACGCCGACCATAACTCCTTCCTCCCCTGTGTTTGTGATGCCATCAGGCTCGCCAACCGGCGTGGCGAAAGAACAGCAGATTTTGAAAGTGTTCTACAATTGTGATGATGATGATTTTTGACAAATGAGATGTTCTGGCTGGGTGTGAGCTGGAGCGCAGCCCCGGGTATTGCACAATGACCATGTCGCCTCCCGTCGCAACCTATCTAGTAATTAACTCCTTCAAAAGAATCGATGACGGCAACTCCATTATTCAGAACATGACGACGAGGACCTGCAGAAAACCAGGCCAGAAAGAAACAAGCGAACTAGACGAATTGGTCGTGACATCGTAAACAGGGTGCGATCCGAATCGGCCGACCACCTGGTTGCTTAGAGGCGTTTTCCTGGTACAAGGATAAAGAGCAAGGAAATAGCGGCGTCGACCAGAACGGTCACGGCTATTACGGTGATCGAGCGCTTGACCAGCAGCTTGCGGACGTAGGGCTCCCGGATTCGCACGAAGGAGAAGGGCGTGTATTCAGTAAGACCGAGTAGAGCCATGATAGGATCCAAAGAGTACTGGTATGATGCGAGGCAGTACACACCAATTGTGAATGGCAGAATCTCCTATTAAAAATTGTTAGCAAGGTGCTAAGAAGGTTATGGGATTCGAGGGGGTGAACATACCCAGCTGCGGGTGCCACGCCGCGCATTGAGGAAAATGAGGACGAAAGCAGTCCAAAATCCACCGAACATAGAGATGAGGCCAAGGATCAATCGGGCAATAATAGTAGGTGGGATTAAGTTGCCCAGAGCGCGAGCTCTCAAGAACCCGGGGAATGCGTCTCGCTCCATGGCTTGGAAGACGTAATCCTTGGCCACGTCGAACACTTCAGGATCGTCACGTCCGTCCTGCTCAATTGCAATGGTGATGTCTGTGGTGATGGAGCCGGGTAGAGTGATCTCGCGTTCGGCGCCAGGGAGGAGAAAGGTGTATAGGATCTTCTCGGCCGACGCCCTGATATCATCTCTTGCGACGGCGTGCAATGGCGAGTTGGAGTCTGAGGTAATACCTTGGGAGCTCAGTTGTGTGCTGGCCCTCGTCCGTCGTTCTTGGCTGGTTTGTGGTGAATCGTGCAATACGCTTGCGCTAGGTGCGGGTTGGTCTCGTAGGTATGCGGACATCTGCGCGTTCTGCTCTCGTTCCTTCTCCGTCCCCATCGATGGCCCAGCACCAAGATCGCCAATCGCTTCCAGCGCCCTCGAAGATCTCTTCGATTCCTCCTTCTCGAGATCCGGGGTCCCAACTAATACAGATCTCCGTAGCTCTCGCACGTAGTGGCGGCAGAGTGACATGTGTTGCGCAACATCGAGCCTAGCATAGTAAGTCTTCCGCAAGATCCATAGAGATGTCTTTCATAAACCTACCAAAAGTCTAGGTAATCAACTGATCGTTGTTGATCGCGCATGTAAATGTAGAAGGAAAACAGATCAACAGGCGGGTGAGTCCTGCGGCTTAGAACTTCGAAAAGCGTAGGCAATCGATTTCTCTGGAGGTCGGGCATCGGCGAGGGGACTTGGCTCTCGTCCGGGGGACCATGGCCCTGGAACGCCATTTCGAAGAATTGACGTGTAGAGTAGTGCGATATTAACAAAACTATAAGACTGCTGTCCAGAACCTAATAACACAAATGACTAGGCTATCTCAGGAGACGTTGCTTGCGATGAAGTTGATTATTGTGTTGAATGAGGGCGTCGGGAGGTTGGTGTTGTAGGAGGAATCGGCGTCAAGTGTTATGTTATTCTGGCGTTTTCGCAGAACAATCGATCTTTCGTGTACGAGGCTCAATTAGAAAGCCCTTGGCTAACAGCGCAGTGAAGCGAACGAGGGAAACTGCGCGTCGCGCTGGGTGATCAGGATCGGAATCGCGACTGGAGGTTTGTTCAAGGCATGAAGTCACAAAATCGAGAGATTCATCCCAAGGGCGGGCCAACTGTTTCGAGCTTGGTGCCTGCGGTGCCTCCTGAAATTACCTCCATTTGGCACCCGGCTATGGTGTCCAATCACAGCACGTTATCGGCTGCACCGTAACACGCAATTCACTGTTGCGTCACTGCCCTTGACTGCTTGTTCAAATGACGTTCAAAGCAACTTGATCAATTAAAAGCAACATCTTGCAGCACAAGTTGTAGCAATAGAGTCTAGACAGCTAAAAGAAACAGTAATTAACAAGAACTGATCATTCAAACAAATAGTGGCGTTTGGCATGCCTTCTTTCCGTGAGTGAATCTTGGCACTAGTTAACTTGTACATGTATGCACGTGGATACAGCAAGGATGCGCAAACCTCGTAAAAGATTTAGGTACGAAGTACGGAGTACTGTACAGTACTTTCTCTGCTGTAACCAAGTTGGGTGTAGCATGATAACCACTTTTGCTTAGCTCAGCTCTGCCTAGTAACTGGGCAACAGCATTTGTGCAATTCATACGGATAAGAAGGCATGCCTCGAAACTACCCTTGCAGCCGTGAGGTCTTTTTATCGACTTCGATCCCAACTGGCAAGTCAGTTTCTCATTTTGTAGCCTGCAGCACTATGTAGCCGCCGCCATTCCTCCATAAATTGTCTAGCCTGAGCTGGATAGATAGCAAGCTGCCTCCCATAATAATGATCGACCGCTTTTTGCTGCAGAGCAATAGTTGTGAGCCTAAGCCGTGCCTGTACCACTCCACCAAGAGTGCGGACACGGCATTGATATGAGCTCAAATACAGGATTCTAGCGTCGTGATAGAGCATCAGCTAGCAAGACGCTCGCTTACCACAGGACTTCCCATCCCGCCTCTGCGTGAGGTGTCACTCAACGAGTGCTCCAGGCCTTGAAACTCAGACTTAAACTCCTTCTTTTCCCTACACCTTCGCGCTGACTCAAAGTCGATAAGAACCGCCTTTCCGTCCCGCACTAGGAAATTATGTTTGTTGATATCGCCATGTATTATGCCCAAAGAATGCAGCTTCGCCAGGACGCTCTGGCAAACTGATAGGTCTGCGGGTTCTGCCGTTCTAGCGCCGTCCACATTTTCCACGATGAAGCCGATGCATCGCCCGGCCTCTATGATGTGGCCGAGAAACTTGGGTCCGACTCCTTGGCCGTCAACCCACTCGTACGCGGTTGTTTCGGCCTCGAAGTATGGCGTCTGCCAAGGAAACTCGGTAAATTTAGCGATTACCGGAGACTTGAAGAGCGGATGTGTGACCAGGTGAATGTTCTGACGTATACGGTCCAGCTTCTTGAGTTCCAAGTGGTCGATCTGTGTATGTTGCCAGATATTTTTGACTCCCAACAGGTCGCTCTTCGTAGTACGGGAGAAGACCGGGTGTCCGGTAAGTAGGTCTTTAGAGATTTGACCCTCATTCCAATCCCCGGGAGGAAAGGGGGGCAGCAAATCAATTAAGACTGGTGCAAAGGTTCGATCATCCTTTGGAAACACACCCGGGTCGACGGTAATATATTTAACATCTTTATCGTTAATTAAGACGCGGTACTCGCTCTCCTCTTCGTCATCAAAATCGACCAGCGTTGCCAGAATTTGAATATTGCTTTTTGCTTTAGGCGCCATTATAGCGTCATATACTGAAGCTGATAGCTCAGACGAACTCATTGATGAAAAAGCGGCTGCACACAAGAATGATTGATGTTAAGCAAAGGTTGAGGATTAAAGGGCCTTGTACGGGATGAATGTACTCATTTAGAGCGGAATTGGACGAACACAGGACACGAAAATCACCCATATAACATCTAAAGCCGCTGGCAGGTTTTAGAGCAATGCGGTAGAGCGATCGACCCAACGGTCGGTTACCTCTTTAGGGCCCGAAGTTGCGTGTTAGTGAGAGTTGGCCGACGAGGCATTCTCTTCACCTGAGTAGTGCATGAGACTTATACGTAGTGGTAAGAGCACAGAGATATGAGACTAAGGGCACCGTAAATTGCTGTATAAGGTAGGTAACTAAATAGGTCATTACAGATCCAGGGATCCACGGGCAGGCGCTAATGCCGACAGTAGAGGTCGCAGAACGTTTATGATGAAGATGCGTGGTCTTCGCCTCATTCACGGGTACTAACAACTAGGTAGTGGCAGAGCCCATGCCACTCACACATAGAGCCTCTACTTAGTGGAGCCCGCTAAGCACTATCTCATGTACGACGACGATGGGCTAGGTAGCCAACATTGAACACCGCAAGAGAGCCACAGGAGGTAGTGCGCATGTACTAATTCTCGTCACGGCCGAAGCGTAAATGGGATCGTCGTACGCTTGTTTTACGGATAAACAAGAAGTATTTCTAATCTATCGCCTTTACTAAATGGTCATCGATATTATAGTATTTGCCAATCGCTTCATATCATAGAGATAGCTCTGTATGAGCATACGTTCCTGCCCTGGCATTGCTAGTGTCATAGTGGAATATATAACATCCCGTCCTTCATCCATACTTAAAAAAAATTGTTCAGACCAAGGCCACAAGCCGTTTAAATCTCCCGAGCTAAAACACTTTATATCCAACTCGTATTGGAAGTCTAGCACGCTTTGCCTAGGTGAGACGTTGAAAAAGCATCCGCCGCGAATAGCAAATTCGGACTTCACTGATCCTTACTCACCACTTTTGAGAAATAAACGCCGTCTTTGCAAGTCTCTCCAACATGTGTATACAGTATTATAACGAGTCAAGAAGGCTCATTGCGCAGCGATTTATGCGCCAAAAGTTAGTCAGTGTTGGTAAGTTTAGCGCAAGGAGTATGTTGGTAATGATTTATAGCGGGAGATCATCCGGTTGGCCAACCGAATACTGCCATTGAGTTAAATGTTGTCGACCATTGTCGAGGGGACATTGGGTTTCAAGACGGGCGTTATCTAAGGTAAAGTCGAGTATTCTTAACTTTCGAGTAGTGTAAAGCTTGAGCTGATCTTGCTGGTTGATATATATATATATGTGTGTGTTTCTTCTCCATTATAACGGACAGTCGAGAGAAAGCGACGTTGCAAGAGATGAGGCTTAAAGGAGAATTGGTTTACTAGAGGATCCACATATAGTGCCCCCTCTTCGCTGACGCTCAGAGGGCACCAAAACTCTGGATTAGGTTAAAACTTTTGGATTAGTTAAAAGCGTTCTAATTGGTTAATTGCCTAATTTCTACTAAAAAATTAAATGGAGCAAAGCTTTTTAATTTAAAAAATTTTGTTTTTAAAATTTTAATAAAATTAAAAGTTATTATATTATAAAAATACTTTAAAAAAAGTAAAAAATAATTGCTTGTATAGTTTTTTTATTAAAAGCATAAAGTATGCGTTATTTAGCTTTAAACTTTAGTAAAGCATACGCTTTTAATTAATCTAAAAGTTTTAACTTAATTTAAAGTTTTAGTGCCCTTTAAGCGTTAGCGAAAAGGGGGCACTATGTGTAAATCCTTTAGTATCTCGTTAAAAAAAAATGAACGTAAAAGGCAGTATGATATTATAGCTTGAAGTTACTAAGGTACCTACCTTACTATCCCTTTGGGTGCCGCTTCGGCACCAACATCCTTGAGTACACCGATGATTAGGACCTGGGCCAATTAAATCATGTATATATAGATACCTCGATTTACACCTAATTTGCCCTGTGCCATAGGTCACTGCAATAACTATCGTTACAAAGTGCTTCATTGCCTCTGCCTCCGCAACGAAGTCACTCCTGTTAGCAGGGATAATGTGGATCAAATCGGTGTCTATTTTGTGGTTGGTGCCGAGTCGGCACCCAAAGGGATACGTTCAAATGTTGGTACTTGGTGCAGGGATAGGTATTTGGTACCTAGGTACTTAGATATCTTTGTGGCTTAGTACAGATTATGGTCATCTCCAGCCACACCACAAACAATAACGTAGTAAAAAGCACGACCCATTCCCAAAATTCCCCCTCCACCCTAGGATTGATTGGCTCGTTTACCGAAGTTTCTCCATGCCCTCAGCTTCCCACATTTGGCCTGGGTTTTTTCTCGATTTCGCCAGTCAATCAACAACCACCCACCTCCGGACATTTCTCGACAACTAACCACAGACACCCACAGCAGTAAGCACGCCGCCTATACGAGACCTCGCCAATCGAACGAAGTACTGATTTTCTAAACTACAGAAAATGTCGTCCAAGGGAAAGAAGCCCGCGAAGTCCGCCATCGAGCAGGTCGTTGCTCGCGAGTACACCATCCACATGCACAAGAGAGTACGTCACCCCCGCCCGGCACGAGCACGACGACGGCGATCCGTAAGAAATACATGAGGGCGAATTGCTGACGATTTGGAAAGCTGCACGGTGTGACCTTCAAGAAGCGGGCCCCTCGCGCCATCAAGGAGATCAAGGCTTTTGCCGAGAAGGCTATGGTACGACAACATTCCCATTACGCATACTCCCATTTTGAATGGCGCTCGCGATCCGTATCGATGACTCCCGTAACAATTGATCAATATCGGAACAAGAAACTGACATGCAAATCTGCAGGGTACCTCGGATGTCCGTGTAGACCCCCAGCTGAACAAGAAGGTCTGGGAGCAGGGTATCAAGGGTGTCCCATACAGACTCCGCATCCGCATCAGCCGTAGACGAAACGACGAGGAGGATGCCAAGGAGAAGCTCTACAGCTACGTGCAGGCCGTCAACGTCAAGAACCCCAAGGGTCTCGTGACGGTTGTCGTGGAGGAGTAAGGAAGGGTGGCCGACCAACGATATCAATCAAACGAAACGGCGCAAAGCAGACAAAAAACAGGGTCTTTTCTTCGTTCGAGATAGGAAGACGGATGAAGAGGATACCGGATGGGCACGTTCTTGTAGGGCATGGTTTCGGAGTTCCTCCTGGCTTCATGGAATTTAGCCTCACTAGTCGATGAATCAAGACATGTGAGCACCTACGAGCTCGACGAACACCCAAAGTGCCACGTGATTGGCAGGAAAATGGCTTACACCTACTCCTGTTATGCCGATTCTGTGAGATGAAGCCGACCCTGGACACGGGCGTGGTAGTGTTTGGCAGGGCATTTGCCTAACTCATCTAACAAATGCCACCCAAGACTTTTTGTAATTCAAATCTTCTAGGTTACGATTCCAATGTCACGTTATATGCTTAGAGGAGGATCTATGCAATTTGAAGTTCATGGCGATGTCATTGATAGGTGAACTCGTGGTCTCCCATCTTGTGCAGGTATGCTAACGAATATCCACGTTAAGCGCGCCAACCCCCACCATAAAAACAAAATTCATAGACAATAAACCCCAATACAGTTATCCAGGCATCCCCGCTACTCATGCAAGGGTAAGGGGTTATCAAATCAACTCCTGTTCTCCAATGCTAGTGACTAGGCCCTCGAAATTCCAGTAGAGCCAAGTGGTGCTCGAGACCCAAAGACCGGTCTATAATACAATCGCTACGTTTCGCATGTTTAGTCGTCATCAATATCGCGGTGACGGCTCATAACCTTCCGCTTGAACTCCTCGGCATCCTTGTCCCAAATTTCAGCAGCCTCGCCATTCAGCGGCGATGAACTACGGATGCATGGTCAGTGCGAACGTCCCTTGGGCTGGCACACTATGGGAAGAGTAGTAGCGTGGGTGAATACTCACTTGTTGGGTTCCCCGAGAAGACTCTGCAGACTCAACAGGACCGTTTGGACATTGTAGGCCGCCGTCCACTTATCCTTTAGGATATCAAGGCAGATACGGCCCGAGAAGTCGACGTTCGGGTGGTAAATGGGCGTCTTGAACAATACAGTCGGCGGCGCATAGGGGTAGTTCGAGGGAAAGGCGAAAGACAGCTTAAAGGTAAGACCAGCGTAGGGAGTATCTTCGGGTCCCTCGATCGTCGCCGCCCATGACATCAGGTTGCCGTCTGCTGAGGGAAAGGCCGAGACACCCGGAGCTGGCGAGGTCATCAGCTGCATGAGCTCTGTTTGTAGTCTGTAGTTCATCATGTTAGAATAGGCGATCTCTTTGATGCGCGGGCATGTGATGGTGCTGACGGGACCAGAACCGTCGTACCTCTTGGTGACACTCTGTCCATCGGGTGCCATTCGGGTGCCGCCGAGCTTAGCAGCCGCGACGCTACCGGGGGCCGAGTTTTGGGAATCCTCCATTGAGTAATTCATTTTCTTATCTATGATGACGATGGCCCGTGAAAAGACCAAGCGCAGAGAATCTTGGTCGCGGTGTGGCTAAACGAACAAATATATGCTTTTTGCTGAATTCGGAGGTTGCGATAGTGTGATGAATTGGAAACGTAAAAGTTGAAAGAAAAAGCAGGAAACACTGGAATGCGGTGGCTGTTAGTATGAAAGATCCATGTTGCTCAGACAATCACGAAGCCGTTTCACTTGTATGTATGATCAAAATTCCACTTCAATTAGCAAACAATGACAGGGACTTGCCAAGTCCAGAAAGAGGAGGGGTTGTGGGTTGTGTGTTCGAATGCAAGGTTAGAGCTGATTGTACGAACCTTGTTTCTATAGAGCAGCAAACTAGTATCTAGGGAGGTGAGATGCCTTTAAAGTCGTAGCAATAGGAGCCGGTGATAATATGAGGAAGAAGTTGCAGAGAAGGCCAGTCAAGAAAAATTCGTGGTGCAGCTTCAGTTTGGGCTGGTAAACAACCAGAGCTCAACAATATTAATGATTCTTAGCGTCGAACCCTTGTCCTGCACCATTTTGGTTGTCAGCCCCGCAGTGCCTTAGCAACCGCCCACCAAGATACCTACCTACTGTACAGATGAGTGATAAGATCGGCGTCAAACACCATCAAGCCATTTGATGCACTAAGTACAGTGGTAGCAATAACCAATCACATACCTGTATTTTGAGGCAAGAACTACCTAGGTACCTACCTATGGTGAGTGCCTGCTCAATGTACCTGTTTGGTGTTTGGTGATACAAGACCACCTGCATGAAGGCCGACCATCAGTGATTGCCCATGAAGCGCCTGCCCCAAGGACCTGGATCAAGCTAGAGCTTCACAACCAACGAATTCCGACAAAGTGACCTCGCCCTCAAACATAAGAACAACACTGACCTGGCCCCCATCCTACCCTAGATTTAAGTAATTGACTCTCAGACGCGTCTAGACGCGTCAGCCATATCTACCTACTTAGGCAGCATGGTGAGTTTAAGCCGTTTTCAAATATGTGAAATTATTTCTTGGTGCACTGCTGTCGTCTGCTCCCCTTTGCATGGTGTTGTCGCGGAAGCTCTCCAACGATAGTTATGTTCTGTTTGATTTCTTCCTCTTGATTTTCCAGACGTTTGCAAATGTGAAATGAAGTAAACTGGTTTTGCCGTATTGACCTCGTTGGGTCTCACATTTGTACTAAACAATATGGAACAGTCTCAGTTAGATCCTCTACCGAACGATCTACCATTTAGAATAATATCAAGGACGATAGGAAGAGGAGCATATGCATCGTAAGGCGCTTTTCTGTTCTTCCAGATGTCAGTCAGTCAGTTGACCGATTCCTCAGAGTCAAGAAAGCTATGCCTCTAGATGCACCATCACCAATATTCGCCGTCAAGTTAATACATAAGGGTTATGCGCTCCGCAATGGTCGCATCTCTGCCAAGCAGATCGCCATGGAGGTATCACTCCATTCCCATATCGGTCAACACCCAAACGTGATCGAATGGTTTGCTACTGGTGAGGATCATGTTTGGCGATGGATAGCCATGGAGTATGCCGAGGGAGGCGACCTCTTCGACAAGATTGAGGCTGACGTAGGCGTCACCGAAGATATTGCACACCTCTATTTCCTTCAACTCATCAGTGGTGTGAGCTTCATGCATTCAAAAGGCGTGGCTCACCGTGATCTCAAGCCCGAGAATATACTCATGTCGGAAAGCGGCAACTTGAAGATTGCCGACTTTGGCCTGGCAACCATGTTCGAGTACAAAGGCCAGAAAAAGTTGAGCGCAACCATGTGCGGCAGTCCACCTTATATTGCTCCCGAGGTTCTTGCCTGTGCTAGAGCAGATAGACGATCGGATGAAGCATCCAAGTACGCCCCTGAACTGGTTGACATATGGTCATGCGGCGTCATCCTCTTTGTGCTACTCGTTGGCAATACACCATGGGAAGAGCCGACGGCACAGAGTTGGGAGTTCCAGGAGTATAGGAAAACGAACGGTCGCAGCTCCGACAGCCTTTGGGAAAGGATTCCCGCTGAGGCACTCTCATTACTTAGGGGCATGATGAATATTGACCCAAAAAGGCGATTCTCTTTTGCCCAGATTCGACAGCATCCCTGGTATACTCGGAATAATCGGTTTCTTGCGGCTGATGGCCAGATTTCTGATCCAATCAACGTAGCAACTAAGATGCTTGAGAATCTCCGCATCGACTTCAGCCAACAAGCCCCTGCCTCCCAACCACTCTCACAACCATCTCAAGATGCCATGGAAGTTGATGATATCGGCTCAAGTCACACCAAGACGTCTTTAAGTCAACCCGAAACGCCCATTAACGACGTTCTCTTTGATTGGGAGAGACCAGGTCTGCACGCCATCTCCTCCACGCAACCAACATCTGGAGCAGACGCATCACTTCCACCTAGCACCACGCAATCCTCTACCTTCTTTGATGCGCTTGCTGAGGAACCATCAATGAGCCAGTTTTCACAGACTCCGAGTGTGCCCATGACGTTGACACAGCGTGCAAGACAATTCCGAGATATTGTACCAGCACATTCTTTCACACGCTTCTTCTCGCATATTCCCTCACAACTACTTGTTCAAATGTTAAGCGATGCATTGCATAACCTTAATGTACCAATGCCATCGGCACATCCCTATATTGGTCAGGGAGATCATGTGGCTACGCTCAGGGTCAAGACTATCGACGACCGCAAGCAAGGCATACACGGCGAGATCTTAATTGATAAGTATCATCTTCCCGGATCCCAGGAATTGCTCGAGGTTCGTTTTGTCAAACTCAAGGGAGACCCCTTGGAGTGGCGCCGTTTTTTCAAGAAAGTTGTGCTACTATGCAAGGACGGAGTGTACAAGCCTGAGTCTTAGAGAGCAAGGCATCGTGGTCTAGATGCTGTTGGTATGGAAAATAATGATAGCACATCGACCCCTCCCTAGTAAGGGGGGCGCTTCATGTATTATTTGCACAACAGGTTTGCCGTGCTGTAGATATAGAGTTGCTAATACACATAGAACGTGTTACTTAATTGCGTCTAGCCTAAGGGTCGATGTAATACAGGGCACTTTGCAACGTGCCTTGTCTTTCCCGCACATAACAAAGGTCATGTGAATATCGAACCATGTATGTCATCATAGTGTCTCAAAGCAGCTCAGAAATCTGGGAGATGCAAAGATGCACAGCAATGCTAGCCAAATTCCTGCCCAGCCAGTAAATATCTGCAAGTCAAATAGCGCTTATAACTCCCCGATCATGCAAAGCCAAATTCCCTCCCATCCATATGTGCAAGTAATGAATATTACAATGCTTGAAGCGTCTCTTTTACTTCAACCCTCCTTTTGCTGGGGTTTACCCTTGTCGCCGGTTCTTGACCAAGGTAAGTTGAGTTTAGTCGACGACTTCTTAGATGATTTGGCGGGCATCTTTGCGACCAAGGCCTGGACAATGTCGCCGGTTCGATCAAGCATGGCCTGTTCGACGTTCGTGGCGCCGGCATGAGCAGCGGTCATGTAAACCTGCATGCCTGGCTCTCTCTTCTCGACTGGTCTCAGCCCATTCACCTCCGTCCAGTCTTGTCCCGACTTTTCCTGCTTCTTGTCCTTTGTCTCATTCGTCTGTTCGGGGGAACGCTTCTCTTCTAGCTGGGGAGACGATTCGACGGGGCAGGGAGAGGTGCGCACCTCTATGAGCCGCCTTTCTCTGTCGCGGAGAGTCCATATCTCGTCAAAGCAGAACCGCCTAACACCTTTCTGACCATGTTCTCCGGCCTCGGGAGATGCGGCTGCCGCGGCACAAGGGAAACTACACATTCTCTTCCAAAGCCCGCTGAGACCGACGCCCCACGTTCTCAGCGTCTGGTCGATGCAGTCGATCAGCATCAGGAAGGCCTGCCCATGCCCGGAAAGGCCGCACGTGTTGAGGGAGTCGCAGCAGCACGTCGGGCACCGGCACATGAACAGGTGGATGTAGGCGTGCACCATCTCGTGGATCAGCGTCTCCACCAGGAACCACAGGGGGACGGGGTCCATGAAGAAGGTCGAGCCGGCGATGTGGATCTCCGACACCGGGCCGTAACCCCGGACGTAGTTGTCGCGCGTGAACCCCCACGGCAGGGAGGGCTCGAAGAGGGGGCCCACGAGGCGCTGTGCGTATCGGTCCTCCATACGCCAGACGCGGAAGAAGACGCGCGGACGTCCCTTGTTGACCAGGGCGCCGAAGAAGAAGAACTCGTCGAACAGCCGCATGAACAGGCTCAGCTCGGACGTGCCGAAGGGCTCCTTGCTTTCCTTGAGCTTCTTGAATAGCCGGATGATCTTCCGTCGTGCCAGGAGCTGTCGCGGTGTCAAGTTGAGGTATCCCTTGGTCGGGTAGAAGCTGGCGATGGTGTTCTCGACGAGACTGCGCGAGTCGTACATCTGCATCTTGAGTCGGAAGTCGAGCTTGGTTCCAATGCCCGTGTACCCTGGCCATTCTGGGTGCTGTCTTGGATTAAGCACGATTGGCGGGCTCAGCATCCATTTGAGTACAGCTTTCGCCATCTTCTTGCCTACCTCCTTGGTCGCCTTCTTGGCCGCTTCTTTGGGGATCTTGGGGATCTTGGGAACCTTGATTGCCTTTTTGGTTTGTTTCCATAGGCTGTGTTTTTCTTCGACCTTTTCGGGCGCCTGAGGCGTGTTTGCGTCGGTCGCGTTCTTCACATCCGCGTTCTCCACGTCCACGTTCTTCAAGTCCATGATTTCGGATTCGGCCATTGTGCAGTAAATGGTCGCAGATACTTGTGCTTAGACAGGGCTCAAATTATGTAGAACAACAGAAAACAAATGATGACAAGTGTATCAAGGGGAAAGTATGTGGGAAGCTGAAGGGCGCGTAAGGATGCCGACGGCGGGACACTTGGGCGTACAATACCCGATGAGATAACTAGAGGAGAGTTCTGATACCACGCTGTTCACAGTTACCTATCCTGGGTGTTGATTCCAACCTTCTAAAGCAGTAAGGATTCTTTCGCGTTGAAAAAGGGTTTGATATTGGAAGAATTATTGTTGTTGCTTAGTGTTGGGGCACTGGGAAGGGGATCATGAGGGTCTGCTACAAGCGTGAATTGGAAATGGGACACACGGGTCTGTTTCTCCTTCCTTCTGTTCGAGTTTGTGCAAAACCACTTGCCTTCAGACTGTCTAGCGGCACTGCTGTGTGCAATGGGCAACGCGCATTGGCCAACTCGTGGTTTACTACTGTAGACTCAGTTAATAAGGTACATGTTAACAAACTCCTATCCGACTAAGCAACCGGTTAAGCATAAGCTTCCCAATGCCTCATGTTTTTGCATATTTGTTAATAAAGGGATATGCTAGTTTTCGAATGCGTGATTTCTTCAACAGCTCCTTGTAACCCCTGAGAGGGAATTGTTGAAGACTTCCGAGGAAAGAACGAGATCAGTAGTCCGTAGAGGCTTGAACGTGCTATCCTCCCCAGTCTGTTACTGCTTCTAAACTCTGACCACCTGTACTACACTTAGAGTAACATACCTATGTCTGAGCAAGGGATGACTGAGAGACTACCAAAAGAGCGCTATGTATATATCCGTACAGCTATTAAGAGTACCTTATACGTCCAAAGTATTCAGTTGTTGGCTATAGATAAATCGGGATAGAAGCTTCTCTACAAACTTTATGGTTGCTGTCTACAACATTCGCGAGAATACTATAAGGGACCGTGATTTCAGAGTCTTTGCTTCGATAATTCATATTAATCTAGATTTGTCTCAATCGGGTTGGATTGTTACCGATGTGGCTCGAACCTATATTGCACGTAGCTAGTTTAACATATATAGTATTTCCTATCCTCGCTCCATGGGTATATCATCATCGCGGACAATATCGATACAAACCCAGACTAAATCTACTCTCAAGTCAAAGACACCCGAAATACCTCAAACATGGTTGGCAAAACTAAGAAATCTGGCAAGACAAATGATGTGAAACATCCAAAGCCATTTGCATACAGAACAGGGGACAATGTCCGCCCATCTTTGCAACCACGTGCATATAGAGCACGAGAACTTCTGAACTGCACCGTAGCAAGTTTCTATGAAATCAGCAATAGTAAACTCACATCACGTCAAAGACAAGCTAAGATGGACTTCATTGAGCTTTTTGAGCGCCAGGCAAAAATACCACTCAAGGACCTTGATGACTCAGACTTGGATTTATGCAACACCATGGTAACACTTATGAAGCATCTGGACGATTTCTTCTTCTTTGGATCTCTCACACATGGCTCGCCGCCGTTTATTCGGAAATTCGCAGTAACAAATTTACCATACGATACCGCGATAGGCCTCTGTAAAATAAAACTGCGCAATAACGGGTTGCCTGTCTGCAGAATTTTCATAGAGAAGGAACAAGCCGCCCTCGCGCAGATGGTGGCCACTTTGGTTCACGAAATGGTGCACGCGTTCTTGGGGGTATTCACGTGTACATGTGACAAATGTGTCAGAAACGACATCAATGCCGTCGGTCTCAAATTGAGTGGTCACGGCCCAATCTTCCGAGGAATGCATTACGCTGTGATGCTATGCATGGCTGATTGGAGTGCAGAATTGGATGTCGTTTTCAGGAAGGACAGCAACGGCACGTATGTCCACACCGGCTCTCTATCTTTGGAGAAAAGTATGCTTGAAGACGCCAAACAAAGCGATGCGCTGAAAGAAATGGCAATGCTACCCTACATCAAAAGCCCTAGCAATAGACTCCTCATACAGACCTCTGAGCACAGTATCTCGGTTGACGTGGCGCGGCTCAGGGCTAATGTTCGAAGAACTGCCGCATCAGTTAACAACAAGAGCGTTAAGCCAACTACTGCCAAAAGCCATACGAAGGGGGGGATCCCTTCAACCAGGGCACAGATCCTAAGAATGGAACCTGTACCCAAGTTTCTAAATGGCTCGAGTAGCACAGATAGCGAGGAACAGAACCGCTCGGCGCCCTTGCTAGATGAAGATTCTGAAATGGATTGGTCTGCCGAAGAGTCAATCGCTGAAGAGTCAATCGCCGAAGAGTCAATCGCCGAAGACTCAATGTGCATCTATTGTACTGCCAGTGCGTGTAAACTCCCCATTATGAAGGGCGAACATAGAGACTAGCTCAGTTAGGACGCCTCGGATGTGTGCAACTAGCCACTTATCTGTTATTTAAGCTTTCGTTACATGTTATGATAGACATGCTAGGGAAAGTTAATTTGCCTAGAGGCTGGTATACATTTAAATCCCACGAACTTGGATATTCTCAGTGTATTAGAACTTTCATAGACATATTTTATCCACAGTAAGAAACTCAACCCACAAAAGTCAGGAGGAATTTTCTGACTTAGTTCTGCTGCATCATCATATACTTTGAGCTCCAAAGAAACTTATAGGTCACAAGAATCACCACCTAAGTTATCAATCCATATAATGAAGATGAAGGAGATAGCTCACAGAATTTGTAACTTATGACGATATGTGGAATTTTCTTGCAGATATGCTCTCATATAGAACAGGAAGGAAGACGTTTCGTGAGACCAGCTACTCCACGAAGCATCAGTATCGAGAGAAGACCATTTCTTAACCAGACACGAATGTTTCTAGTAAAGAAAAATCTCGTACGGCTATCCTGTAATAGTGGCAACGGCAATATGAACTGGGGACAGGTGCTTGAGTTTTCATCTCACAATCGCCTGCCAACCCTTCCGCCCAATATATCCAATCACTCCCTCGTCTTCTAGTACTTCGCTGCCAAGTCGACCGGTAAGCACACTACGCTCATGCTCGACACCGCGAACGTAAAATGGATAGGCCAACCGTGGCGCGATAGCTTTATCTTGACCCGAATTCTTCTCGTTCCCGCTGCTGTCTGCCTTCCGAAGACCCCCTGCTGCGCCGTCTGAACAGACATCTGTACTTTCCCAAACAACTCTACCCTCTCTCCGTCGCTTCACAAGCCCACTCGCGTCGCGGTCTAGGGATAGGTACCAACGCCGCTGGTGCACGCTACCTATAGAGTTGATTGCCCCAGGGTACGCATTGGTCTTGCGAACCTCTTCATCCTCAAGCTCGCGCAGTTCGCGCTCGGTGGCCGAAATATTCCTCTCACCATCTTTCACCTGCTCGGCGGGAGCATGTACAATGTCAGCATCGGGTTCCGAGTCGGAACTCGTGGCGGGCTCGACGGCTTTCTTCCCTCTGGCGCCGGATCTGGTTACTCTGTTCGAAATCGCAGTTGGCGCACCTCGTCTCCGTCGTGTTTTGGGGACGCGGGTGCTGCGTGCCCGCCCTGCGGCATCCTCTTCACGCGTTAGACGTAGGTTCAACACGTACGGCGACGGTAGACGCGCGCCATGAAGCTGTAGTCTAATCTTCCGTGCTGAAAATGCCTGGTGCAGCTTTTGTTGCTCTGTTAGCTGCGGCGAGCTGCTATCTTCGTCTGTTGAGGATTGCGAGTCATCCCGCGAACTCTTCCGCTCCGTTGGTAGGACGGTGTAAGTTCCTGTATCCCAGATGAGAAGCGAGCCGGTGGCGTGGGAGGCTGTTTCAATAAGATGATTCTATTACCAGTCAGCATATCTGTTGATATTTGATGATTACACCATGGCTCTCGGGATAAGAAACACCATGTACTTGCCCATAAACAGTGTATTCGTGTCTCAGTCGCGTTTCGATTCAGCCGAAAACTATTCGGGTCCCCAGGGGGCCCGTACATGATGGCCCATGACGCACTGCTCGTCTCATTTATTTGAAGCCGTAGATCATAATGCGTACCTGCGATTGGATGGTCATGCTGATGAATGATGAAGTGAGCTCCCTGAGAACTTCCCACATTGACCTCGTATAGGCTCCGATAATCTTTTACAGAGAGATAAGGGGTGCCTGAAGGAAACGGCGACAGGGTGGCCTTGGCCAGACGTGCGCCGAAGTAATCGAGATGATCTTCTATGCTGGCTTTCCCAGCTTCGATTGCGGAGGTTGTTGGTAGCTGCTCATTCTGGTGCGGCGGCTTCTCGTCTTCATCAGAGCTGCCTGAGCTGGCGGCGTCGTGGGGTAAGCCAGTGATGTCAATACTCCATTTCAGATTTCTTTTCTTAATGAAGGGGTTCGTTACCAATCCTGGGCTGCGTGATCGCTTGGTCGACATTACGAATTATATAAGTGTAGAAAGAACGCGCTGCAGATGTGAACCTGCTAACCGTGGAAACGGGCGTAAGATAGATAGTGCGCTTTGAATTAGACAATGTCAACTAGTTACTGTCATTTCGAATCGGAGTGTCGGGACCCACCCACTTCCACATAGTGTGCGACACACAATTTTTGGGCCTTACCGACAATAGCATTCTTTTACCTGTATAACACTTCAATTAGCTTTCGATTAATTTAAAAACTACGTTTTTATACTTTAAATAGCGTCTTTTGCTTGCAAACGTGTTTTTTGCGCTCTAATCGCTTATTTAGCTTAAAAACGCGCTTTTAAGCTAAAAACGCACTTTTGGCTTAATTCGATTAAAACTATTAAAATTGACAATTTTGTAGCTTTTACGATTAAAGCTTTCGATTTATAGCTTTTGCGATTAAAGCTTTCGATTTATAGCTTTTTTGATTAAAGCTTTTAATATTAAGCTTTTACGTTTAAAGCTTTTAATATTAAGCTTTTACGTTTAAAGCTTTTAATATTAAGCTTTTATAATTAAAGCTTTCGATTTATAGCTTTTATAATTAAAGCTTTTAATATTAACGTACTTATAGCTGTAGCTTTAAAAGCTTTTAATTTCGACATATTTATAGCTGTAGCTTTAAAAGCTTTTAATTTTGACGTATTTGCAGCTTTAGCCTCGGAAGCTTTTAATTTTAACATATTTATAGCTTTAGCTTTTAAAGCTTTTAATTTCGACGTATTTGCAGCTTTTATAATTTATAGCTTTTTAAAATAGCTATTAGCAACTAATTAATATTACTTTAACAATTAAATTTGCTAGCAATAATTATTAAAGAAAACTAGTTAACTATAAAAATTATTGTTTAGCTTATTTATAATAAACAAACTATATAACGTACAAAAAAGTAGTACGTGCTATAAAGTTATACCGATTAGTTTTAAAAGTTTTAAGATTAGTTTAATGTGTTAAAGCTATTTTTATAAGCTATAAACTTATTAATTAAAAAGTTAAAAGTTTATTTTAATTTATATTTTAATAAAATATAGTAGTTTTTAGTTATATAATATAACGTATATGTTGCTATTAATATAATTTTAAAGCATTTAAAAAAGTATAACTAGTTATAAAAAAAGCTAAAAATTAAGCTAGTATAATAAAACTTAAATAAACGGAACTATTATACGTATTAAACTGCGCTTTATAAATTTAATAAGTTTGTTTTTATTAATAAATTTAGTGTTAATAAATAAAATATAAATTAATAATATAAATAAGCGCTAAAAGGTTATACTTTTTTTATTTTAAAGCTTTTTAAGCAAAAAAACCGGTTTAATATATTATTAATAATTATAATAAATAGCATTTTAAACAAAGCAACATTTATATATTAAAGCTTAACTAATGCTTAAAGCTTTAAAATATAGCTTTAAAAAAAAGTACTATTATTAATAAATTTATATTTATAGCTTAAATCGGTGTTAATAATAAATAACGCTAGTTTTTACTACTTTAAAGCTATTTATATGTTAAAATTATAGCTAAATATTAGAATATAATACTTACTTTTATATTTATTAAATTTAAACTTTATTAAAGCTTTTTTTAGTATGCTAAAAACGTATATTAAGCGGTACGCTAAATAAAAAATTAACAACTTTGTTAATAATAACAATTTTAGCTTTTTTTTTCGCACTTACGTTAAAAAGGTCGGAAATTAAACTAATAAAATATAAAAGTACTTTAAAACTACACGTATTAATTATAACTTTAAAAAATAGCTTAATTTATATATATTAATAAGTATTTTTTAATAGAACTAGTTTTTATTTTTATATTTAGCTTTTAATGTTATACTTATTTTTTATGCTTAGTTATTTTTATTTTTATATTTAAATTTGTCGAGTAAAAAAAAGTATAATAGCAGTTAAAAAAGCAAGTTAGTTAGCAGCAAAAAAAAAAAGCTAGTTATTAAAAGCAATACTGTTATATAATAACGTTAATAAATTTTAATTTAATTAGTTTACTATATTTATTAAATGTTTATAATAGCTATACTAATAAAATTAATAAAAATAAAAGGATTAAAAGTTGTTTAATTTTAATATTTTTGCGTAAAATATTTTTATATTTAGCTTTTACTTTTAAAAAAGCTATAGCAAAATAATATAGCTTAATATATATATTAGTAAACATTTTACGATTTTCGAACTAGTTGTTAAATATTTAGCGTATATTATATAAACTAATATTATATAATATAAAACTGTTTTTTAGTGTTAAAAACACGTTTAAAACTACGTTATATTGCTTAATAAACTGTTTAAGCAAGTTAGCGCGTAAATTTCGGCCGTTTTTATTTATTTTTAATAACAAAAAGCTTTATATTAATAGGTTAAACAGCTTAAACTATACGTTTAAAGCTAATAAAAATAGCATATAAAAAAGTTAATAAGCTATAGCTTTTAAAAATATATAGCTACTAAAAAAAGTACTTGCGTAGCCGGCTTTTAAAAACATATAGCTATTTAGCACGCTGTTAATAAAGCTTTATTATATATAGCTTTTTTAATAAAAATAGCTTTAATATATACTTAAATAAAGCTATTAATAGCTTAATTTAGTAGCAATAGCAGCATTTATTATTTTTAGGCCGAAATAAATGTAAAAGTTGCTAATATTTAATAAATTTATATTTACAGCGTTATTTTTATGCTGCTTTAATAGCTGCAAAAGCTTTATACTATTTAAAATTGTACTTTATAGCTATTAAATATTGTTACTGCTTTTTAATATAGCGTTTTGCTAGTTTTTTATGTTATTATAGCTAGCTTTTTAAATTACGTAAGTTTGCTAAAGCTTATTTAGCAAAACAAGCAGCAGTATTTTATAAATAGTTTTGCTTTTTAAAATAGCAATAGTTTATACTTATAAACTGCTATTAATAATATAATAATAGTATAACCTTTTTATATAATAAAATAAAACGTTAAAACTAGCGTAGTTATAGCACTGCTTGTTTAACGTATAAGCAAAATGCTTTATAAGTTAAATATACTTAAGCTATAATTGTTATATTTTACTGTTGTTAATCCGCAGTATTATTTAAAGCATTAACTTGTAATAAAACACGCAAAATTAACTTAAGCGTATAAAAAGCGTTAATGTTTACAGTAGTAGTTAAAACGGCAATTTTTGCTTTAAAACAAAAAGATTTTCGAAAGAATTTTTAAAATCAAGAGTTTAAAAAAGCGTTTTTTGCTTAATATTAAAAGTTAAATATTATAAAAATAATAAAATTAATAGCGAAAGTTTTTTAAGTGCACTTATTATTATAATTTTTTATTTAAAATATATTAGTGTTATATTATATTAAATATTATAGTAATAACATTTAATTATTATAGTAGTAATATTTTAATGCTTTAAACTTTATTAAAAATAAGTAAAATTTAAAACAATTAAACATTACTATTATTTTAAGTATATAATACTGTTTATAATTAAACATTTAATAATACGTATTATATTGTTGTTTAAATAGCTGCTAAAAAACATACTAAATTTTAATATGCTTATTAGCAACTATTTATATATTTTTAAGTTAAACTATAAAACTAAACATAATTGCTTACTTATTTTTATAAACTTTTTTGTTACGCTTATAAGCATATTTAGCTTTATTTTTTTAGTGTTTTTAAGCTTATACGTATATTAAACGCTTAAAAAAATAAGCTTTAAGCTTTTAAAAAATTTAGCAAAGTTTTCGCTATTTAAACAGCTTATCCTGTTTAATCCGTAAAGCTTTAGTGTAATAATATATATAGCTTTTTGCTTAATAGTTCGAAAACTTAATTTAACTTTAATACGATTAATACGGAAAATATATAGCTTTTTAAAGGTTTTTGCAATATATACTTTTATGCAAGCTAATATAAAGTTTTTTAAAGCATTAATTCTAATAATATAGTATTAGTTAACGTAGTAAGCAAAGTTGTTTAAGTTAAAAGTTATAATAGTATAACGCTTTTTATATAAAGTATAAATTCTTAAAATTTTTTTATTTATTATTAGCTTAATTGTTTTCGAAAAGTTAACTTTTATTAAAAAAAACAACAATAAGCTTAATAACAACAAAAAAAAAGCAAGGTTAGCAGTAAAATTAACAATAAAATCGTTTAAAAAATTAAAGCTTTTAAAAGCGTTTAAAAGCTTAAGATTAGTAGTAGCAATAGTTAAAAATGCGTTAGTTTTAGTTTTTAATAGTTGCTTATGCTACTAATAACGCATAAATGCTTGTTTTATAAGCTTTTTTTTTAATGTTTTAATAAGTATAAAGTTAGCTTTCGATTTGCTTGCTTTTTTAATACTAATAGCTTGTTTAATAATAGCGCTTTTATACAATCTATTGTTGCGTTTACTAACGCTTTTTACACTTTTAGCACTTTTAGCAGCTTTTATAGCCCGTTTTTTACTTTTTAGAAGCATTTTTTGTAGCAATATTTCGATTTTTTCGTTTGCAAAATTGTTAAACCGCACAATTGTAATATTAAACTTAGTTTTAGCAAGTAAACGTAGTTAAATGCAACTTAGCTAGCTTTTGTTTTACAGTATTAATTAAAACGAACAATAAAGCAGCTTAAACAAAAATATAAACAACAGCAAAAGTAATAATAATAATAACAAAAAATAAACAAACGTAAATAATAATATAGTTAATGCTTTAAATAATAACTATAATAGTTTAATATAGCTAACTATATTTTTTAGTTAATAAATATACGTTTAAATATAAATATATAGCTTACGTAAATTTAATAATAATCCGGCAGCTTTTATAGCTTTTAAAGTGCTAAAAGTGCTTTTTAAAGCTTTTTAAAGCATTTAAGCTATTTATAACACTAAAAATAGCTTTAATTGTTATAATTTAAGCTTTAATTTATATTTATTAAAATGTTATACAAGTAAAAAAATGTTATTGTTAATAAAGCTTAAAGATTATATGTTGCACACTATATAAAAGTAGGTAAGTTTTAACACTCCGATTTAAAATAACAGTAAAACATAATAAATAAACAGCAATAATCTTAAGTAGTAGTATATACTTCTCTATAGGCAAGCAGCACTTAACTAATCCGCTAACTTTACACCACTAATAATCCATCTTCATTCATTACGGTGAATGCACAAAAGAATCCAAAAAAAACAATGATAGGCATTCCTGACATTTCATTGAACTGTATTGATGATGAGAGTGGGACTCGAACCCACGCGGATTGCTCCACTGCGAAATTTGTTCAGTTGGGGACCTGAACGCAGCGCCATAACCACTCGGCCATCTCACCATTCCATTGGAGTCGCTCTTGCCGACTGCCCAATAGATGGGGGCCACAGTATGTATCTCGGCTCTTCATGGGGCAAAGCGTCGCATGTGGTGGTTCTGTTGTCATACAGGGTGGATACTGATGTTGTATAACATGGAAGTCTTCACCCATACCTTCCCTCACAGTTCTAAAGAGATAAAGGAAGTGGAAGGGTGAGACGGGGGCGATCTTTCTCAATTATTCAGTCAAACACATCACTCACATACCTCACCTCACGAATACTAGCCAACCAGTCTTGTGCATCCTGTTCACTCCTATCAGCGGAACCAGCCCTCCAGATGCGCATCGCGACCTCGTTCGTGCTCTTGGCCAGCTTGCTCGCAGAACCGCACACGAAGATCTTTGCCCCCTGTTGAAACAACTTCCGAATCTCATCCCTCTCTTCCCACATACGTTCATGTGTATACTTATACTCTGCCTCTCCCTGAGCCCTTGGGGGCCCACGGCGTGAGAACGCAGGCCGGACCTCCACGGCGCCCAGGCTCTCCCACTTGCGCAGCTCATCCGCGTATAAGAAATCCTTCTCAAAGTCGCGACATCCAAAGTAGAGCAGCGCAACTCCGAGGACGTTCGGGTTGTTTTCTGCGATGCATGCGCGCTGCTGGATGAACCCACGCATCGGTGCTAAGCCCGTGCCGGCCGCAACCATGATGATAGGGATCTCGGGGTCCTTGGGTAGATGGAAGCCCGTGTTGGAGCGGCGCACAGAACACGGGATTCGCGACCCAACAGTACGACTTGCCAAATACGTTGACGTCACGCCCTCGAATAGACGGCCGTTGCCACTGAGCGCCGGCGCCGAGTGCACATCGTACGTTAATGAAGCACGCACGGGCTTTTCTGGCAGCGTCGCGATTGGGGACGACGAAATGGAGTATTGCCGTGGCGCCAGCGGCCTTAGCATGTCGAGGTAAGTAGCGAAGGAGAGATTGGCGCTGGGATAGTCCTCGAGAATATCGAGCACTGACATGCATTTATCAATAACCTCGCTTCTGAATGTATCTTCGGAAGAAGCCAGACCCTGAAGTTTGTGCTGTTCGCTTCCTTCTGCCGTCTTCGCAATCGCTTCGATTTGGCGCTTGGAGGCGAAAGTACCCAACTCGACGCGCCCGCCGAGGATCTCAATAACAGTACTCGGTCCTCGGCCAATCTGTGCTATCGGTTAGTTCAATGCGCAAAGGGATATCGCACAAGTCACGCACCAGAAATTTTTTGCTCGTGCCCTTGACAGTTATGATGTCCGTGACGTTCAGACCAAACCGTGTAGTTACACGGTGAACCAAGTCTAGGGGGTTTGTCGGAAGAACAACTAAGTAATCTTGCATGGACTGGTCAGATTGGTCCCAACGAAATTTCTTCTCGCAGACGTACCTCCAGGCTCATATGTAATCCCCTCAGGCAGTTCGACCTCCATATGTCTTTTGGCGGATCCCACTTCAGTTCCGGCAACCTGTTTGTTCTCTCTAACAACTCCCGTGGAAGTCGTCTCTACAGCTAGCAAGTCAGCTGTGTCCGACTTTTCGATAGTTACTTCCAGGTCAGAGGGAGTATTAGCAACGGATTGCGATTGACCGCTAAGGGAGGTAAGCAGCTCATCCCGCCAATCGTCCCAGGGACCAATAAGGTCTTCTTTGACATTTACGAATTTTGGTGAGATAATTCTCTTAGCCCCAAGCTTAGGCATCATTTCATCAACCAACTTCGGGATGCGGTGAAAAGTGCTCGCCCATTCGCTGTTCCCTGCACCAAACACAGCGTACTGCACATCTTTGAGTTTATCGGGCTGGCTAGCTTCAAGCCATGATACAAACTTCCTGGCGTTGTCCGCAGGCTTACCCTCGTAGGATGGAGTGATGATAGCCACCGAAATATCCTTCGACAGTCGTTCTGTCCCTTCGTCCATGGTTTTAACTGTGGGTTTGAACCCACGGTCTCTTGCCGCTGTTTCCAAATCCTCAGCGAAATATTTGCATGTACCGGCGTTGGAGCCGTAAAGGATCAGCAATGATTCGCCAGCTTGCTTCTTTTCGAATGATTCATCGCTAGTATCATATCCGCTATCAGAAGATTTGTCGGCTGTCACCTGGGGATCACCCGGGATCCCCACCATTGGACTTTTTCCCGATCTTCTCCTGGCCTTGATCTTAAACCCGTCAGGCTTAACGGTCAACGTGCTCTTCATACCTACGGATCATTGTTAGCACAACAGCGAAACGTAATAGTCGGTTCCACTAACGTAAGTCATAGCTCGGATCAACCATAGAGATTTGGAAACGCTGTAGGATCATTGCTGTTGCCATAACCATCTCCTGCTCCGCAAGGAACCGGCCAATGCAAACTCTGGGTCCGTCTCCGAACGGCTTCCAGGCATTAGGTGGCAATTTCTCCCAGCGTCCATCCATGAGCCTTTCCGGGCGGAAAAGATCCGCGTCCTCTCCCCATATTCTTCGGTCATGGTGCAGCCCTCGAATATTGCATGTTACGATATCGTCCTTACTGACCCGGTACTTCCCGCCGATGACTGTGTCTTCGACGGGCTGACGGTTAAGTAGACCGATTGGGCCCTGGACTCTCATTGTTTCCCGGATGCAGGCTTCGATATACTTGAGTTGATGAAGATGCTCCGGTTTCAACACGCCGTTACCGACAACCCGGTCAACTTCTTGCTGGGCTTTGTGATATGTCTCTGGATTCTTGAGTAACTGGTAGAACAAGAATGATAAGGTGCCACTTGTCGTCTCATGTCCGGCAACCTGCGATTTATAACGATAAGTATCATAAAATAATTATAGGAAGTTGTTGACAGCCTACCAAAAACGTAGCCATGTTGAAGCGAATGTTTTCATCTGATAGTTTATCCCCAGTTTGGGGGTCACTGGCATTCAGCATGGTATTCAGTAAATCTCTTGCATTGGGCTGCGGATTCTGCTTGCGCTCAGCAACAAGCTCATCACAAAGTTTCCACATCAAGTCAATGTTAATCTGCAATTCCTTGGCCGAATTGACGCGCAGGTAGTTTTCCACAGATGAACGGCTCGCTCGCTTTCCGGCCTCGGTAAGCGCAGCGGCCATTTGCTGAGCAAACGGATGAATCTCGTCTCGATAGAAGCTATTGAAGCGGTATCCAAAGCCACAGAGCCCGATTACGTCAAATGCCAATCTGTGAAAGAGAGTCAGCACGGACTCGTCTTTCGCCTATTATAAGAGATACTTATCGTAAAGTCATCAGAGGGTATGATCTCGTGGTCTGGCCCCATTCTATCCAGCTTGAGTACCAGCTGAGATATCATGTCCTGCATCTCGGGAAACATTTTCTTGATTGCCAGCGGACCGAAGACAGGCATCAAGATACGATGAGCCTTGCCCCAATTCTACGAAGGTATCAGAAAGTTGCCTATGCCTATTAAAGTGCAAGGCAACCTTACCTCTTCATCTCCGTAGGCAGTGAACAGGCCATCGCCCAAGAGAGCTCTTAGTTCTTTAGTTCCCCCGGTTGGACTCTTCTGAAAACGGGACTCGTCCATAATTTCATTGGCGAGCTCATAGGAAGAGACAAAAACATTTTGTCTCGAAACGAGGTCCAGCTTATAGATATCGCCAAATACCTCTCCAAGACGCCATATAGACGAGAGTGGAAAAGACGGGTCCATCTCCGGTAGGTTCCCGATGAACCAGTGAGCAGGAGGTTGCGGAATGGGTACAATCTCATTCTCCTTGATGCTGTGTTCCTGCTGCGTTGCAGCCGAACTACTGGGTTTGTAGGGGCATTCCATTTTTGAAACACGACTAGGGGAGGATTAGATTGAGGCGATGTTGAATCTCTGACGATGTAATTGATTGTTGGGGGATGTAAGTTTGACTTAAAGGTGAGGCAGAATAGCGCCTTGGTTTTGGAACTAATATCATTAATTAATTGATGTGCTTGCTATAGCAAATGTCCGCTGTTGCCTGCCGTTGTCTGCTCGGCTGGTACGGAGTAGGATAGCTGATTCACTGTAATCAACTATAGCTGTGGGATAGGTAGAAGTGCTTGAATTCCAACTCTCTACCTGGACAGCTCTAGAAGAGGGCTTGTGATCTTATAGGCCAACTACATACAAAGATCTGCAATATGCAGATCTTTGTAAGTGTGGCATGTAGGCAGCAATACGTAGATAAGGTAGTTAGATGCACCATCACTAACAAAACCCATCTAAAGTTAAGTAAGGTACGAAAAAGAGGGTTTAAACAGGGGGTTAACCAAACTTTAAGACTTATGGAACTGCTAGTTACCCACTAAATCAAAGGTATTTGTTATGATTACCTATATGATCACCTATATGATCACTTGTCATGATCGCCCAGAAAAATAGGCACATATGTATATAGTTGGAGACTAGCCCATGAAGGTGTATAGACCTCTTTGCACAACAGCAGAGTTCATACGTACCCTATACCCGAGATCCTGACAGTGTCTAGCCGGTGCTTTGGATAAGTTGAAGATGACTGTTCGGGTGCCTACGTGAGTTTTTTCTGGGTAGCCTGCTACAAATCGAGATTTAAAATAGTAGAATACGAGATTTCGTACCCTGCTAAGCTTTGACATCCCGGAGGAGGTGTAAGACGCGCACGACACTGCTTACAGTTATATGCAGTTTGACGTACATAGCAGATCTCTACATCTTCCCGGACTCGCTTTAATCTACTTATCCGGTGGAGATGTTAGGACGATTACCACACCGCCCTGCATATACGACATATACTCAGCAAGACGATAGGACCGTGCCACTCATTCCCGCCGAACGGGCCGTCCCACACAGCCTGGAAGTGCCGAGACTAAGCCCAATATCAACCTCGCATCGATACGCAATAAGCCTGTATCAAAGGTGTCAACTCGCGCGATGCCATCGCGTCGCAAACTCTTTCCATACACAAGGTAGCCCCGGCTACATCAACCTCAGTTTCCACTTTATAGTATTGTTCAACCAAACGGGAGGATGCCGAGCCCGGATATTTCGGCTGTTTCGGCCCCGTTATTCCACTTTTTAAGCTGCGGAGCCGAAATAGCAAAACACCGGGCGAATTGGTCCAGGAGCGGACCTGACTAGCCTGACGATCTACGAGAAATGTTCCAAGATCGGCCGGTCGTTATCTCAGGGCCGTAATATCTTTGTAATATGGGGCTTTTGGGTCGCGCCGACACCAACGACTGGGGTTCTAGATGACGTCGGCATGATCCGCCATGATTCTCTTCTCATGATGTCGATATATCTACAACCCCGTTATGCCCAGTCGGGACCTCTCCCTCATTATTACGAATGCAAAACTTTCCAAGTCAACTACGATAGGCGACGTTCTGGGAGCTCTAACTGTCTGAAAGACATCCCCCTTCTACGACGCACCTTCGACTGAGATACTGGAGGTTAGCATTTACCCTCTTAGATAGATTTGAAGTTCAAACAGCGCTCAGGGATGCGGACGAATTTTTACTCCCGAAACCGTCCAGCTAAACACGCCAGGGTAATCGTCACTTTTGATGACTACGTATCTCGGACGGTCATTTGTGACGAGGAGGCCGTGTATCCGGGCCATACGACCTTCCTACTTGGTGAAGTGGGACCTGATTCAGGGGAAAAGATATCGGATGGTCAGAACAGTGCACATAGACACTGATGTTCCCGGACACTGACTTAATGGGCGACTCTACAGGGTACCGAGTATGTCTGGAGGATTGTCGAGTCGGATGAAGAGTACATGTCGGGAGTATATGTCTCTATTAGAGTGAGGTTGGATCACTGGTAGGTCGCTGCTGGGTAGAACTATAGGGGCAAGGACTCAGTATTGTTGATTTCTAAGCCACTTTCAACTGGTTGGGAGGACTCACACCTTTATATAGCTACGTCTTTTGCTGTGTTCCTGTTAGGCACTAAGTACACAGGAGGCTAGCGGCTGTATTCATAGTGGGAACACAGCAAATAGCTAGCTATGTAAAGGTCTGAGTCCTCCCAAACAGTTGGGAGCGGCTCAGGAATCAATGATATTGAGCCCTTACCCATACACTTCTATCCTACGGCTACCTACCAGTGACCCAACTTCACTCTAGAGACACAACCTCCTGACAGTTCCCACTATCAGGATTGCCGCTAGCCTCCTGCGTACTTAGTGCCTGACAGTAGAGTTGCGTGGCTCTAATCAACTTGAAGACTAAGATTGTTTACATCAACTGGCACTCGCGAAGGGCTAAGTGGTATTGGAAGACACCAATCGTACCTCAGGCAAGTGTAATATATATGGTATTGTATTTCATGTGTCCGGAAGTAAGAAAAGACAATTGTACATAGTGGGCAGCTGCAACAAGGGCTTGATTTCAAGGGCTTGGAAGAGTGTTCAAATTGCAATAATCATCTAGGGCGTCAAGGGGGCCATGAGGTCCAGTCCTCCATTTCAGCCAGGCGGCGACCTAGGTCCCTATATGCGGAAGCCTCGCTTTCGTTCCTTTCTCTTCCTCGCTCTCGTATAGCCTATCTTATTCGATCAGGTATATACGGGAGCAAGCCTTACCGCTTATATGATTATGTACAAGTTATTTGAGTCCTAGGCCGCGGGGTCTTGGGTAGTCCCAGTCCCTTAGGTCCATACGACAATTGTACATCATGGGCAGCACCGGCCATCTATAATGATTTAAAAGTCGCAATCGAGCCATTAGTCAACAACGCAACTCAATGTGCGCCTGAGCTTCTCTATGCAAGGACATTAACAATGGTCAGAACAATGTTGATGTAATATAGTTGTGACGGAGCACCTACAAGGCTCTGGCAAGCTCATAAATACGTATATATTCATATACCCATACAGGTGTAAAGGCGAGCACGTCAGTCCATTTGAACAAGTCTATCTATATAGCTTGTGTGTGATCACGTGTTAGACCTCCGAAGATCGCCTGGGTCGTATATAGTTACATCTCCTATATACAATCCGTACAGCCTTTGGCAGCCTTGCACTAGCCCGCCACAATAGTGTTATAGTTCGAAATAAACGCATAAACATGAAATAAGAGGCAACTAGCTATTGTACTGATTAAAATGAAGCACTACGGTATATTAACCACAAAGAATAACATCTGCAGGTAACCTAGATTAAATTTCTGAGATCGTTCCGGGACTTCTCTATATTTGCTACTGCTTTTGAGACCGATATTCTAGAATATGTAAGAAAATCTCGACTGCCTTTCTATTTAAAGAGATCCCCCAGACGCCGTCAGCCCTACGCAATGAAGGCTAATGAAGCGCCACCACACATACCTGAGACTGGGTCTTGCGTATCGTGTATATATTCATACAAGTGCAGGGCCATGCGCGAGGCGTCAGCTCTTAGCTTACCCGTATTAATCTCATCTCCCAAGTAAGCTATCGAAACCGAAGAAAGTAAAACGAAGCAGAGCCGGCAACCGGACGTGAGGCTATTCGGACATAAGAATCTGAAGGTCTCCCCCTTAACTGAATAGGGGTTATTACCTTCATGATCTCGTTAACACTATAAAGGATTATTGCTATTTAAATACCTTTCCAAGCCCTTGTTACACGAAGGGACTCATCCGGTGGCCAGCTGAATTTACTCTTGTGCTGTATGTTGTATGCTAGTGTTCTCATCTTCCTAGGGAAAGCTGAAATTGCGATGAAGCCGTAGATCTGTGGCAAAACTATACTAAGTAGAAGCCGAATCGTGCACGGCCCATGTAGAAGCTGGGTAATTACTGCCTTGGCTTAGTTAGTCCTTTGCCGTCAGCCTGATATAGTGGAGTCTGCACTAACTAAATGAAGTCTAGACTATAAGACACATCGCGTAACAACATGTCGTTTGTGTTTTTGGCTTATACTGTCGTATACCAATATTTAGGTCACTCAATGTGCGATCATTGCATATGGAAATGCGGTTGGTGCAAGTAATACCTGAAAGCTGCGAGTACTTTGAAGGGGTCTCTGTCTTTCACGCCTATCCTGCCACGCTCGCCACGGCCCTCTGACAATAGCATGTTGTTAAGTCGGAGCTGGTCCATTGGCGTGGACGGCAGAAACTGGATAAGAACACTTGCTATATCGAGACTGCCGCTTGTAGTCTTGGCGAAGAACTTCTAGGTATATTATCAAATACTATTGAGAGGTCAGCGTCGGAATGAGATTCATAGCTACGGTACTTTGAAACGCGATGAGCCACCCCCACATATGTACCTACATAGTTATGACGTGAGCCGGGTCGCAACCCCAGAGTCGTGCTCTTGGACACATTCAAATATTTTACATTTGTCGCCTCAAGACGCCTTCTTTCCGAATATGGCGTATAATATCAAACAATGCATGTCTTTACGCTTTCAAATTGCAGGTGTCGCGGCCTACCTAGGTACTGCTAGCATGGGGGTCAACGGCTTAAGGCGGAAGTGTGTTACACGAGTAAAACAGCCATCAACGAATGATCATGGCAATACAATTGTCTCAGCCTCTCGGACCCCCCAAAGAGGTATAATTGGGGGAATTGGGTGATGGGCGGGGTGATAACGCACCGACAAGTGTTGAGTTCACGATTGATGACATTTCATCTTTCAGCCGCATCTCTGTGGCAACTGCGGCTGAGTGAAGAGTACACTACCTAGGTAATGCCACACCAGTCAAGCATCGCCACGATGAAGGACTACTCCAGACTCTTGTCTAGATTCTATATACCATGTGCACTATTGGTTCTACTAGAGGAGTCTAAGTAGCCAAGGAGTCTAGCCAGAGGAGTTTCAGATGCCAAGACCCTTGGCATACTGGGCAATGCTTGTTTCGCAGGTGGATACTGATGTTCCTTTTACCGCTGGTAACCTTGGATAGATCGATGTGTTGTTGTACGTAGTACATAGTAGATACCTACCGATCAAGCCCTCTAGTTAGTGTACAGCCTGACTTTGTAGCACGCACACGTCTGTATGCTCAAACCCAGTTCTGATCGTGAGAACTCTACCAGCGTGTTTGCCTGTCGGCTCTGTCTCGTATTCATTCTCTTGAAGAACCCGCAGAAACACGGCTCCTCTCGTGCCCCCTGGAGCCAAGCCGGGGAAATCTACGTTAAACTCTTGGAAATCTTACAACAATAATCACAGAGCTAGTGTAAGTGCGCTATCCGACGTACTGAGGCAAGATTTTTAGAACTTTCTATTTACTATTTACTGATGAGATGTGATCAATTGAAACTGTTATGACACTGTCTAAATATAGCTTCAAGCATTTAATGAACTAAGCGCTACCGAATTAGAGTATTATGCAGATAGGTATCTAACTAAGAGAAGAAATTGACGAATGAGTCAGCAGTAGCTTGATAGTTCAAGCAGCTAATCAGCTTTGCTGCGAGAAAATAGGTCGCCCCAGATCTACTCTCAACTCCCAGGGTTCAACAATGATTGTTTTAGACAACATCTTACCATAGCCCTACCGATCTGAAGACATCTGTTACCTGGATGGCTACCCGAGTGCAGCACATGTCTATCCCAACCAATGAAAGCTTGGATTGGTTCCCAAAAAGGGGCTGACGACGCTGACTCAAGCGAGCATTACCAGCCAATCGTAAGAGATCTTTTACCGCGTCGTCACGCCAGCCCGCAAGTGTCGTAGCCTCAACTGGCACCAGGAAATTTGACCAACTTGGTCTTCTGGGTACCAAAATTCTGACCGAATAATCAGGTTTGGGACCCATTGCTATCGCAGTGGCCCTGGGAGATCCCATGCCCATTTATAGTACCGGAACATTATCCAAAAGAGATGAATTCTTCAGATCTATTCTATACATAGTGTGTGAACCCTCTTTCAGGCGGTGCCTCGGGGGTCTGTCACTGCGGGGAATATTGCTTAAATTATTGTACCTAATTGCACTAGTACAGGTATGAAAGTGATGTACCTACTTGTACGGAAATACCCTGAACGAGTGGCAATACCCATGTGGCAATGCTCGGAACTGGAAGAGAGTAAACATGATTAGGTACTTGAGGTAGTTGTATTCTTGATGGTCAAAGTATAATATTATGGTGCACTGCTAGACCTGCCATTTACTTAACTCTAGTGACTGCTGCATTATGACAATGAGGAGGTCGTAGTGTACCTGCGTTGTACTGTACAGTACATACATGACGTTGTTCAGGTTCAGCTTACCATCCTTGTAGCTGCTAAGCCTTCTCCTTGGTGGCCTCCACTACGGCAATGGTTTCATACCGTCTTATGTTAGATAAAGTCTCTTTGTCCGTCTACACGCCTTCCCTCCTTCCTCTCACCATTGCAAACTTTCTCTCTGGACCTCTCTTTTCGAAAAGGTTCTCGCTTCTCCTTACATTTCTCTTTCTCACTTAATCTCTTCTATTCTTTGCTAGAGCACGTTGTTACTGATTATTGGGATTGTCTTGGCTTGTATAACGTACTCTAGCATCGCGGCGATCGTTTGCTCCACCACCACCAACCTGCCGGTATCTGCGTGACGTATGCTTTTGACGTACCAAGGTTAGGGTACTAGTGGCATTTATCATCGTTGCTCTTATTTCCGTTGTGCTACTAGACTATCTGTTGTACTTGGATACTTACTACTTTCCTATTCTCCTCCTGGTTCTCCTTCATTGCGACACGATCAAAACGCGAAGATGAGAAACGTTGCACAGTTGGCCACGAGCGCCCTGCTCGCCTCGGGCGCTTCTGCCCAGGTTGTTCAATGGGACATTGAGAAGAGAGCGGACCCAGCACCTAGGCTCAAGAGGCGTGCAGGTGTCACAGTGGAGGAACAAATCACGAACGATTTGACGCACGGCGGCTATTTCGCATCATGCACCGTAGGAACACCGCCTCAAAAGGTGACGCTACAGCTCGATACCGGATCCAGCGATATCTGGGTGCCTGCAAGTACCGCCAGCATCTGCGAAGAAAGCACATCACAAGGGGGAGGCTGCACCCTTGGCTCTTGTGAGTGTGCCACTATGTCGACTTGATGAGTATTCGACTAATCGCGGTTCTTATTTTAGACACCCCCGACGATTCGAGCTCGGCCGAAGTTCTTAGCAACGATTTTCAGATAGCCTACGTCGATGGAAGCTATTCCAAAGGTGAATACGTCGCCGAGAGCTTCGGAATAGGAAGCGTGCAAGTACAAAATGTCACAATGGGTGTAGGTCTCGATACAGACATTGCCTACGGCCTGGTCGGTGTTGGCTATGCGTATAACGAAGCCTCCGTTTCACAATCCGCGCAAATATATAATAACCTCCCTCTTGTGCTGCGTAACGACGGCCAAACCAAGACCGCCGCATACAGCCTCTGGCTGAACGACTTGGATGCCAGCAAAGGCAGTATTCTCTTTGGCGGCATCGATACTAAGAAGTATATGGGCGACCTAATTCGCGTCGATGTTCAGAAGGACGCGAAAGCCGAGCAGTATACTGCATTCACCGTGTTGATGACATCGCTACTGGCCCATTCCTCGTCAGGCGATGATACGCTCACGTCATCGTCCTTCCCTATTGCTGCTGTGCTCGATTCCGGCACTACGCTTAGCTACCTTCCACAAGATTTGGCCGAGGAGATCTGGCAAGAAGTTGGCGCCCAATATATAGCCGGGCAGCAGCAAGGTTCTGGAGTGCCAGTTGTTCCTTGTGCTTTGGCTAGCACTCAAAACTACTTTACCTTCGGTTTCGGCGGAAAAGGGGGCCCTGCCATCAACGTTAGCATGACCGAATTGATCCTTCCCCTTGGCTCTGGAACGTTCGACTCTGGTCCGTTTAAGGGGCAGCTTGCTTGTCAGTTCGGCATCCAGAACACAACCGGCGATAGCTTCTTGCTTGGAGACACGTTCCTTCGATCAGCTTATGTTGTGTATGACCTCGAAAACAACGAAATCGCCCTTGCGCCCACGGACTTCAACGCTACGACCTCGAACGTCGTGGCATTCCCTAGCCGGGCGGCTGTGATTCCGTCGTCGACGCCAGCGCCGAGCCAGAATGCCGCCGTATCGGGATCCACTGTTGAGCCAAAGTACAATGCTCAAGCCGGATTTACCAAGCTGAATAGTAATGGTGGTAGCAGTGGTAGTGGCAGTAGCAGCGGCAGCGGCAGCGGCAGCGGTAGCAATGGCGGCAGCGATAACGCAGCCTCACTTACTCCTGCTCTCGACTTGACGCAAATAATTGTCATGGGCGCCAGTATGGGCTTGATGATGGTCGGTGGTGGCGCTTTTCTCCTTTTTTAAATAAGTAATCGCACTTTTCTCTCGGGCATGAGATATATGGGATGGCTCAGCCTCGGGGGTTTATTGTTATTTCCATTGGATAGCAACCTTCAGCGTTGAAGCTTTGTCCTGTTGTACACTGACGAAAACGATAAATGTATTGAAGACACAGCATAGAAACAGCGAGTTGTGAATAGCTTGTAAACTAGAACACTACAACTTTTAACTTGCGAAATATATGTATAATATGTGGGAATAAAGATGCAGTGGCTCTATACAACCAGGTAACGTCTGCCTATAATCTTAACGAGATTTGGTTTGGTTTTGGGAGACTAGCTATTGGACTACACCATATATCTTATTAAATGTATGCTTAATTTATTTAAGATAGGGCGTATATGATACCTATTCGATTTGCTACGTAGAGTAAAAACAAGCTGGACTTTTTTGAGCCCCCCACTGTTAGGCCTTGGGTGGATAGTGTTATGCGTTTAGCGTTGTCTGATTCGCTGAGCTACCCATGCAAGCCCGCTAAAATTTCAGGGACATGCGAGATGGAAATCTTGAGCGGCACCGAAACGACTATCCATTTGCTGCGCCAACTCCCGTCACCTTTGCCATTGGCTTTGTTGCATTCTTACGCCTTCAATTCTTGCGTTGTTATAAATTGGCTATTTCACGATGAGGGTGCAACGGGCTATTGCTGTCCTCAATGACAGCCGCATCCTCACCACTAAGAGCGGCGTATCGAAGCTAAATGTTGCCACGAGGGCCTTTACCACCCGGGCTCCTAAGCAGTTCATCGTCGCCCCGTTGCGCATTGAGGGGAGGCGGTATTTCAGCTTAACCGGACCTAGATATGCAGCTGCGGGTGCGGCAGCCAGCGCTGCGTAAGACAACACGCCACCCTTTCCGTGACCATTATACGTTGACCAGGTTCGCTTACTGGTCTCTTTGCTTGTAGTGTTAAGCGTGCTGCCCAAGAAGCGGCAGATCTCACTCCCGAGGCCGTCCTAGAGAAAATGAGTCCCGAGGAGAGGAAGCGACTGTCGAAAGTGCGAAACATCGGTATCGCCGTACGTACCTCCTCACTTTTCAATGTTGACTGGCCGTCGACGTGAGTAGGAAAACGCCATATACTAACCAGATTGACTTCATAGGCACATATTGATAGCGGCAAAACGACAGTCACCGAACGAGTCCTCTACTATACAGGTCGAATCAAGGCGATACACGAGGTTCGAGGTCGCGATGGCGCCGGTGCTAAGATGGACTCTATGGAACTCGAGCGAGAGAAGGGCATTACCATTCAGTCTGCTGCTACCTTCTGTGACTGGAAGAAGATGGAGAATGGACAAGAAGAGGCATATCATATCAATTTGATTGATACGCCTGGTCACATTGATTTCACAATCGAAGTCGAGCGTGCCCTGCGAGTGCTCGATGGTGCCGTGATGATTCTCTGCGCCGTGAGCGGTGTCCAGTCCCAGACCGTAACCGTCGATCGACAAATGAAGCGGTACAACATTCCGCGCATAAGTTTCGTGAACAAAATGGATCGTATGGGTGCGAACCCATGGAAGGCAGTCGAACAAATCAATTCGAAGCTGAAGGTCCCTGCTGCGGCCATCCAAGTGCCTATTGGTGCTGAGGACCAATTCAAGGGTGTCATCGACCTTATCCACATGAAGGCTATCTACAATGAGGGCCCCAAGGGAACCATTTTAAGAGTAGAGGACAAACTTCCTGAAGATTTGCAGGCGTTTGCCGAAGAGAAGCGCCAGGTTCTGATCGAGAAGCTGGCGGACGTTGATGATGAGATTGCTGAGATTTTCCTGGATGAAGGCACACCCACCCCCGAACAGATTATGAACGCCATACGCCGGTCAACGATTGCCCTCAAATTTAGCCCTGTGATGATGGGGTCTGCTTTGGCCGACAAGTCCGTACAACCCATGCTTGACGCTGTCTGTGACTATCTCCCGAACCCCAGTGACGTTGAGAACGTAGCGTTGGACAAGAGCAAGAAAGAGGCGGAGACTCAGCTCGTGCCCTACAATTCGCTGCCGTTTGTTGGCTTGGCGTTTAAGCTGGAAGAAAATAACTATGGCCAGCTCACATATATCCGAGTGTACCAAGGTACCTTGAAGAAGGGTACCTATTTATTCAACTCAAGGAATGACAAAAAGGTACGAATTCCTCGCATCGTGCGTATGCACTCGAATGAGTTGGAAGATGTCAATGAAGTGGGCGCGGGAGAGATTTGTGCCGTATTTGGTGTGGATTGTGCTTCTGGTGACACCTTCACGGATGGAAACTTGCCCTACACCATGTCTACTATGTTTGTGCCTGACGCCGTTATGTCGCTATCTATCAAGCCCAAGCGCAGCACAGATGCAGACAACTTCAGTAAGGCAATGAACCGATTCCAACGCGAGGATCCTACGTTCAGGTTGACGGTCGATGAAGAGAGTGAAGAAACAATTATTTCCGGCATGGGTGAATTGCACCTTGAAATCTATGTTGAGCGTCTCCGCCGAGAGTATAAGGTGGACTGCGTCACTGGCCAGCCCCGAGTCGCATACCGTGAGACGATTGGCCAGAGGGCTGATTTCGATTACCTGCTGCGAAGACAGAGCGGTGGACCTGGTGACTATGCTCGTGTTGTTGGTTTTATCGAGCCCAACTCCGAAGCCAACAAAAATGCCTTCGAGAACCAGGTTGTCGGTGGTGTCATCCCCGACAAGTTTATATCTGCTTGCGGCAAGGGTTTCGAAATGTCGTGTGAGAAGGGCCCGCTGCTGGGTCATAAGGTCATCGGCACCAAGATGGTTGTCAATGACGGTGCGACTCACGTTACGGATTCTTCGGATTTCGCTTTCAGCTTGGCGGCCCAGATGGCCTTCAAGAAGGTGTTCCACGAGGCCGGTGGCCAAGTTCTCGAGCCCCTGATGAAGACTACCATCATGGCGCCCAACGAGTTTCAGGGCAACATTCTTATGCTCATGAACAAGCGTAACGCTACTATCAACGACACCGAAATCGGCAGCGAAGATTTTACTTTGCTGTGCGATGTCAGCTTGAACTCTATGTTTGGCTTTGCGACACAGCTGCGTGCTGCATCGCAGGGTAAGGGCGAGTTCAGCATGGAGTTCAGTCATTATGCTCCTGCGCCGCCTCATCTACAGTAAGTCGTGGTTCCCGGCCCTATTCTCTCCATGAGTGTATCTGCTTTTATATAGGGTAGTATGGTATACGCAGATTGCTAACTCGTTTGTGTTAACAGGAAGGAGTTGGTTGCCAAGTATCAAAAAGAAATTGAAGATGCTCGCAAGTAATCAATTACGGCAAGAAGTGCGTCTCCTAGGCGCTAAATCCTTGAGAATTTGGAGCTCTGACCATGCAGAGACTCATCATCATCTTCTTGCTCTCTTTTATGAGTGACGATTGGTTTCTGGGTGCAGGGACTTGGGAAACGGCGCACTCAGCAAGTCCCAAATATAAAAGGTTACATGTAATAACATTATGATGAATGGTCTGTCACTCAGCACGATAGACGATGATTAAAGATCTGAAGAGAAGCAGGTCTAGTGTAACGTATATATAGAATTGTATAAAGACTACGACGGCGCTGCTTCGACAGACTGGGACATTAGACAGCCGGCGGAAGAAGCTGTTACGGGACTATGAAATATACCAGACAATTACCACTCCTCGCCTCTTTTTTCCCTTGTTCGATCGAGTCAAAACATAATCGAACAATCGTCAACTCTTATGCTTCCAAGTCATACGAAACGGAGTTAGTTGCTCCGATTACTGAAAGCATTTTTGCCCAAGCATTTTATTCCGCCTATTTGCTCTACAAATCTTTTGAACTTCTCGTATCTGTTCTTATAGACTAGCCTAGACTCCCTTTTACAAATGTCGCTAAATTCCGGACTTATAATAGTTCCAATTTACAGATAGTCAGACCCATAATCTAAAGAATTGGGTACATTCCCCCCTTTTAGGTGATTTGTTTTGGTACTACCCCCTAGAGACGTTATCCCTAACACCATGCCTCTCATAATCTCTTTAGGATATCGTTCAAGACCTCCTCCGTCTTCGCCTTGCCGCCCAGATCGGGACTCAGCAGCTTCCCTTCCTCGAGATTCGCGTCGACGGCGGCGTAGATCTTGGCAGCGGCCTGCTCCTCGCCGAGGAACTCGAGCATGAGGGCCGCGCTGCGCAGGGTCGCGATGGGGTTCGCGACGCCCCGGCCCTCGATGTCGGGGGCGGAGCCGTGGCAGGGCTCGCCGATGGCGAAGCCCTCGCCGACGTTGGCGCTGGGGACGAGGCCCAGGGAGCCGACGAGGGCGGCGGCGCCGTCGGAGAGGATGTCGCCGTAGAGGTTGGGGGCGACGATGACGTCGTAGGACCCGGGCTGGCGGAACAGCTTGTAGACCATGCTGTCGACGATCTGCTCCTCGACCTTCACGCCGGCGTCGGCGAACCGCGGCGCGGCCAGGGCGGCGCGGGCGCAGGCGCGGAAGAGCCCGTCCGTCTGCGACAGCACGTTGGCCTTGTGCGTGATGGTCACGAGGGGCGACTTGTGGATGCTGATGGCGGCCGCGCCCCCGGACTCGCGCAGCTTCTGCCGCCGCACGGCGATCTCGCCGGCCATGGTGGCGATGCGCGACGACGCGCGCGCCGAGATGCGCTTGATCGCCTCGGCGCACAAGCCCCCCATGGCCGGGTCCTCGAACGTCCGCTCCTCCTTGACGTACAGGTCCTCGGTGTTCTCGCGCACGATGACCATGTCGATCGGGTTCGCGGCCGTCGCGACCGTCTTCACGGGGCGCACATTGGCGTATAGATCGAGCTTCTTACGAAGGGCGACCTATTTGTTCCAGGGCGTGATGCGTGAGTTTTTGTGTGTGCATATATGTATGTATGTATGTATGTGTGTGTGTCTATTATATAACGGGTGGTGGTAGTATGAGAGAAGGGCGGCAACAACGTACGATGGGCGACGAGTATCCCTTGACGGCCTGGGAGGGCGAGGACACGGCGCCGAAGAGCGCGCCGTCGCACTCGTTCTTCAGCACGTCGACGGTGCGGTCGGGCAGCGCGGCGCCCGTCTTCCGGAACGTCTCGAAGCCGGCGTCGAGGTCGGTGAACTCGAACCCGAGCCCCAGGGACGAGGGGAGGGCCTCGAGGATGCGCCGGCCGGCGGGGATCACCTCACGGCCGATGCCGTCGCCGGGTATGAGGCCTGCGTTTTTCCCCGAGTTAGTTAGTTAGTTAAACGGTGGTGGTTCATGGGTTTGCTACGTGGCCGAAAGTCAATTGGCTAGCTACTAACCGATTCTGAGAATGCGTGACGCCATCGTGGGAGATCAATTGGCTACCTATGAACGAAGCAACTTTCTAAACCAGCACTCTTGTGACAATGAGTGACGACCAATCGAAAAAATTATTGGATGTCGTCTGCGGTTACGGAACTACATAATGCTGTGCTCACCCGAGCTCTAGTGGGGTGTGTTTGGGAAATGCTACCTACCTACTGTATGGGATTGGGCATCTCCGGGGATCGGAGCGAAAACCAGCCCACTTTGGGAGGAAGCAGGGGTATCTCTTTAACTGACGCCAAGGACAACTAGATCAGGACTGCGAGCCAATCAAAACAACAAATTTGGGATAATTCTGCTCCCCCATGTCAAATGTTACGCCTAGAACGATAGGTACTAGCTTATCATATATATATGCTAGTAAAAAACCAGTATCTGTGCGCTTATATGGTATAACTGATCTAAGCAGGGGGCATGTGGAACTCACAGGGGCTCGAGATATGTCACCCAGCCGAAGCGTCAGTCAAAGAGTTACAGTAGATTGATTTCGTTGCTGGGCCATTCCACTCGCCACTTAAAATGTTTAAATTAATTAGAATATCTGGTTTAGACCGCGGCCAGGTTTCCATTCATTCCGAAATTTGATGGCAATTTCCCCTTCGTTATTTTCGGCGCTTCAGCTCATTGAAAGCTACGCTCTCTTTAAATGTGGTTCGATAGTTTGTAGGAGAGCCCCAATTCGAATGGGTCTGGCGCACCACATTTCTGCTGCATCAACCTAACTGGACCTCTCATGCATGCTGCAGTGTCACTGGCGAATGCAACCGAGCCGCATCCTGCAAGGTATTATATAAAAACGCGTCGAATGAACCGTGGGATGGCGGGGAGAATGAGAGCTTGTGCTTGTGCTTGTGCTTGACGATAGATCGGCGAGGCCTTTCTCCGTTCTGAAACCGAAACATTCCAGCCAATATTCTGTAGCAAATGCTACTAATTCTATAACACTATAATACCACATAGGACAACCTGCAATTTGCAACATTTCTCGTCTGTACGAATTGGAAGCAATAGTAAACACACCTCTTGCTAAAATGTAGGGTTGCCATCAGCCAGTGCCGGGAGTCTGGTTCGGGAGGTAAGTCTGGGGTCGGAAATGATACTACAGAGAGAGACTTCTGTATCTTCGACTGCTCTCTAATGACGTCTCTCCATTTTTCGAGTTGCCCATAGTTATCGCTAGGATAAGTATTGGATTCATCTCTCATGTGTCCATTGAATTTTGTCCGCTGCGACTTGTCGAACCTAAGCTTCCACGTCTCTGTTGGATATAAATAACATTTCTGTGCCCCACCGTTCTATACGGGGAAATGGTGTTTACTGTTGAGAGCTCTAGAGAACAAAAGACGCTTTTCGTCCAGTCAATCCGAGTGTTTCAGATGAATCTCAGGCACCAATAGGAGTTGATGGTCTGCAAGAAGGATGTTAAACGGCAGCGAATTAGCGTATCCTCGGCACACCTATGAGTAGGTATAGCTCGCGATTTTAGGGGTCGTTGGTGTGGTAGGGACCGCAGCTGGTAGGACGACGGGAGCCAGAGGACGAACCAGTGGTTGTTGCAAGCCCCTGAAGCCAGCCGTTTTGGGTGTCATAAACCCCCGGGTCATCCATAGGTAATTTATCAAGGCGGGCCCTCTTCCCCACGGCCCAGGTCGCCCAGGTTCGCTACTTACAACATCCCACCACACCCAGCACCGTCGCATGAATCTGACCAGCTGTCTTCATATGATTTTATTTTCCCGCCGAACCACTGTAGCACTTTGTAATCCGAGTCTCCTGCCCCAGTATCCTTCTTCCCCTTCTACTATCCCGTCGAACCTATGCATTTTATTCACCATCACAGCATCATCGAAATCGGATCTATGTTGTGTAGTTGACCCCGGGGCACCGTGTTTTTACCCCTGGACTAGCGAAACGAGCTTCGTTTAGGCTGACCTGCCGAAAATCCACTGCTCTCCTCTTTAGGGCCTCTTGCGACGCGACCGAAAAAAGGAGTCGAAAGTGAAGCGTACTTGCGGAACACAATCTGTCCATTGAACATTCAAAGGCTGCTGCTGCTGCTGCACGGCGGTAATCGCTTTGGGTTATCGAGCAGCGACCAGCGTTTGCTCCGATCTGTGGGCAACAGGGACCGAATCGCAACTGTAGTTTTGATTGACTTACACTTCTCGCTGCAGGCTGCCAACAGCTACAGCTACCCACACTTTCCGTACATCCTGACTTAGAACACGTCGCGGCCATGTCGGGCGTCAGGAACTTGCGTGCTATGTTCGAGCAAAAGGGCGACAGCCTGCCAGACAGAGGGAGATCTCCCGGTCCTGGTGGTATAGGTGAGGCTCTTTCTTTCTTTGTGTCCACGTTCTGGAACTGTCGATTGGGCCAGTTCTCTATACCTGCTTAAACACCGACCACCTCCTATCCTGTCGCGTCTAGTGCAACCTACTACTCTTACCTTCTGTGTCCCAAAGCATTCCTGTTGGCCACATCGTCATCCCATTTTTACTATGTACTCCGAACTCGTTTCTTTTTCTTTTTCTTTGCTTTGATTGTCCACTTCTGTTTTGGATAGGGATCTTCAACACTTGTTGCAGACAGCCTACGTCACAACAGGGCTTGCATCAGGGGCGCCACTTTAAAGCTATCTTCTTTAGGCCCAATATAGCTAACAACAAATTCTGCGCCACCAGCAACTCCCTCCCCTTCTGCATCACCCCGTCCTCTATCTAAAGTTCGAACCTCTTTCGTTGCAATCGAGAAAGACGGTAGAATAGGTCTGAGAAGAGAACCCAGCAGAGATTCAGAGACTGTATCCAGTCGAAGATTCAGCAACGACACCGACGCTAGCACACCCCAGCCCCTTTCTGAGAAGTCCGACATCTTTTCTGACAACATGGCGAGCACTATTGCTTCTTTCAAAACGAATCTGGCCCACGAGGCTATACCCGAATCCCCAAGACAGGACACCCCCGTGAAGTTTTCTCCCAAGAAGGAGTTTAAATCGCCTCCCCTAGAGCCAAACGCAAACCCGGACAAGGTCACGGACGAGGAGGAGCCTCGAACCAAAATGCTGACTAGCAATCCTACTGAATCGTCTGCAACCCGATTAGGCGGCACCATCCTCAATGGGGGGATTAGTGATGCCCTAAACGGTACGCCTTCTACTACCGCCAAAGCTAAGGCTCCTGGGGCCTCAAAGCCAGCTTCCAAGACAGTAGCACCTGTCTCGACAGCTAAAACCGCTACCAGAGCGCCGAGGTCACCCCTGCCGAGTAAAGCTCCCGGTGGAAAGGAACCCACCAAGGCTGCAGTCTCGTCTACAAATCCCAAGAAGCCCACTGCTACAAAGACAGCAGCCTCAAAGCCACCAGCGATCGACCTGCCCGCGTCCGGCACAGGTTTTGTTAAACCAAAGCCCAAATCGCCCACTCGGCCAGTCAAACTGCCATCGTCCCTCACGACACACACAGCCTCATCGGTTCAAAAGACCGGAGCTGCCAATGCAGCACCTGCCCCAAGACGATCATTATCACGAGCCTCTGGCAATGCTCAGCACTTGTCTGTGAACCCGACTACGCATAGATCCCCCAGTCGCAATAGTGTCTCAACCACAGGTACCACGGCAGCCAAGACCCTCAAGCATAAACCCTCCAATCTCAATGTCGGTCGTTCCCGTCCCAGCCTCGGCCCTCCACCTAAGCCAGCGGGAAAAGAGCAACCTGCTTCAAAGAAAGAGGTACAAGTAGACGAGGGCTTCCTCGCTCGTATGATGAGGCCGACGGCGAGCAGTGCCAAAAAGACTTCAGATAAGACGCCTGTAAGCCCACCTCGAAAGCAGAGTGCACCCATCAAGAAGATGGATACCAAGGAGGTTGAAAATCCCGCGAAGAAGGCCGCAGCTAAAACTCAAGCGTCCTCAACCCATGCGAAGACGATAAAGAATAATGTCAAGCCGGTGGCAGCCAAGGAGCAGCCTACGGCAAAAGAGATTGCACCCGCTGTTGTCGAGGCTGAAACTGCTGAGGCAGCTATCGAAAAGGCAAAGCAATCAACCGATATTGTTGAAGCTCCTGTTGTCAACGAGAAGGCGGAGGCCGAGGCTGAAACCGCTGCCAAGGATGATGATACTATTGTCGAGCAAGAGGAGACTGCTGATGATAATACCGAAACTGCAGCAACTTCCACAGACATTGCTGCTGCCGCCGAAATCCCCCTCAGTGACGAATCAGAGGCTACTGAAGTTCAACCCGTTTCTGAGCCAACCACAAGCGCGGAGGTAGATGGAACTGAGCCTGTTGCGTCTGTTCCGGCTGTCAGCGAGGATCCATTAAAGGTTGAGGACATCGAGGACACGGTTCAGGAAGCTCAGGAACCCAGCCATGAACTTCAGTCTACAGAGTCTGCAGTGGAGGCATCTCAGAATGATGTCCCCGAAGCGAAGGATCTAATCTCAACAGAAGAACCGGCCGTCGAGGTTGCACAGACAATTGACGAGCCGTTGAGACCAGAAGAGACGGTGGCTGATGTCAAGGAGACGGCTGAAGAGGCCGAGACAGAGGCCCCAACAACTGTTGATATTACTCATGATGATCCTACTGAGGACCACATCGATGAGGCAGCTATCAAAGATGCGGCGGCTGCAGCTCTCTAGATACGAGGCAACCTGTTCCCTCATCAATTCCGAAAGAAGGGCTACCATCGTAAAGTAATTTTCAACACAAGAGCTACGTCTCCACAACGGAGCTTCTAAATATTCTTCCTTCCTAGACGAGAAACTTATTTGATACCCGTTACTATCTCGTCACTTCACTTCTTGCAGAGCGCGATACTTGCACCTGCTCTTTCTCCGCGCACATTGAATTAGGGTTCTGGAAGCATTATCATTCTTGGGGGAGTTAACAAGGCTCCCCGGTTGTCATTGGTGCTGTCAGTCATTGTAGGAGTAGCTCGTTTTGAATTCTTGGAACAAAGTTAGGCGTTTGCTGTAGAATAGACAAATGGGAGGTTGAGCTGAGTGATGGGTAAGAGATAACTGCGAGCCTTGAAAAACACGCAGAGGAGGAGTAGATGAAGAAGAGTGGAAGAGCAGCATTGGGCACAGACATAGGCATTGCATGCAGAACTTAGCGAGAATGAATACCTTGTTCACTGCAATTTTGGCCGGGGTTTGATCGTGACTAGTTAAGCGTATCAATGGATTGCTGGGAAGTTGATTTATTAGATGATGTTCAGCATCCACGCCACGTGGTTACTACGAGCATCCCTCAGAGTAGCAATTTACCTGTGATTCATGGAATGTTCTCACTTCCCCCATACTCCTCAGTTACTCGCCACAAGATAATTGTCGCGACTAAACATTATGGTTGACGAAGTAAGTGTGAATTTTTTTTTTTTGGTTATACAGCGGTGCCAAACCAGCCCCGTAATAGTACCGTACAGCGTACCTTGAACCTCCGTGACCCATTACCATTGCCAAGATAGTCCTCGTGAAGGAGAGCCGCTGGAAATGTATATCCACACGTTTATATGTACAAAGCATCTTACACGAGACGTCGAGAGCAACCACGGCCGGTCTTCATCATGCCGGTCTCGAAGAGAGTTGGCTATTTCACGTCTGCCGGCGTTCGTTTCCCTCCTCCTATCTTATATAGGGAGTCTCGACAGCTTTCCAAGAGAAGCCAGCCCACTTCTCTTCCGTATATAGTAACCTATTTTCATCCCTTTTCGAATCACCGCTCCTCTCATCTCCCTCGTGTATCATATCTACCTCCCCCCCCTCAAGATCCAGCACGACACAAAAGCAGCCCACCCACCTTCTTCTCGAGCGCCTCGCGAATCTCCAGGGTGCCACGACTCGTGGTGACGAACATGCACTCGCCCAGGGTCAGACCCTTCTGCTGGCTCGCGTCGAAGCCGCGCGAGAGGCGCTCGAGGGCGCTCAGGTTGGCGGTGATCCAGCGCTTCGGCTTGGAGATGGGCGACATGGAGCCCAGCACGGGCCTGTTGTTGCTGTACTTGAGCCCGATCCACAGGCGCTGCTTGGCCACGTTCGCCGTCGTCAGCGGCTCCGGCTCGAACGTGCCGATGCTCGACAGGTCCGGCGGGTGCGCGCCCCCCCGCGTCACGAAGCTGATGAAGCCCGCCCGGTGCAGCGCGAGAGCGACGGATTGGTTGTATTTCGTGTGGGGGACCGATGTCAGGCCGAGGCGAGCGCGCGAACAGTTCTGCAGGTGCGATGCCATGTGTACTACGCATAGGATACCCATTTTGGCGGTGGTGTGTGTGTGGTTGTGTGTCGTGGGACTGTGGTGGTAGAATGGCAGTGGATTGGGCGGCTCGGAGGTCTCTCTGAAGACGGCTCGGATTTCGGGATGTAGAGAATAAAACGTCTGTGGTGCCCGATGGGGCCGTATGCCGGTGTCTATGGTTTTCCCTGGGTTTCGTAGTAGAATTTATCGGGAAATTTTGTATGCTGCTGGCGTAATTTGAATGAAATCTGGTATGGGCCGTACACGTGGTGAGGCGAATTAGGGTCCCTGACTGAGAGAGAGGATTGGTGTCTCCCGATGTGGATTTAGGTTCGCGATGTTTGATGAAGCTATCACGGGCGTCTTTAGCTGGTCTTTCGGAGCCTCTAATCCACCATGCGGAGATTGGAAATTTGGTCGGAAGGGAAAAATTACAGCGCCGACAATTCCGCCGACCCCCTGGCCGCACCCAACTGCAGGTATGGAGGCCCACTATAGCCACTGTGCATTGACCATGCAAGAGAGTCTAATCTATCAGTCCCCAATTGGTCAACCCCGCCAACCCCCCTAAACAACAATCGACCCCACCATAGCAGTCGTACAACGTGGGATATTGGACAGTTAAGCGCCGACGGCCACGCTTTTCGGCGGTCATGCGAGATTGATATGCATTTCTATTTGAGGAGCGGCAGTGTCAACGTGTGCCGGGGTCATATTTGTGACATACAGTAGAGCTATAGCTACCTAAGTGGACAGCGAGCCACGCGATTTTCTCTTTCACAACAACTTTTGCTTCCCTTCACGTTGAGCTGGTTCTCTACGCTTTCCTCAATACCTAGACTTTGCTGGGCTCCGGCTCACGCCTGTGATACTTATTGATTATTTATATCGTAATCATTTTATCCAACTCCCTGCGTGCTTATACTGCCTCAGAAAGATGGCCGTCCGCCCCGGTGAGGAGATCGTTGCTACCCTGTAAGTTCCTAGAGCTTCACCACGGCCCAACATGATGACATGCAACTTATCGGTGAATCTATTTCTTTTACAGATTTGGTGATATCCATTATTTCTACGGACCACCTACTGCCAGTCCCCCTCATCATCGCTTTGACAAAGGGTCGTATGTTTATCTGTTCGAGAATGCGGAGCACCGCCGGGCGCGCATCGAGATCGCAAACCAGCCAGGCACCGATAACCAAGACGCGTTTGATGGATGTAAGCGCTTCTCATGTCTATAGACTGGCTACATGAATCAAAAGCGTTGTATGGATTTAACAGGAGTGCCAAATAGTTCTGGACAGAACGCAAGTACGTTACTCATATAACCAACAATGTCTCGTCAGCATCACCGTCGAGGGCGTCGCAGGGCCACCGATAGACCCGAGCCAGTGGCATCTCCCTACATATGACCCGCGCAACGAAAACAAATATCACTACCAACTACACTCGGTCGACATTTACTTCTGGACCCAAACCGATGCCCTCCAGTTCGTCAATGGTGTCAGGCGGGTATTACCCGCTTCCCAAGTTGAAGTGGCCGACGAGCCCGCTCCTCCTCCTTCGCATGCGCATAGCTACTCTCAGGACATGAACCCCCTGGTTCAGAAACTGGAAAAAGCCGCTATATCAGATCCGAGGGTTCAGCAGCAAGGCGTCCCGTCGTTCGCCCCGCCGCCGACAACCGCGTCGAGTGGGCAGAATGACTCTCCTCAGAGCTTCGTGCCGATGGCCTATAACCCAGCGGCGCCTCCCGAGGCTGAAAGGTATCAGCATCGAGAGAAAACGCCCCCGCCAGAAGATGACGGCCACAATCCTTTAGCCGCGGCACTAGCCCGTGACCAAGCAGCGCCTTTCTCTCCCGCCTACGGGCAGACGACGTTCTCCGCTCCGCCTGGTGCCCCGAATCTACCAGGGCCTCCGGGACAGGCATATCCCGGTCCGACTACACCCGGGTTGACAAGCCCCGGGTTTCCGTTTCCACAAACTCAATATGCGCAGCTGCAGCGTTCGGTGACGATGCCCACTACGGGGGGGCTGGCATCGCCGGGTCTGACGAGTCCGTACGGCGCCAACTTCCCCGGCACGCCAGGCTTCGCCCCGCCACCACTATCGGCAGCGCCGCCGAGCCAACATCAACCCACGCCGCCCCCCGCCCAGAACCCGAACCTCGCGCAACAGCAGCCGCCGGGAGGCTACGCGCAGTTCAACTACGGTAACGCGCACCAGGCGCCGGGCGGCGTGGACTACAACATCCACCAGCAGCTGTATCGACCGACGGAGCAGGAGCACGCGGCCAAATACGGCCAGTACAAGCCCAAGCCTGAGGGGGGGCCCAGCAGGCTTGGACAAAACGCGGAACGTCTGGAGAGGGGTGTCTCGGGGATGCTTAAGAAATTCGAGAAGAAATTCGCATAGGACCCGTACGTATGTATAGGTGTGGGGCTTGGTCTGGATGGGATAAACGTGTGTCTTTTGTTTGTAAGTAAGACCAACAGGGAAGAGGATTTGGAATATTTCGGCCTTATGAACGGCACGTGCCGGTTCTAGTTATTACATGTACCTACCTATCTGTTTGATGCGGATGTACTGCAATGTGGAAGTTGTTGGTTTAATATGGAATAGTTTAGACAATGGTACTTTTTGTTGGGTACGTGAATTCAAGCGATCATAGTTAGATAGCATCTCGTGCTGGTCGAGAAAGGGGTGATTGTTAAGTTCCATTCATCATTTATCAATTATAGATTAGTGTAAATGCTGCAGCACAGATTTGTAGAGCATCTTGCGGGTTTGCCTAGGTATTTGGGGGTCATGGTGTGTTGTAGCGCATATGGTGTCTTAGACACTGCAGGTCCCTAGCCTACTTTTACGGTATTAACTGATTTCCGTTCTAGTTCGGTCTTCACGATAATAGAATCCCGCTCTCCAAATCATAGCTGAGGGGGGTGCCACGCACGGCGGCCACCGATACCTATCTGAAAAGGCAGATTCGTAGAATGCGGGGAATGGCAGTGCAAGGGTATCAAGGGCTCTTTAAGGGCAGACACATCAGATCAGCCGCTGGCGATTGGGTATGCCCTTTCGCTGCGCTGCGCTGCGTAAGTATGTGACGACGTGCACGCAAGGCGCAGCAAGCACAAGCCACGACTGGATCAGTGTGTACCTAAGGTTAGTTAAACTAGGTAGGTAACCCGACTCTCATCTTCTGCTGCCCTGCAAAGCAGAGTGTAAGTATGACGGGCACCGCAGGACGCAGGACATGTGTTGAAGTTGCGTTGTTGCCATGCCATTCCTATACGAATTGCTCTCTGGTTCAACACGATGCCGTATTACATACTCCGTATTAAGTACCGAACTAATTACTACAATACCCCGCTACGCTACGATCGAACGGCGAGCCAAACTTACCATTCCCATGGAAGCAGAGGTCGGCCGCTAGTGTATATTTAGGTTTCGCCCAGGTGGGAATGTCAGGGATGTCAGATACGATTAAGTTTCTGTCTACAGCTTTACAGTTGCTTGATTCTCGAATGACAGGTCTGATAAGACGAGATGGCAGCAGCATACCCGACCTGCCCTGCAGGAGTGGGTGGGGGTGATTTGGCTGCCGAAGAGAAGACGGGTTGTTTTTGGTTCTCTTTGACTACCTCGATAAACATAACTCGCTCTGCGTAATGCTGCTCCCCTTGAGCGATAGATCTACGTCGCAAGACAGTATCGCACTGAACTCTACGGTCAGTCCAAGACTTTACCCAAAAAGCCTATAGAAACATTTCCCGAGGATGTGAAACCTGAGGGATTCATAGGGAGTCCTAGCTGTGACCTCATACCTCCAATGGCTCTCCCGTATCGGGCCAAGCAACTACATAAGTATAAGTAGCGCAGTGCGTGGAAATTGACAGGGATAGGCCTAGACTACATGGTAGAGTCAAGGATGGAATATGCGTAGACTAATCTAGCACTTGGACACGCTACTTATACCAAAATTACAGTAGTGTAGAGCCGGGTTCGCACGTGTATGCACGACTTGCCGAGTTACTTATTCTCATAGTTCTGTCAACTACGTAATACGAGACGGCAAAGCAAGCCGGATACCCATGTGCCCAGCAGCGTTCCATGTCTTATTCATCTATTGGTCGTTGGCATATCAGGCAACAAGGCAATAACGATCAGGTAACCTACCACACAACAGCCCTGAGCACTACACTAGACTACCACTACAGTTGACCCTGGCATACCCAGCCCGCCCGTCAAAGGCCAGCTCAAATCTGACATGGCTTATCGGGCTTGGCCTGGTTGTCTACCTGGTCAGGTACCTGCTTAGCGCGGACTCTCCGGCTGTACAGGCTTCACAAGGCATGGTGCTGTACTATGTATGTATGTATGTGTAGGTATGCGTACCCCCCAATGCTGGTGCTTCTTCAGATCAGTGTCAAGGCTGCCTCTGCCCACAGATTGATGTGACCTTCAATGCAACTCTACATCCTATCTAGACTTCTTAGCGTGCAGCACCTACTTCCCGCCTGCTTGTGTATCTTCTGCAATTCTCTCTTTCTCGACCTCGTATTCGAAAAACCTTCATTGATTTCTTACTGTTAGTGGTTAGCCGTTTTGGTGAAAGCTATTGCGATTACTCAATAATCTGTATTCTTCTTCGACTCAACACTGCCTTTGAATTCGTACTCGTACGACAGTATCCGGAACGGCCTCATCACGCTGACGGCAACGACGACACGCTCGCGAAGCAGTAATCAACCATCGACGGGTTTGCCGCGTGTCACTGTCCCCTGAGCTGAGGTTCCGAGCTGCAACGAGCCCTTCACTCCACCACCCCCGCGAAATTGCGGCATCGCGGCCTGTCTCTCCTTCCTACTCTTCCTTCTCTACCGCCACCAACCACCAACCACCGCTGTCGCTACAGTTATTGGTTCAATTGGAGATTAGATTACGACAACCTCTAACTACTAGCTGCGCTAACTAGACTGGCCCATCCAGTATTCTAGTGCACCTATCTAGCGCATAATTCCATCTCGAGCGTCCCCCCACCAACTCACGACGGCTCTTCTCGCCTTAACGTATTGACAAGCCTAACAAGAACAACAACACACGTATACTACTAGTGTTATTGATCGAGCCGTGCAATCATCGCTAAAACGCTTCCCTGTGCGTGGTGCGACACTTTTTACGTCTTGGACCCAGGTCCAATTGGCAGGCCACACTGCTCCGTCTAATACGCTGTCCACCTTGTTCAGCTTGCTTCAGCCTACCCGGATCTGCTTGTTTGGCCTGGGCGCACCTGGTGCGAGAGCACGCCGACCTCCAGTCACTCGCTCAATTAAAAAATACGAGACGTTGTCCTCGCAATGCCGGTTCCGTTTCGCATACCGGTACCCTTTCGCGGCGATGGCAGTGACGCACTCGAGGCTCTTCCGATTCTAGCGTCGCGGCAAGAGTCTGGCCCACCACCGCCCAGTAGTCGCGACAATGGTAGCGGGAACCAAGCGACGTTAATCGTTGTTGTACGTCACACCTAAGATTTATTGTTGTACCTCTGTTCGTCTAGCCTGTGTTTTAACCGATCCCTAGATTGTTCTTATAGTAGCCGTTGTCATCTTCAGTGCCGGTGGATTTCTCTTCCTAAAGCGTCGAGCCGACCTACGTCGTAGAAAACTTCAACAGGCCAGTGGCCTCGAGCCCTATAGTAGTGCGACATCCGCACGAAACGGTAGCCGCCGGGCGGGTTCTGGAAGTGTGAATGCCGTCTCAGAGACGAATCGACACAGCACCGCATCGAACATCGATCGAAATACCTCCATCCGCTCCATTATGACTCTACCTAAATACACGAACATAGCAAACGAGGACGAGCAGGTATTAGGGCGCGGAGGTGAGCGAGATGGCATCGATGTAATTCTTGAGCTGCCCTCGGACGAGCAGCATGAGGCTCTCCGAGACGAGGAGATGGAGACCATGTACCAAATCCGGCTGGCTAGAAGACAGCAGAATGCAGATCGTGAAGAAAGACGGCGGCTTGTACAAGAAGCGAGGGAACGCGGTGATGTGGCGGCATTGGAGGAATTACGTGCTCGTCGGCGCGCCGAAAACGAGGTCACCACAATCGAAGAGCTCCGTGACACGCAGGGTCAGATCCGCACACGCCGAGACCGCGCCGTCTCAAGCGTCAGTTATCACGACCTAGGCGTTGCACGGCACGACGGCTCGCGTATTCGCGCCAATAGCACGGAGAGCGAGCGTGTCGGTCTGTTATCTGACGCCGCGAGCATAGCCTTGTCAACACGGTCGCCGTCCGCCATGTCAACCCGCCGGGTCTCAGACCTAGGAAACATCGCAGTGGATACGCGCTCGCCATCTGCGCAGTCGCACCATCGTATGCACAGCGTCAGCTCCGTCCTGAGCCTCGACAACAACGGCAATGTCTCACCTCGCTCAGGCGCGACAACACCACAGCCAGGTGGCTCCCACACGCGTGCCGGCTCAAGTCCCGAGATCGTAACCGAGGCGGACCTGGGAGACAGCGGTATGCCACCCCCTGATTACGAAGATGTGAGCCTAGACGATGTGCGCTCCGGTGCCACAACACCCATGTTCCATGAGCCCCCACCGGACTATTCTGGCCTCGGCCATAGAAACCACAATGACGAGGGCGGCGATCTCGCGAGCCCGCTCGATGATGACAGAAGTAGACGGTCCTCGCATCGGTCATCGAGGGGTGTGGGTGGTGCCCCACAGCTCCCAAGTCTGAGAATCAGGGAGTTGCCGCAGATTGTCATCGAACCTTCGACTGCACACCCAGGCGAAACTGGGCGGTAGTTTTTATCCCCGGTCACCTGAATTTTAAGTTTATCGCCAATCAGGTGACCAAGTGGCCCTACGAGGACCACATAGGAAAAGATTTACGAAAATAAGTATACCCCATCAGGCAAGGGATTTTGCTCTTTTTTGGCCTGATTATTTGTACAACTGAGACACCTGGGCCCGGGTTACCTAAATAGAACCCACACAACCCGGAAGACACAGAAAGAGGCAAAAGGCGTTCCGGATCACCATGTCTACTGAATAGAAGCGACCAACCATACTTTTTGCCCCGTTCAAATCAAAATCCATATCACCACTTGGTTCTGATTTCAGGACTACAGGAACACCTTGGAAAATGAAGCGTATTAACTTCGACGGATATTTAGCATTCATTCGGCTTCATCTATATCACCGGCAAACCAATTCATTTAAGCGAGCGGCACTCTCATAAGTAGGGAGATGGTTGATTTCAGATAAGCGGACTGAATGCGAGGACTTAGATGGAGTGCTTGGTCCTCCTGGGATCTTGGATCGATCTTAATAAGACGAAGTGAGCTAGGGTTCAGGAACGGCATTAGGATGAGACTCGGAATCCTTGATGGTAATGGATATGGCATCGATGAGACCCGCGTTATATGAGGGCGGGTGGCTTCGGGACTATCTTGACGACGCGAATGGAATGGAATGAAAGGGAAGGAAGGGGATATCAATTAAGATGTGTATCTAGTAGCTGTATACGCGAATATGATGAATGTCGAGATCTGCTTGTTGTTCGCTTTTGAATTCGACTGACTGACCGATTAGGTACAGTAGATATTTCGCGAGAGACACACCTGGAAGTGAATACGTCTGGGGTCTGAGTGCCGATCGATTAGTTTCAAGATGAGGATGAGAGAGCTACTAGTTATCAGCGCCCTTGATAGAAGTGGATGCTTCTCATGTGGGCTCAGAGTTTGTTTGTTTGTCTACTGTTCTGTCTGCTTCGAATAGTTCTATACGTAGCTAGGGATACTCACGAGCTGAGATTGGGTCAATCACCTAGTTCGGATGAGTCTATATAGCCTACTGTAAGGCTTGCTGGACCTTGCTTACTTACGTACGCGCTGTTGCTCATGATATTTGCTTAGGCATTATACTGTAGTCTTGCAGGCATTTGTTTATCTATCGTGATAGATAATTGAACAGCCAATCACGTACGACTATACCTAGTGTCCAGCCTACGCTATCTACTGCTCCGTACTGTAAGGAACTTGACATCCCGGCCGCTCCGCCCTCAGATACAGTAGATTAGTAAGACTATTAGTTAATTGATCCTGAGTAAAATGCATTTGTAACATTGGAAAAGAAAAGTTGAGATTTCTTTGGTGTCGTTTTTTGTGTTGTTTTTGATATTTTAATCTAAATGCTATCAACCAACTTAAGGATTTCTGAGATCTTACTATAATAACTGGTAAAAGCATGCATGCACACTTGGAATAAAAGTTTGCTCCTAGAATATCGTAAAATCTGCGTTCAATACTCTTTGAGTTGCTGAGCCCTCTGGACTTTGACCAACCGTGATCCCGAGCCGATTGAATAAATAGCCACTGAAAATGCCCGGGAGTGCCGGTGAACGGCCAGACTCAGTGGATGCGTAAGCATTCCAGGTTATCTCTACTTGAACTGAACTGCGTTATTTGAACCTGAGTCTTGTGTTCCATACCCGGAAAACTTAGCCGGATCCGTCTCCTTACAGTGTGAAAGGATCGCCGCGAAAGAATTGTTGTCAAAGAACCGTCGTACTGGTAAGATTAGACTACTTAGTTTGACCACCGCCAGTTCTTGAAAAGGAAGGCCGACGATTCCACTTATATGATAGCTCATTGCAATTGGATTCCTACGATGATGCAATGCTGCATTCAAGGACGCCACAGCTCACTACCTGAGGGAATATTCTAACTAAAACGCACTTGTCAGCAGTGCGTAAATAAAACTAACGCCCAATTGCGATACCATTATCTGCACTACTTACGTATATCCAGGTTAACGACGATAGGGATGAACGACCCTGGACTAGCCCCCATGTCGCCACGCCATACAGCTTTCCGTTCGCTTACAGATGTAACCCCAGTAACCCCAGTAAGGCGCGTTGGTCTCGATCAAATAAGACGGGATGAGGCCCTGGACATTGAGCTTGTTTTTCCTTGCGCTTTCTGGTGTTTGCTGTGGTGGTTCAATATCAAAGCTTCTGGTGCTGAGTAGACCGTGAGCGCCCGTCTCGAAGCCATTTTAGATTGCGAATATCCTTTCAATTGTTACAATTGCACAACGCCATGCCGTCATTCGCTCGATTGGCTGCGGCGGCCTTGCACCTTGGCCTGCTTGCCCAGCCGGGATTCGCTAAACCATGCTCCAGCAAGGACCCGAAGCTGGGTGCCGTCGCATCTGAGAGTTCGGTTTGCTCCGAGATCGGTATCGACATCCTTAAGAAAGGCGGAAATGCTGCCGATGCTCTTGTGGCTTCTCAGTTCTGTATCGGAGTGATTGGCATGTACCACAGTGGAATTGGTGGTGGTGGCTTCATGCTGGTACGAGGCAGTGATGGACAGTACGAGTTCATCGATTTCCGCGAGACGGCTCCCGCTGCCGCATATCAGGACATGTACAATAACAATACAGATGCCAGTTTGTTCGGCGGATTAGCGAGGTATGAATCACACCCAATGAGCTGTCGATACATAACTCCGCCGCCTGAGCTTACACGATTACAGTGGTGTTCCTGGTGAATTGAGGGGCTTGGAGCAGCTTCATAAGAAGTACGGCTCTCTATGCTGGAAGCAGCTCGTACTACCCGCTGTCAAGGTGGCTCGATATGGCTTCAAGGTGACGGAAGACCTGGTTCATTACATGGATACCGTTACGCCGAACGGAAATTTCCTGACCGATAATCCAACCTGGGCAATTGACTTTGCGCCGAACGGCTACCGCGTAAAGCTGGGCGAGACTATAACGCGCAAGCGCTATGCCGACACCCTGGAAACAATTGCGAACGAAGGCCCCGATGCCTTCTACACCGGCGCAATTGCACAGGCTACGATCGCCGCACTAACCAAGGCGAACGGAACGATGACCTTGGGGGACCTAAAAAACTACACCGTAGCAATCAGGAAGCCGGCCAAGATCGACTACCGGGGATACAAGCTTACGGCTACTAGCGCCCCTTCAGGTGGTATAGTCGCCTTGAGCGCATTGAATATCGTGAATGGCTATGATGAATTTGGTGATCCTGCTGCGATCAACCTTACCACCCACCGCTTGGACGAAGCTATCCGATTTGCGTACGGACAACGCTCCGAACTTGGTGATCCTCTGTTCGTCAAAGGCCTCGACGCATATCAGGACTCTTTGATCACCCCCGAGACCGCTGCCGAGGTCCGGTCCAAGATCTCCGACTTCCACACGCTGAACGTGTCCGCCTACGACCCTATGGGTTTCGAGAGTCTGCCCACTCCAGGAACCAGCCACATCGTCGCCGCCGACAAGAGTGGCCTGGCCGTCAGCGTCACGACCACCGTCAACCTGCTATTCGGATCGCAGCTGATGGTCCCCGAGACGGGCGTCATCATGAACGACGAGATGAACGACTTCTCCATCCCCGGCTCCAGCAACGCCTTCGGGTACATCCCCTCGCCGGCCAACTACATCCGGCCCGGCAAGCGACCCCTGTCGTCCATCTCCCCCGTGATCGTCGAGACGGCGGAGGGGAGGCTGTACTTCGTCATCGGGTCCGCGGGGGGCAGCAGGATCATCACGGCCACGATCCAGAACATCCACCACGTCCTGGACCAGAACATGACGGCCCCCCAAGCCCTCGCCCAGCCGCGCCTGCACGACCAGCTGAGCCCGAACCAGGTCTCGTTCGAGTACGCCTACGACAACGCCACCGTCGCCTTCCTGGCGAGCCTGGGACACAACGTCACGTGGGTCGCGCCCGGCCAGAGCACCGCGCAGGGCCTGAGGTTGTTGCCCAACGGCACCTTCGAGGCCGCTGGGGAGCCGAGACAGCATAATTCTGGTGGCTTCGCCGTGTAGAAATCTGATGGAACTGTTAGTTTAATATAATGATAATTTGGGTAGTAATGTATTGATTGAGCTTAAGCTCAACAGCAGTTTCACTCGGTTACCTTACTTGCCATAACTCTACTTACCCAAGCTAGTACCCAAGCCATACATACTAGCCACACTAGCAATTCCATACCAAGACCTGCTGGGTCCATTAAACTGTTGTAAGATAGTTTGCAAATTTATAATAGTGAATTAATGGTTTATATATTTAAACGTTTGAATTTTTTAACCTTGATAAATTTAAACAGTTTATTTGACTTAAACGTTTGCGTTAATCAAGTGTTTAAAACCTCCCAAACGTTTGAAAGTTCTAAACGTTAAAAACTACTACAGCCCACAGCCCACAGCCCATACAGCCCACAACCCGCGCAGTTTACTCGGTATAGCCATTGCAGCTCTTGCGGCCGTACTCTTGCAACTACAAAAAAGTTGTCGCACGCGCACGCACACACACGGAAGTTGCAATAGCTTCACCTATTTTAATTAAAACAAGAGCAACAGCTTCTATTATTTCAATTGAATAGTTAAGTCGATAGGTAGCTAGAATATAATATAGTTTAATTCACTCCGCACCATAATTTTCAAACAATCGTAAACTTGTAGTAAAACAACCGTAGTAAGTAGTAGAACAACTATAGTAGAATAGCCGTAGTAGAACGGCCGTAGCAGAACAGCTGTAGCAAACGTAGGCTATTTCTTTTAGTAGAAGTATAGCGGTCGCAAACGTTTGAAATTTCAAACGTTTAAACACAATAAATGGTTTAAATAAACCACTAACTAGTCTTTCACGTATTTAAATTATTCAACGCGTTGAATATTTCAAACTATTCATTTACTGTGGATTTATAGTTTACTAAGCCCAGCAGGGATAGGTACGGTTGCTTACAGCACCTATCTACATTAGCACGAGGGAGGGTCAGCGGAGACGATCACCGAGTCGGTCACTGATTTTGAACATGGTGTCAGGAATATAATATTCTCTTGAACATCATACCACCAACACGATCTCTAATTCAAAATGATCTCCAAATTAAAACGGTCTCTGGGGCTTAGTATAGCCCGCAAAAGAGGTATTTATTAATCCGTTTGTACTTTTTTTTTCTATTTGTACTTAGGTATTTGCGGTTATGGTCACAAGGGTCACAAGCTGGATTCGAACTAGGTTTACGGTCACAATTATACACTATTACAGTTACACTACGGGGTCACTATGGGTTACTACACGTGAAAGGTAAGTGCTGTAATTGATTACTATATGGCTATTGTTCTGGTAGAGTAAGGGCAGTTGTAAGTGGTCGTAGGTAGTTGTTGTAAGTAGTTGTTGTAAGTGGCTAAAGGTGCAGTTGCAATTGTAGTATAGTACTGCCCCGGGGGGGGGGGGGCTATTCAAAACCATTGCCAGCCAGGTATTATTTCAACGCAAAAGACGGTGTTCAATATAGGAAAATCACCGTGATGGCTTTTACGTCTTAAAATATTGTTGAAAATTATATGACAGTCACGGTGATCGTCTTCGCTGACCCCCCCCCCCCCAATAGAGGTATACCTGGCTACCCTGCTTAGGCTTTATCTATACCTGAACTTGACTGACCTTTGCTAACCTTCGTGATTTCGTTTTCGTTAAAATCCTTGGTACCCGGCTGGAATACCCTCGGGTCGGTAACCCTTCAGTCCCTGCACACTGCTAAACCTTGTAACCGCTCGTGCTGGCTCCCGTGGTGCCCATATACAACCACATGATAGAAGTCTGTATGATACAGAGGACTATCCAGAACGCACGGATTCCTACAGCTTCATGACTAATCCAGCTAAAAAGGAATCGTACTGCCATCCCGCTTAAAAAATGCTCCATTGTCATCATGGGTAATGCCATCAATCACTTTCATGACGCCACCAATGCATGTCTCCATGTCATCTTCGCCATCGAAATTGGTCAAGCGAGTGGACAGGAAGCCAGGCTCGATGCAGACAATAGTCAGATGTCGCCCTTCTTTCTCCCATTCCCTAGCCAGTGTGACCGAGTTCTGGTTCAGGGCAGTCTTTGCAGTTCTATATGCCATACAGGTTCCAAAGGCATTGGCTTCATTGGTATTAGCTCTGACAGTTCAACCTAAATGACAGGCCCAAGACTCACTGCTAAGTGATCCAAATACCGAAGAGATATTAACAATCCGGGGCTGCTTAGCCATCTCTAACTTTGGAAGGAAATGCTTGATGGCGAGGAAAGGGCCCTGAATAGATTCGCTTTAGTTAAACGAACAGCTAAATAGTTTCGTCAAGTAGCATATGTAAGAAAGGTGATACGTACTACCGCCATGACGCGGAACTTCTCAACTATTATTTCATTTGTTTGTTCTTGCCAAGGCTTTGGGGATGGCGGAAGACCTATGAGCAATCAGGATGCCTTCTATAATAAAGACAAGTCGGACAAGGGAGCGCCAGACCTCCAACATTCACGAGGATATCCAAGGGCCGATCACCATAATCGGCGGCAGCCTTCCTGATAGTGCTCTCATCGAGGTAGTCAAGCTCGAGGACTTCAGCTCCTGTCTTCCTCAACTACAGCAAACTTAGTGAAGCGTAAGGAAGGATAGTAGCTCATGCTGTTAGCTGGGGTGCCGCTTACATCCTCGAAGCTCGGGTCATTCTTTGTCTGTGGCCGTATGGTGCCAGTAACATTCCAGGAGCGGCTCGTGAAGCATTTTAGGATATTGAGGCCTATGCCTCGATTCGCACCTAACGCAAACCATTCAATTAGTCATTTAGAGTTTCACTTTTGTTAAAGAGGTTCTGGTAAGCTCAAGGTCTTTACCTATGACCAGAATGTTGAGGGCTGCCATTTTACTGACGAAGGGGCATGGGTGATAAATCGAAGAAATAAGAGAAGCCGCATCTACTTGCACAATGGGGTTAAGTAGGAATGCGCTGCCGGGTAAATATCCCCCGAGACATGCATGGCCTCGACTAACCTGAGAGTGACAGCCTTGAAGAACCTACCTTATAAGTCCTACCGAAAGTAGGGCTTTGGTGCATGCACCTTAGTGATTTGAATTTGGAGAATGCCACCCGTACTTTGCGGGCGTGGCTTGTGCATACACTCAGATTAGGCGAGCCACCCGCGTAGGAAGACTGCCCAGTTAGAAAATTAACCAGCCTCAGAAATGCGACGGTACGAAGTGTACATTGAGTTACTTGGACTCTGATCCGTTGCACCGTTTATAATAACCGCAGTAGGCTTTGACTCGAGAATCATAGACCCCTAAAATGGCTGTTCTCAATGTTGTCCAAGCCTTCTTCCCCTTACATATAGTTACTATAACCCAAAACTCTAGAACGAACTTTTATCTATGTTATACCATAGCCGCTCTATATTCTCGAATTCAGTATGGTGGATGATTCAAACCAGTCAAGACAGAGCCTGACTATCAGCTCAATTACCGACGACAGTGAGCCAACATAAGCACAAGCCTTCCACCCGTGACTTACATTGACTTAACTCATTTCGATCGAGGGCGAGATAGACGTCAGTTTGCTGAATCGATTCGCCAATTTTCAACTCGGAAAAAGGAAACCCACGTTTTCTCCGGGGAACATTAGCAAACTTCCTTGATCAGCCTTCGCATAACGACTGTGCACGATATTCTGTTACAGGGCTTGGTGTTGCACCGGTGTTCCTGCATCCTAATAGGAGCGACCAGGATCCCGATCTGGGAATTCCGTGTGAATCAACAGACGACATTGGACAGGCTCTCCTCAAATATATGCCAACTGTACAATCTTCATTGCTTGTGTTCATGTGCGGATGGCAGCGCAATGACTCTCTACGTATTCTCGCAGCACACTGTGGGGTTGATCCCGAATTCTTCAGGAGGCAGTTGGCTTTTCTCGAACCCAATCCCTTCTATGACTTGCCGACACTCCCCTCAAAAAACATGAATATATGGTGTCTCAGATTCACGACAATTTGTAAGAGACAGCATCCCCTGAGCCTTGAAGCCGTAATTCAGCAAAGAGAAATGGAGCCTCAAGGCTTAAGAGCTTATCTAAACGATCTTCGAATAAACCAACATATTGGTAGCTCCATTGTTCGGAGGTATGCGATTCTCGACGAAACCACATCTATAGTACAACAAGACGTCTCGTTCTGCGTCCATCAGAAGAGGAATGGCGGCTGGATAGGTGAGATGGTTCCACACCTTTCAAGGCTTACTGTTTGTGTTGATGCTAACACGTAAAATCAGGGACTATATGGATAGACAATGGTCGTTCATTTGATGGCACTTCCGTGCCATGGCTCGATCAAAGGGTTGAAAACACTGACGACCCTTACGTTCCACTGATAAATCATTTGCAGAAAGTGGCTATCATTGCTGCGGATCCTCTAAAGCCTGAGGATTCAGTAAGAGACGCTCCAAAAGCTATCAGCGGCCAATATGCACCTAGCCTGAGCATCCTACCTCGACAATACGGATCATCACTCGACCGTGCTGTAGCTAGGACTGATGCATTCTATGCTTTTTGTGAGCTACTGTCTCTCGCTGCAAGCTCGGACTGTCAGTTCCTGAATCTCTTACAACAGCATATGGACATATCCTTGCGGTCTTTTAATGGACAAGAAGACTGGTCTATCAATAATCTCCACTATATCATAACACTACTTGAGAATATCGCGGATCAAGCTCATCGTGTCTTGCACCTTATTGAGAAGGAAGAATATTCTAACTGGCCGCAAACAAGTTGCCCCAAGATGAGAAAAGTCCGGGGGACGTCGAAACAGCTGCTTACTGATGACTACCGGGATATCCTACGCCGCAGTACCGATTTAGCTGAGAGAGGGCGAGGTGGTATTGGCTTCATCACGACTGATATATCAACCCGTGCATCACAGAGGTCATTCGACCAGGCGAAAGAGGTCAACAGATTGACGCTGTTGGCGTTTTTCTTCCTCCCTCTTTCATTTGTCACATCAATATTTGGTATGAACATTGCAACTTTCGATGACCTAAAGTGGGGCATTGGGTCGATTTTCATTGCCCTGTTTGTTGTTTTAATACCATCGTTGACATTGTTATTCTGGGGGAAAATGTCATGGGTAGGTGACAGGTATCATGTAAACAAAGAAGATAGAAAATAAGCAACACGCTGTCCAAATTTGTACCCATGGACCTTCCATCTTCATCTTACTGATAAATGCACGACGGATTCAAACTGTTCGGCCGAGATTACCATACCCCCAACATCGCTTGGAGCAAGTGTAGCGTATATCTCTGTCGCCTCCCGGAGTGATTGCTGCATACCATACGTGTCGCCAGATCCCGCCTGTGCTTGACTTTGCCGGTAGAGCGTTAAAGCTATCTCCGCTCGATAACACGAGTGTGCACGGTACCCAAGTAACGCTTGATGAAAATAAAGTCTGGACAAATGTGTTAAATTGAACTGATGGTCTCCGGCTATAGATTAGAGAGACGGGAATATGTGTTTAGAAACGACATGATACTAACCTAGCAGTTTCGAATTCACCCTTCTCGGTGTGATATGCGCCAAGATTGCTACAGGCCTGACTCACATAGTGGGACTTATCACCTACAGTTTTCATAAAATGACCCAAGGCTTCTAAATACGCTGTGTATCTCTGTTTTTCTAGGCCTTGTTGCTTTCGGATATAACCTAGGCAGCGAAAAATAATGCCTAATCTGGATTTTTGTGTGAGTTGAGAGCTTCAAGGAATACGACAGCAATTTGCTTACTGAAAGGAGTGGTTTTCATGCGAACGTGACATCCAATAATTGATACTCTTTTGCATCAAGTCGACTGCCTCATCATGCCTTCCCAACGCTGCTAGAGCGAAAGCTTGATGAGAACTGGAGAACGTAGGCCAGTCGTCCCCTGATAGGAACGCCGGGCTTGTCTCGGTGAGACTGATTGCCATTCTTGAATTATCAATGGTTTCTTTGTAATGGCCAACGAGAAGCTCTGCGTGGGCTACTTCGCCATATGCCATTGCTAGTCGGTCCTCCCTGAATTGAGTCCCATCTCGACTTTTCTTTCTGTAGTCGAGGTGGCGGTATGCATACTCAAGCATTTTCGTCTTGTCCTCGTTGACTACGGCAGACAAGGCGGATAGGGCGAATAGTACGTCTGCCCTTATCTCACTTAAATCTGAACCAGGTTCATCTGATATTCGAAGAACCGTCTCAAATAGTGGTTTGGCGGCATAGAAGTCGCTCCGCTCCAATAAATACCTTTAATGTGTTAGACTGAGGCCTTAGTATAAGGACAATGCTAGCTAAGTGACTGCTTACCACCCGGCAAACAGTAGGAGTTTGGTGAAGTTTTCCTTGCTCGAATGTGATCTCATAATTAGGACGCTTTCCTCGAAGAATTTCTTGAGTTTTAAAATATGTGGTAATAGCTCTTCGGACTGGTTCCAAGTAGAGGTGTCATGATCAAATCGAAGGAACGAAGTTGGCCATGCTTGGAGTACTAATCCTGCGGTAAAGCTGATCGTACGCATGATTGAGTCCGGCGACATTTGAGCTCGCACGACATCTTGAACTAGCCGATGAACAGTCATTTGACTTTCGACCCGATCTCTCCTGACTAAAGAAGTCTTCGTCAAATCCAGCCGGGCCGTAATAAACAGCTCCTCGGAAGTTGGATAATGAGGTAGTAAATCGGAAGGTGTTGTCTGTAAGAGAAGAGATTCTCGAATAGAGTCAGGGTTTAAGAATGAAAGCACTCGTAGGGTAGCTAGTGCCGAAGGGTTCAGACTCTCTAAAGCCCAGACAGTGAAAAGCGAGTGGTTGTAATGATCTTGCAGCGTTGGAGGTTTGCTTTTTGCCACGGTTTTGATAGAAGGCTGCTTGTCTAAGTATCTCAGGAACTCTGACAAAGTCATCTCCCATCTATCAATCAACGCTGCTACTTGCGTGATAGCTAGAGGCAGGCCACCTAGCCTCTCTGAAAGGGAGATCAAGGCCTTTTTGTTCTCCGGTATTTCAGTGGCATTGGTTAGCTTACGAAGCAAAGCTGCAGCCTCCTTCTGCTTGAATGGTTTAAGATCTACCCCAGGCCGGCCTCGTTTTGCCATGGGATCTCTACTAGTGATTAAGATTGAACCCCTTTGCCCCAAAGGCCAGAATGTTTGGAGAAGGGCAAGGTCATCTGCATTATTGAATACCAAAAGCCAGTTTGCTTCATCTCTTTCAGTTGAATTAATACTTTCAACACTGAGGCCCCCTGAACCCGACCGCTTCAAAGGGTTGCTCAGCCATTCCAAAGCAATATTGCGGCTCACCACTCGGTCTTTGTCAGCACTGTCGGAAAATCCGAGTTGCGTGGCAATTGTCGCAAACCCTTCAGAAAGCTGTGTTGGCTGCTCTGCATCGATCCAGAAAACTGCGTCGAAGAAATCTTGACGTGAAAATGCGTATTCTCTTGCGATTTCAGTTTTCCCCACACCACCAAGACCACAAATTGCAAAGGTTAGCTGAAGCCCTGAATATTTTTCTTCGGAATCGTCCTGTGGAAAAATCAAAGCTTTATCGATCTGGTCGAGAATGTCCTTTCGGCCGAAAAAGCTGGGATTTCTGAGTGCCGGCTTTAGCATGCGATATGGCATTTGGAGAGATTTCTCTTTGATAGAGCATTCCACAAGCGTAAAAATCTCGACTGCAGAATGGGTAGAGGAATTAAATCCGACTTCATCACTTTCGACTTGCTCGTCTGGCGTCTCTATTTATCGAATCAGCGCCACTCAATCTTTCTCAGCCCTGCTCTAATACCCACGCTTAGGTTGATAGACACTCAGCCAGTCATCATCATCTATTGCATCATCAATAGCTGGCCTGGAGGGTAATTCCTTGGAAGATGCATGAGGAGCAACTTTGACAGTTGCCAGGATCCTCTGAAGTAGCTCTCGGATACTGACGAACATGGGGCTGTCTGGAGGACAATGAGAAATACCGTAGTGATCTGCGTCAGCTTCAATTAATTTTTCAAAAGGGACACCAGTCTCTGCGAGGCCCTTATCTACAAGCTAGGCGAGTAATGGAAGATTAGCTAGCAAAAACACAGAGCTAGACATATTTGTGGGTGTACACGGACAACAAACTTCTCGTATTCCCACAGACCTATTCGGATTTTGGACACCCGGTTCTCATAGATTGAGATGACAGGTGTATCAGTCACGCACGTTTCAAATCTTTTCGAAATGGTTGCGATAATGGCGGTTTCTAGTTCAGCCTGCGAACGTTGTATATGAGATAGCTTCAGTACCGTGCCGAGGATATGGGTAAGTTTGAACCAGTCAGACCGCCTGCTATATGTTGGATGGGGGGTGCCAAAGAAGACGGCTCCGCGATAGAGTTCACAAATGCGCCGCCTATTTTCTGGGGCGCATCTCTCGTGGACATTGATTAGTGCCTATTGACTTGTTAGAGGTGAGCTTCAATCATTAGGGCTTCTTTATCTAACCTGCTTGACTATTTGCCCGCCTAGTCCCTTGCATACGAATAGCAATGCCGTGTTTCGGAGCTGGTACAGTCAGATGGTACACACATATCAGTATGGAAAGCCCTCCTTTCTTAAACCAGGGGTCCTTTGTCTTACATCAGACGCCTTTTGCCAATTAATTATGCATTCGATGAGGTTTTCAGCTTCCGGGGTCAGTAGTTTCCACACACAATCAGATCCGTTGCTCAGGCTATATTCGAAGCCCAAAACCAAAGGACTGCTATCGTCCAGTCGCAACACGTGTTGTACTGAGGTCCAGAAAGTGTCAAGTGACGACCTTGGCGTTTTGGTACTCAAGTCAGAGACAAGAATGATGCTAGATTGCTTAGATGAGAACAGACGATGATAGTGGTGTGGAACAGGTTCCTCACGTACCACAATTCATGCTGCGTATTATCGTGCACCAAGTGTAGAGGCGGGGCTAGCTGGCGTAATTGAGGAGCACTGGGTGTCTTTAAGCTGCGAAATGCTAGACTCATATTGGTCTCTTAGCTGAGCAGTTCCTCAAAGGCTACGCTGTGCGCCGAACGCCGCCTTTTAGGTTAACAAGATATGAGCTAATATTTCAGAAAAACTTCGGATCGTTAGCTTTGCTGTGTTCTGAAGTGTTAGATATAGGTATTTCCTCATAGAGCGTTAGAGCCAAGGACATAGCCGGTTCGGCCAGTTTGGTAAAAACAGGAAAGATTTATGACGAGCCTTTTCCCAGGATGCACATCACGCAGCAATGATACCCCCCTAACAGGAGCAAGGCCACGACCACAGCCTTACACTACTTTGAGCAAGTACCTTTTAGTCTCGAAATGTTACAAACTCTTTCCACTGGTGGCTATAATCCACTGCATACAATATTGGCCAGAGAAGTGGAGACTTGAAGAGAGTTGCACCTTACAGCTATCCCGGACAATACTTGTCATTGGCTAACAAAGAGGAAGCACACTTACAACACAATAATTACATACCGGCAGGACGGTTATAGATTCCAATTTTAACTTAGTTCGGTTAGCCATATATCCTGCACTTATATAGACTAACCTTCTGCGATAAACCCTGCGTGGTAGATTGCTAGGGAGGCTCTGCGCCCCGGAAAACGCCGAACAACGTACATTTCGAATTCAATCACCCCCTCCCTTATTCTTTTTTCTCCCTGTAATCTTCTTTTCCGCGGTAAACGGCCTTACCTAAACGCTTATTATAAGCAAGTTATTCAGAGACGTTACTTGAAGTACCATTCAAAGCGCTGCTTAAAAAGCTAGCCGGATGTTGTAGAAGGTTGAAAATACCGATCAATGGGTTGATTTCTGCTATCGCAAGTAGGGTTGGGGCAAAAGCCTATTGGCCTCCAAATGCCAACTCTAATCGCAAAGTGAGGAAATTCTTACGTCAGAGAGCTCGCGAATTCTTACTCCAGATCGGGCTTTGTCGATATGTAGTCATCCATGACTTGATGCCATGCAACCTCGGGGAGCTGAATTACCCAGACAGCAGCCTTCTCCAACGCATGGGGGCGACGCTGCTGTTATCATTAAATTGGTGCTCGCCTGGTAGAACTGTCTCATATGGTCGGATGGAAGTAGTAACAGTGTGAATAGTAAAGCATCGGTAAGAAATAAGAAAATATTGTCGGGGTTAATTGCAGAGTTGCCCACCCAGAACAAACGCACTGGAGCCTCAATCTTATGTTTCCCGGACGGTTTTTGTATCTTTCACCTGTATCTCATACGAACCGTGCGCGTCTGGCTAATTGCTGAGGTTGTCACAATGAATGACCACCTTCAATATCTTTGTGATCTCCCTGTCTACCGGGAGGAACAGCCCTATGAATTATATGGATTCCCCGAGGTGCAGTCGAAGACTCGCACAAACTGCGACTTTGAAACGAAGGAAGTCGCCGTGACTGACTGCCGAGATGCGAAGGGTGTAACTATCCAGAATCACGGTTTCATGTTCATGAGACATGAGTCTGCTTTCTCTCTAGAAGCGAGGCACCTCGAGACTGTTGACGGTGACAATACTGTCATTACGGGCTACCTCGAGGAGACGACACAGCTTGTGAGAAAACTACTCAAACCCGTAGACGTGATCTGCTTTGACTGGAGAGTAAGTAATATTAGTCGAAATTCAAGACATGGGGTGAAAACCATAACGCTATCATAGTTTCGTCGGCGGAACCCCAAGGTCAGCGGGAGAATACCACCACGGGCCCTCAAGGACATCCGTAACTTTGCGTTACCGACCGGAGACGTTGTACATTGTGGTGTGGCACCCTATCCATCATCGTATGAGACAAGCTAATGTCTAGACTACTCTGCCTCTGGCGGGGCGGATCGTCTCAAAATGCAGCTACTTCAGAAGGAGCTCGAGGAGTTTTACTTGAAAGAGCGACAAGCAATGATTGTCAAGTCAGCACATTTCCCTTCAGCCGCATCTCTTACCCGAAATTTTCCCCTGTTTTTCACCCTCTTGCCTCGATGGGATTAACTCGGCTAATCCGAACACCCCGTAACTAGTGTCTGGCGACCCTTGAATATTGTTGAGAACACACCACTCTTGCTCTGCGACCGACGCACAGTCCCAAAAGACGATTTAATAGAAGTTGACAAAGTTCTCTCTGATAAGGTCGAGAAGTCATATTTTCTACTTCATAAAGAATACCACGAGTGGTATTCTTTATCTGGCCAAAGACCTGACGAAGTAGCAATATTCCCAACCTGGCTATCTGAAAGTAAGAATGAATTTGCTGGTAGGTACCTAATCCCTGTTAGTGTTAGCAAACATCACTAAACCTGAGCAAAGACTGTTGTCCACATGGTGCTGGGGCTTCTCAGACAGATGGCTGCGCCAAACCGCGTGAAAGTGTTGAAGTACGATTGCTCGTGATACTAGAATCACCTCAAAAAGCACACTGTAGCTCTGTAAGAGAAACAGAAAGTCTATTTATGGACTAGCTACATAGCCAAATATAGGATAATGAACGTCCATATTAATTCATTGAGCTATAATGAATGAGCACGTCCCATTTGTCGCTGGTTCCAGCAGCCACTAAACGCAGGCAAAGGATGCCAATACCCGTCACTTCTAGAATGACACCATGTTTAATAGTGTGACTATATCCTAGTCAGCGATGATAAGTTAGACAAGTAGAATGTCAAGTGTCACATATGCTGTGATAGACTGTAACATGTCCAAGGGATTCTGTAAGACTCACTCACTTGTAACACTACAATTCCCTTTGCTATCCACTCATCGGCTTTTAGCGTCAAGCTCCTGAATCAACCGGATCTTGCTACCAGAGTCCGCTTCTGGCCTCTGTTTGAAGAAGGTTACTGGCTGGGCAAACTTCTGCTGCAAGATGCCTCTCCATGGCTGCTTTTTGTTGATCGGTTCCGTACCAATAGTTGTGTCTGCTTCAAGATGCTGAGCCACCTGTTGACTATGCTGCTCTGCTTCTTGAAGAGTAGGATTGGGAGATTTTTGTTCGTTGTCCATATTGGGAGTGGGATTGTTGGTGTTAGTTGTTGCCAGTTTTTATTCATTTATATTTCGACTGCTGAAGTGAATATGAAGCAGCTATGCTTGTTTTTTGGAATTTTCTTTTGGAATGAATGCTTCCCAAATGGAGTTGGGCGCTGATGGCCTTGATATCAATCAAATTTCTGCCTTCCTGGCTTTCTCGGTAGGGGAGCCAGTGTTCAGGTTAAGGAAATCACTGTGTCCTATGGAAAAAACAGGCGGCATGGGCGCCTGAAAGGTTCACTTTAGCGAATAGTAGCAATCACCGTACTCATTGGTTCGTCTAAGAAAAAGCGCAGGTAGGATATCTTGGGCTTTCATTGAACCCTTGAGGAAAATTGCTTATCAGGAGCCGTTTGGCATGAAGCACTATGAGCGCGGGATGAATGTTTCTGATTGGCAGAGAGAGACTACGTCGGTTTCGGTGAGACCGGTGTTTATTATTATACATGCACATACACTATATGTCGGCGCTCGAGCGGGTTCACAAACGATCATTGAAGTTGAACGAATGGTACACGTACGATACGTAGGTATCTGACGATGAGGCTCTGCTGCTCAGAGTGAAATCTACCCCCACGCTCAACCGTATCCTACCTGTCTCATTCTTCTGGTTCTTGTCCCCGGTTTTGCTATCAGGCCACGATGATATGATGCTTGCTGCTTGTAATTTTCCACTCGATCGCTGCGATACCTACTTGCGTATAATAACGACGTGTTATACATATGAGTGCGACGCGATTGAGTCTGTGAATATTTAAAAATATGTTCCCGACCACTTGTTGCAGTGCTCGGCTGCTAGCGAAACTTGCAGTGTCAGTTGCCATGTTTGCGATTATTACAGCAAAATGTAAACATCAGCCCTTCCTATAAACCATTGCATGTTCACATCAATTGACATGATAGTAGTATTTGGGGACGGTACCGAGAAACCTCTCATTATGGAACAGCCGTTTTTTCTTTCTGATATTAGTTTACTGCGATCCATAGTGAACGACTATAGACCTGACCTGGCTACGTACGAAGAATTTTACCGCCAGGTTCACCAAGACCCTGAAATCTCGGGAATGGAATCAGATACTGCGGCACTCGTCGCCCAGCATTTGAGAAGACTCGACTTTGAAGTTCATACTGGCATCGGGGGCCATGGTGTGGCCGCAGTGTTCCACAATGGCCAAGGCAAAACGATTCTGATGCGAGCAGAGCTTGATGCTTTGCCTATTCTTGAGGAGACAGATCTATCTTACAAGAGCACCAAAAGGATGATCGATCGTTATGGAAATGATCGCCCGGTTATGCATGCGTGTGGCCATGACATGAATATGGCCACGCTCTTAGGGGCGTCTGCTCTCCTCAAAGCAGCTGCGCACAATTGGAGCGGCACACTGGTTATCGTCTTTCAGCCCGACGAAGAGGAGACTGGTGGCGCACAAGCAATGATCAATGATGGGCTGTATACAAAAGTTCCCATACCTGATATAATGCTCGCTCAGCACATCGTCCCGTCCAAGAGCGGAACAGTGAGCATCCGTTCTGGGCCCGTCTTGGTCGCTGCCGATTCTGTCAACGTCAGAGTCACTGGGGGTCCGCGTCCGGGAGTCAACCCACAGAAATGTGTCGACCCTATCCCCGTCGCGATGAAGATCATTTCGCAATTAGAAGATGAGGTACGGAGGGAAGTAGGACCGTACGAAGATGCCACTGTCGCATGTTGGGGTTTCCACGCAGGTGTTTCCGGAAACGATTATATCGCATATGCCGATTTCCTGCTTGATGTAAAAACAGTCAAGCCCACTGTTCGAGAGAAGGTTCTCCATGTAATCAAGCGTAGTATTGAAGATGGATGTAGAGCAGCAAATACCCCGCAAGAACCCGTTGTCAATTTCACAGTTCGCGCGCCCCTGACTACAAATGACCCTTCGGTGTCGGGAGCCATCAGTCGCGTTTTCGGAGGGTATTTCGAAACTAACGCTGTCGAGATGCAATTCACACGTGCGTGTGAGGATTTCTCAACGCTCGGCGCAAAACACTCTGTCCCTTACGCATACTGGAATTTTGGAGGGAGCCAGACAACTGAAGAGCCAGTGCCGACGAATCATTCACCGTTCTTTGCGCCCGCTATCCAACCAACGTTGCAGGTTGGGACTAACGCTATGGCCCTCGCGGCCTTGACGTTTTTGGTAACATAGATTGCATGTACCTACTCCAACCACAATACTAAGCCCTTATATTTCTCATTTTCTCATATAAGTGACGTATGATTGAGTTCAGTATAATGCTGGTAGTCGAATGCTATCTTGAAGGTACAGCTCCTAAGCTCCGGCGTGTATGACGCGTTATGCTTAGGGATGAGGATTTGGACCGATACGGCAATATTATCGATGTCTTTTCAACGAGCTATGAGGTATCTGCTATTGAGATGAGATGGTATTAATAATCGAGTTTCTTGCTCTTGGCACATCATACGATGTTGTGAGATATCTTCCATCCCCGCGTTCGCTGACCGAATTCGTTGTGACGTAATGGCGATGTATGTGTGACTTCTACTCCGAAACTCCGAGCTCTCGACTTACAATATTCATGTGAATAAGTGTACCCGTACACAAAGTCTGACAATATCACAACTGAAAGCCGTCTTCTACTGCGAGATTATACAGTTATCAAGTAGTCATGGCAGCACATCACGTTTTACTACTGGGAGGCAGCGGCAAAGTGTCGCAGCTACTGACGCCCATGCTCCTCCAGCGATCGTGGACTGTGACGAGCATCATCCGCAATCCCGACCAGATAGCCAGCCTCAAGAAACTCGGCGAGAATCAGAGCGGCAAGCTGAATGTGCTGGTGCGGAGTTTGGAGGAGGTCAAGAGCGACGAGCAGGCTAAGAGCATCATCGATGAGGTCAAGCCCGACTATGTTGTCTGGAGTGCCGGGGCTGGCGGGAAAGGCGCCCCAGAGCGAGTAAGTTTCCATCGCAGCAGCATCACACCGCGTCTGTACCGAAGCGGCTGGTCTCGTATGTATTGAGTGAGTAGAGACTGACCTCGTATGCCTTCGCAGACTTGGGCTATTGACCGTGACGCGGCATGTCATTTCATCCGCGCTTCGATCGCCACATCTTCCATCACCAAGTTTGTCATGATCTCATTCATCACCTCGCGACTTGAGAAAGCGCCCTGGTGGACCGACGAGATGTGGAAAGAGGAAAAGGAAGTCCGGTTGAAGAAGCTGGAGCGCTACTACCAGGCCAAGGTGGCCGCAGACCAGGTGCTGTACGAAGAAAGCAAGAAGAGATCCGACTTCGCGGGTATCTGCCTGCGGCCGGCCCTCCTGACGATGGAACCTGTTGGGAAGGTCACGCTTGGGAGGACCTCGGTCACGAATGGCACTTCGAGTCGCGCGTCTGTTGCGTACCTCACTGCCTTGCTCCTTGATAACCCCAAATCCAAGACCTGCTGGCTGGATATGCTTGATGGTGATGAGGATACCGAAGCGGCTGTTAAGAGGTGTGTTGATGATGGGGTGGATTGTATCGAGGGTGAGCCTTACTATCCCTGAAGGGAGCCGAGGGCTGCTAGTAGAGGAGGATAGAAAAATGATACTGAGCGCCTTGGGAGACTGTGATGGATGAAAGTTAATGACGGTTTATGAGTATCGCTTAAATGACGAATCGTATGTGATATTTCTCCATTAATGTCTACCTGTTTGTCTAAAACGGTCAGAGTGATCAGTCGTAGGTCATTCAGGATATATTAGACGGGATCATGTCTTATAAGTAACTCATTTCGCATTAATTTGACTATAACGCGCTGTCCTGATTTACATGTAAACTAATTGACCAAATACAAAAACGGGAAGGGTATGCGTCATCGAACATTTTTGCTGTCCCGTCTCCCTAAACGCCAAGCTTTATCGCCAAAAGATGGATATCACAAGCTCAAATAGTCTAGTTCGTGATTACGAGGCGGAACGGTGGGCGTTTTGTCCTCATGATTCAACTTCGGTTTCTCAAAGGCTTGCATGAAACCCTTAGGGCTCGTGGGAGTGCCCACGTTCATCCACACGACGCTACCTGTGTCTTCACGCTTGCATACTGTTATAATTCTGTTCTCAAGGTCGGAGCCGATGTCTGTGCTCAGCGGTGCGTTTCGCTCCAGAAGGGCTGTTGTGCCGCCGAAATTGGCGGACTCTCCTATCCAATCTGGCATATGAGAATCAAAGCCTGAAGTGGGCTGCGGCGGTTGCATTGCTGCATGTAAACTATGAAGGCCCCAGCCCTTTGCCGATGGAGCAACTCGTAGATAGTTGTCCGAACCGTATCGGCTGGCGTAAATGCTATCTATCCCTATAGCAGGGTTGTAAAGTGAGTTTAGATAGAAGGACGTGTCTGGCATATCTGAAAATCCAGAGAGAAGGCCAGACATAATATTTGATTGATGGTAAAGGGGGTTTTGATTGTAATAAGGGCTGGGCGGTACATGGAAAGGGGGCGATGGTTGAGAACATCCAGGAGCAGCATGGGCTGGGATGATGCGGGGACGCTCATGATTTTGTAGGAAGCGAGTTTTGTCGTGGTGTTCTTGACGCACTGGCAAGAAGGAAGATAAACGAGTGTCGTTAAATCGAGATCCAGCACCGCTCTCACCATCATTGGCGCCCTGTTCGAAAGTTTCTTCATGGCCGTGTCGAGAGTCGCACGTATCACGGTGTAGTTGTGTAAGAATCGATTGGATCAAATTTTCCATTCTCGCTGCAGGTTCGTACGAGCGGCTCATAATCCGGATGGCGTCCAATAAGGTTTCTAGGGATGATAGATAAACCCGTCGCTCTGCTTCGTCTTTACTGTATGCAGTCGCAGCAAGCAAGGCAATAGAAGCAATTCCTGCGGGTTGTAAACTAGTGCAACATGTCTTCTCGAGGTCGTACTTCTCCCTATACTTGGAGACTACCTGGGAGAGTTGAGTGGCTGCTTGTGTACAAACATCGCTTATTGGTTTCGTGCCGTCCTTAATAACAAAAGACGCTAGGTTCTGCAAATCAGTTGTTTGACCATCAGCAGAGAACTCGGATGTCTTTATCGCGCCGTCAGAACTCGAGGGTAATTGTGAAGTCGACCCATCGGTGGGGATTAGCCCATGCGCTTCCCGTGAGCGACACAGCAAGATGGTGATGGCATAGTATTGCATGTGAAGGAGAAAGTAACTACAAGGCGCAGTTCTGATAATGTCGGGTCCCCAGGTCAGATGACTTGGAAGTCGTCCGTACCAGTCTCGGAGCTGTTGGTCAAGAGTTAATATGTCCATTGAAGCATTTTTCTCCGCTTCATCCACGCTCCGGGACGTCGCTTGGTTTGCATCGTGGCGGGATCCAGCCTCACACCGGCTCTCGACAACTTGCCCAGCCAGATTCATGAGTTTAACAAGTTGTTCGTAGATTTCTTCTTCCATCGTCTGGCTAATAGTTGGTATTCCGGGGCTACGTTCGGATGAAGAACCTGTAGATAAAGATGTCTTGAATATGTCCAAGCCAAGATCACGGCTTTTGATACTCGTTGACCGTCCAAGGAACAGTGCCCAGTACCGATCGTACAGGAAGCAAGCTTTCATGACCCTTCGCCGTACGCTGACTTCCCGTTCAGATAGTCCAATATTGCTACAGTCGACATGTAAACCTATGTCAACTGCTAGGTGATTTGCCATGCCTATGACAGTAAAAGTTAGCATACTGTCAGAATTTGCCTTGTTTGCAGCTTTAATCACTCACCAGCGTACATCCAACCTGCACTGTCCCTGCCAACCCCCAACTCGAGATCTCCTAGAAGTAAAAGCGACTGTACGCTGGGAATGCCCATTGGCCTTTCTAGTTCAATATCGAGCATGTATCTAGCCTCGCGGTGTAGGGTACTCTCGTAATTCCCTAGATTTATCCTGGCTATATCACAATGGTCTTTATTGGCACATCGCCATCCTACCGCTAGTATTATAACATGTAGGAAGGATGAATAGTATTTAGGATTTTCGGATCCCCTATCGGCCTCAAAGGCAGCCCTATCAATGACTTGCAGGACACTGTTGTGGTATTTCCAGAAGCTCTGCATTAGGTAGTCGTGAGTTTTGGGTGTAAGTGATCTGATAACACGTTCAGCTCGGCGGATTTGTTCAGGCGATTCTCTCGAGTCGTATCTGCTGGGAGACTCGGCATACACATGGCAATTTGCTGTTGGACCGAAGAATCGTAGTTTGCCTGAAAGTCGATCACATGATAGACCTCCATTAGGGAAAAACAATCGATGTATAACGTCTCCGTCACTGAGATCTAGCGTTCGGAATGGCGACTGCTCTTTCCAAATCGACTCTTTTCTTGGCGAATCAATGTTGGCAACGTCCTCCATAGGGCTCTCGTACATGGGGAAGTCTTCATGAGAATATGGCGGCGACAGTATGTGGCGGATGGGTGAACTATCGTCTGATTTTGAGCGTCGTCGAGCTTCGATGGCCGATAGTCCAATCTCATCCCCAGAGCCCGCGGATTGTGCTTCGTGTTTCGTCATTGGTGGATGCGTAGCTGGTGGGACAGCTACACCTTTCTCTTGTAGCATGCTTTCCAGCATAGCAATGCGAGCGGATAGTGATGACACATAGGCCTTGGAAATCGGTCTGCACCTCATCAGCATTGCTGGCGTCTTGTGGTTAAAGTCAGGTATGGTATTTGCTCACCTACGACGCTCATCATCCATTTTTATCACACACTCCGTCCCAGACCGCTTACATTGTATACATCCTGAACCCCCTTTGGGAACCACACACCGTATACGGCGATCTCTACATGAAAAGCAGGCGATTGAAGCTCGATGTCGAACTTGCTGCTTGCTGCGGCGTCCCAAATTGCCGCCACGTTGAGAAACATTCTCCTGGTTCGAGATGTCTATCTCCGGTCCCTCAACTGCTTCTTTAATGGAAGAGCCCGCCATTTTTGGGTCGTGAAGGTCGCGCAATGACACGTCGATTACTCGAAACCGTCCCTGTTGGGAAGCAAGAAAGTGCCATGAGGACCTGGGAAAATCGACTTCGGGTCAGTCAAAATGGTATAAGACGGGGAACATTGGCCAATTATCAGATATGTGACAGAGCGGACATCTATATGACAAGGCATGAATGGCATAGAAATATGGAGTCACGGTTCCCCCACAAAGCGTGTACTGTACCAGCAGACGTGAAGAGAATGGGTCCTCCACGTTACCCCCATCTATGCTTTAGGCCTACGGGGCATCCTTAACATGGTTCTTGGACCCAAGTCTCATGATCGTCAGGTCCGAATCTGGAGAAGAGCTCAATGACGCACGGCCATGCCTTTTTACTTGACTACGTATCCTTACTGGCGATACGGCTAGTTAGAAATGCTGCGGGTAGCTGGCCAAGCTAAAATGAAATTAAAAAATGATTTGCGATCATCCTAACGGCAGTTAGGAGGCGCGCCGTTAACGAAAGGGCCTTGCGAGCCATCTAGTTAACATCTCGTGTGAACAATGTTGGAGGGAATGACTTGGCCCAGACCACTAGTAGTTTTATCTCGTAAGGTCGGTCCTATATCGGTGGCGAAGTGAAGGAGAACATCTTCGTGCAGTAATGCACATGCAGGCAAGTAAGGCGATAAGGGACGAACTGCTTCAACTATTTCAGACCGAGTTTTCCCCGTAGCTTCTCTCGTGCATGTATTGACGTGGAAATGGAGAATCTATACCATCTGAACGTCTGCCTTAGGTAAACAAATATGCTTACATACCTACCAGTGGTGGCTGGAGTGATTCTAGAGCTAACTCGTTTAGTCTAGAGAACTGGAGGACCCAACAAGCTGAATAAGATGGGGCCGGTCCGAGGTAAGGAACATCCTTGAGTATTTTCGATGGGGACCCGGGAAGTGGTGCGCAGAACTGCTGTTGAACCAGCTCGCGGTCTGTCAAGACTATAACATATCACTGCCTAGTATAATTATTTTTGGACTGGATTACCACGTGCTGATACGGAGTAATGGGGAGGAATATTGTATAGCGAAGTTGCTGTCCATAAAGCATAGACACTAACTAGTCCAAGATAAGTAAGTTTTACAGTTGTGCATTGCCGAACAAGTCGTCCGCCCTTTTTACGGCAAGTACCGGTACGTAATTCAAAAGGAGAGAGACAGCGAGCCGCGCTATCGACTGCCGATAGCCAGCTATGTATGTACTTAGTGTACATGTCTCGTATCATTATTCCACCAGACTGCTTCGGGGATACGGATCAGCGCCCGTAGTCAAGCGGCGCTGATGAATTGACCAATGCTGACTCGCTAGTGCACCTAAGCCCGGCGTGCCAAATCCAGGCAACCCGGGAAGCCCGAGAATTCTACACGTGTAGCATGGAACAGCACAATAAATACCGGGTCCAACCCCATTCCCCCACGGAGCCATAGTTCTTGTGCGGTAGCATTGTGTGTGTGCAATATGGGCAGGGCAGAGGCAGTGTTGCGGAGAAGCATGAACTCGTGCGGGGAATGTGTTTTTGCTCAAAATGCCGAGACCTCTCAGAGGTAAGCAAGCTCGAAATCAAGTGACCTGGACGAAGTCGGACAAGTCGGGCAAGTCGGGCGGGCGGGAGGCTTGACCGGCGACGTGTGTATTGGACAGTCGTGATGGAGGGTCTGCCTAGAATCCATTCGGTTGCGTGGCTGGGCTTTATCTAGTGCAGGGTCGAATCGGCGGAATTGCCTTCTTTTTACAATGTCCGGTCGGACCACTTCCCTCTTTCAAGACGAAAGGAGAATAGGAGAACATAAATTAATTAGCCCGTACCTCAACTTGTAGTGTACTATGTAAGCAATTACTCGTACTTAGAGAGAAGTAATATATTGACCCGCCTTTCGTTCTAGAAAATGCCGCCGGCGAAGGAGTGCAAACCGAACTTCTTGATCTACGTTGATATGCCGATCTGGTATTAGTGCTCGTACCGTACGTTCTTGGCGACGTTCAATGGAGTGAATGGTTCTTGTTAGTCTAACGTTGATGTCAACCAATCCCGGATTGCACGCAGTAGCGTGTGATTTAATGTGGCTTGGGCAGTGCGTTTGCGCTAGAGCTCGTCTGCTGATCTCATGGTTGAGAAGAGCTTTTGTATCGGCTCTTATACACGGCAATGCCCCTGAACAGGCTATAGAAAATTGACATTACAAACTGTTGTTAATCTACTTGATGAGCACGACTTAATAACCTCCGAATTGCGATATTCCGAAAATAGCCATACCGCGTAGTGTCTTGCGAAGATTAGCTGCACACAGTCATGGTCAACAAGGGCTCTTTGATTTCTCTCTCCGGATAACGGTGTCGCTATACAGGTACGGCATATGACAACAGCAAAAAAGTCTACAGTCCTCCCAGCATCGAGCTAATTACTTGCTTAATCTCGTCGATGCAACACATTGCATAGCAAAGTTGACGTTGCTGAACTACTCCCGCGGTTTCTTATCCAATGCTAGTACACTCGTACCACAGTATTCCAATAAGCTTAGACAACATCAAAATTCGAGTTTCTCGCCTGTAGTCAGGATATTAGAAAATTGTAACCCTATATCAGGGTCCAAACGAAGTTATTCGGGAGCTTTGACGCCTTCCAAATTCCAGTTGATTGACAACTTACACCTACACTACCGTACCTTGCGTCAACATCTTTAAAAAATAATCAAATCCAGCGAATTGATAACATAAGCCGGGCTCGCGCGTATGCATTGATGAGGTCTTAATCGGAAGACCACTTGAAACTGATCTCTACTATGAACTCCTAAACCTATGCTCAAGCAGGCCTTATACAACCTTCATTCCACCTACGACTCTTGCTGTTTGTGCTCTTCCGGGCTTCCAACACAAGCGCTCAATTTCGAAGTGGTAATTCTCAAGTATTATTGGGGTTTGAGTGCGATCAAGTATTGACTTATCAACATACGCTATCGGCTATACTAAAAAGCTTGTATCTTTAGTATGATGCCTTAGACCTACTGCGATAATATCGCAGTACCGTTTACTTCTAGTCTGAGCTGTATGTATATACTCTTAGTATGCGTACCTTTTCCGATATATCCACTTATTGGATTCCATGGAGGAAGATATCTACAAAGTCGAAGAAAACCATGGATTATTGCGCGAAACAGTCTAGATTAAGTTTATAATCTAACTAGTCCTAGCTACATCCATATTGTGTTCTTTTTCTGCATAAGCAGTGTCGTAATGCCGTCAAACCGTGTCTAGAAGACCACTATCGATGCCGCAATGCCATGCTGAGGTATTATGCCCCGTCAAAATTGGATTGGAGGCTTTTCTTGTGAGATAAAGGGAAGTTGGACAAATTATTTCTCTGAAGATCAAATATCGATACCGCAAAGCAGCCTCCCATCTTCGAATCACTTTAGGACGATAAAACTGTTTCGAGGTCACATGCCATAATCGCCTCCTGTGGCTGTCACTTTCTGAGAATAACAGCAGAGAGGAGGCGTAAAAAATCTATTAGCAAGTGGAAATCGTCCCTGGTATAGTGAGTCCACTTCTTGAAGCTGAGAAGTTAGAACGTCATTGTCCATAAACCAATCAATCACGGCCCTTATGCCTTCTATGGAGGAGAAAATTGAAAAGTTGATATTCTTTCTATTTAAACACAATACTTGCTAGGGAAACCAGGACTAATAAACCAGCGGAGTTCCTCCGAGGCCCACAATCTGCATAATATCAAGGACAATCGACTAATACCTAAATTGGGTAATATTAGAATGAGGGATACTGATGTAACTGCAAAATGTCACCAGCTGGCTTGAATATATTGATAGAATAATGCGCCCGAAAGTGCAAATAAGATACATAATGAGCTAGAGTTTGATACAGCTTCCTATCTTATTTTCTTGGCAACAATGCGTAGCCCTAGTTCCTTTTCCTATCTTTAACCCCTTATAATACCGTGCATTAATATCTCATAGTACCATATTCTTCTATTTATTGTAATGAGAACTCTGTACCATAAGCAAATCGGAATTTGAGCTATCAAAGTCAGTTAGTGTCAAAGGTATATGTCCCAGAGTGAATAGATAGACCTGTCTGCGGCCATGGTAGTAGTTAGAGCTCAATAGAGTAGTCAATTGATTCCTGAACCTCCTAAATCAAGGAGGTTCAGTCACTTATATATGCGGAACCCCACTAGTCCTATACCATAGGGTAGCTGGTAACTAGTTCCCTGACAGTTAGATGATGGGGAGACGTAAACTCTATAGAGAGTGACGTAGGATGTAAACGCTGTTAAGGTTCTACTCAGAAATGTCATCCGCTAAACATAGCAAAGATGATTAGAGAATAAACTAGAGAGGGTAAATGAAGATAGTTAGGTGACGGGAAAGTTATAGACGCCCTCGTTGGCCGTGCTGACTGCATATATCTTATCGCAATAGAAACCTTTCTGGGTAGCCTCCTTAGTCAAAATCTTAGTAACAAGATCGAATTATGTATTGCATCGAGATACTGATATTACAGTCAAGAAATCTTCTAATGCTAAATCTACGTACAAATTATCAGCGGCTCTGGTAACTCTTACGTAGTGATTTTTGCAAGGCTAGGATTAATGATATGCTGGGTATGTAAATAGGGAACCAGCAATTGAGGGTAATTTTCAAGCCCCTTTGCACATTAGCAGCGACAATCGCTTAATTACAGCGTCGAATATTTCGCCACTAATTGGACTGAAAGGCTAATAAAGTCCTGGCAGCCGATGGTGACAGCGATCATTCTCGATGACGTCTTTTATCACAATATGAATGGATATCTGAGCTCTCAATGAGACTACCCTGCATTAATGCGGACGTCATAGATATTTCGTTGATCGAAAATGAAACGAACACGCAGCTAATGCATGTCCTCTGGAAACGCACGAATCCGGAGGAGTTCACGGATAAGAAGCACACTCATTGACCACATCGAGTTACCTGCCTGTTTTCGTGGGCATAAACGAGCTTGGCACCATTGATACTCCGAAACAGCCCGCATAGACCCCGCGTTACTACCCGCGTGGAGCAAGAAGCGGAAGCGAAATCGTCGGATGCCTGTATGGGTAGATTGATTCGTTGCAGTTATGCGGAATGGCTTGCATTGTGTAGCTGAGTAAGGTGTGACAAGCGAGGGGCTCGCCGGCGTTTAAATTCATGAAATACCAAGTCTGCGGGGAAGCCAGGTCATTTGCCTTTACAACGACAACAAGATACGGTTTTGCTTGACTATTGTCTAATACCTTCTGAGATTGAAACACCTGAGACGATGTCATCGTTTCCGTGGAGCGGGTCAAATCTACCCAAGCAGCTGTTCATTAATAATGAGGTAGGCTGTCAACACAACGTAGAATACTCATTCTAAGCTGACGGGACTCCAGTATGTCGAAGCAAAGAATCCTAAGAAGCTAGAAGTCTATAACCCGAAGGATGGATCGCTCTTGGCCAATGATGTAGCACTAGCTGGCGAGAACGAGGTTGATGCCGCCGTAGCAGCAGCCGAAGCAGCCTATCCAGCATGGAAGAAGACCAGTGCAAGGGAGCGAAGAGATCTCCTTGTGAAACTCGCGGACTTGATTGATGAACACAGCCTCAAGCTTGCAGAGTTAACACGATTGAGCCTGGGCGCACCATTTGCGTCGTTTGGGTCGCGTGAGATCCACGGGACTGGTGAAGCATACCGATACTTTGCCGGCTGGTGTGACAAGTTTGCTGGCGAATCTTATCCCCAAGACGATGGGTTCCTGAAAATCGTACGAAACGAACCATTGGGCGTGACGGCGGGTATCGTCCCAGTAAGTAGATTCCCGAACCTATATTCATGTTTCCGGTTATTTGCGTATACGGCCTTGAGTGGTTTCTTAGTAGCTTCCCTTGTATTCACGGATCTCGCTAAAGACGAAATTTCTGACTCTATGTGTCGTAGTGGAATGGTCCAATGGCTACCGCGGCTCTTAAGTCAGCGCCCGCGCTTGCTACGGGTAACTGTTTCATCCTTAAGCCGTCCGAGAAGACACCCTTCGGCGCACTGGCATTAGGTAGCCTTATCAAGGAGGCAGGCTTTCCGCCAGGTGTATTTCAAGTACTTTCAGGTGATGGATCAACTGGGGCCCTCCTGGCCAGCCACATGAAAGTACGCAAGATAAGTTTTACCGGTTCCACGGCAACGGGCCGCAAGATACAAGAGATGGCAGCGAAGAGTAACCTGAAGCGCATCACGCTCGAGCTTGGTGGTAAGAGTCCTGCTGTAGTATTTGATGATGCAAACCTTGAGAATGCCATCTTCTGGTGTGTCAATGCCATCTGTGGGAATACGGGTCAGATATGCTTCGCGGCGTCGCGAGTTTATGTCCAAGAGGGAATCTACGACAGGTTCTTGGAGGGTTACAAGAAGGCAATGGAGGAACGAGCTAAGACTATCGGCGACCCAGATGTAGATGAAACTTTAATGGGTCCAATTGTAGACAAGCTGCAGTTCGACAGAGTGTCGGGATTTCTAGAAAGAGGGCGAAGTCAAGGCACGTTGTTGATCGGTGGCTCTAGAGTTGGCGATCAGGTAAGCAATAAGTGTGGGACTGTGATTCAATGACATTCTGACTTTTTGCTTGTCATAGGGCTACTTCATCGAACCGACTATTTTTACCGATGTGCCTGAGGATGCCGAGATCTGCAAGCGAGAGATTTTTGGCCCTGTTGCAATCCTCAACAAGTTCAAGACAGAGGAGGAGATCATCGCCAAGGCTAACGATACTAACTATGGACTGATGGCTGGTGTTTTCACGCAAGATATTAACAGGGCGCTACGGCTCTCTTCTGAAATTGATAGTGGCATGGTTGGTGTGAAGTGAGTAATTCTCGGAACTATTTACTTCTTGTTCTGGCGGCTTTTAGGGGCGCGAATTTTCTGTTTAGGATGAGAAAGTGCCCAGAAGCTTTTGAAACCCTCACGGATCACGCTCCAAATGGCTATCACTGACTCCGAGTGTTGCAGTTGCGTCAGCCTTTCATTCCTGACCACACCCTTCGGAGGTACCAAGGAAAGCGGTACGGGACGAGAGAATGCCATCCATGCGCTGCGGATGTACACAGAGCCTAAGACCATTATGGTCAATATGACGTATTAAGGAAACAGAGCGATTCATGGAACTTGGCGGAATTTGAGAACAAGATGACGGTTAGAATATCTTGAGATCCATAGCCGTTGGCTGAGCGTATTAATAAATTAATACGGCATCTCCCGTCGATCATCGTCATGCTTTTATGTTACTATTGCATTTCTTACAGAGCTAATGTCAGTTAGACCGGACGCAGAATAGTTCATTCAGTTGAGAGTCTACACCAAGAGTCACTGTATATACTTAGTGAAGATATATAAGTATCTAGTAAGTGTTCAGTATCTCCATTTATCTATTATTGAGTGATGTGTTGTGTTATAGTATTGTTTAATATAAAAAGGCTGTTTCCGCCGGCCAGTCGCTCTCGGTAGGCGCTCTAAAAGAGTACCTTTTCAAGAGAACAGTAACCAAGTGATTTCTGTCATAGCTACGTATATGAATGTAACCGTTCTATAAGGTAGTTGATATTTTCGACGGAAGAGTAAGAATTCCAGATGCCTGAATTAATTTACAGCATCTGTTGCTTAGTAATGAGACGTCTAAGTGCCTGCAGAATGGTTTCAATTTTGATGGGGAATATTATCGAGTAGAGATTATGGCCGATACCTTATGCCCAATACATTACTAGTCTACCGTGGGACTTTCCTTTTTTCAACTTTAAGACACAACTGGCTCTAGAGCGAAAATGAATCACTGATAGGTCACTACTAGGTAACAGTATACCGGCCAGGACCCTGTGTTATTTATTCCTTGCCCCTCTCAACTAGCTGAGAGGACTCGGATCCAGTTATAACTGGAACTCTTAGTACAATTACCCTAGGGGTAAGCCATGTACCTTCATGTAAACTTAGTGCCTGACAACAACCCTCTTATGAGCTTCGAGTAAGCTTTCCTGATTTTGTTGCTTCGTAGTCTAAAAATCTCCGGCCAAAAGGTAAGCTGTGAATATTTCTAAATTATATGAATAACTTAAACGATTATAAATGTCCATTCGTCTTGTATCGATATAATATAAGTTGCTGATCCTTACAGGGTGTACCTCATCGTCCCTCCAGGCTCGAAACAATTTGGCCACAACGCCCAATCCACACCAATGGTATCCTCACCCAATTGAACTGCGGAATATTCACTACCAGATCCCATGACTTCAGCAGCAGCACTATCCGGACCCGGGTAGACATCTTTTGTAGAATCCTTTGTCGATTCAAGGTAGTGTAAAGTGTTATCAGAGTTGAAGTGAAGTTCGTCTCCGTCACTCACAAGAGTGCTTTCGTCAGTCGCCAAAAAAGGAGAATCACCAGTGGGGTTATTCGCCACTTCTGTCAGATACCTATCTTCGGGGCTAACGGGGAGTAGCATGTTGTATGTCAGACGAGCTGCTTCTACAGCATTCTCTTGACTCATCTCGTATCGGAGGGTTGTCAAAAGTTTCCCAAAAGAGTCGCGCGACCAGCCAGAGATAGGCCATTTCTGCTCTAATGGGCCGTGTTCTTTGGACATCAAAGATTTCCAAGCGTCGTTTACGGATGGTCTAAGGAGCAGGCCTCGAATAACCTTGGAGTGGTCCCATTCTGCTTTCTTGAACCCCTTCTGAAAATGAGTTTCGAGGTGTTTATGTCTGATTTCCCAGCTCTCCAAGAAAGCCACACAAAAGCCGCAGCCCCAGGCTGACTTGGCAAATGGTCCCACAATGCAGCTCGGATCCTTGTTATGAGTACAGTTCCTGCACCCGTGGTCTTCTTTGTGGTGTCGTCTAAACTTGTTACCGGTCGAGAATCTACGGTTGCAACCAACCGAGGGGCAAATCCACTCTTTTTGCGGCTCGTGAAAGCTTGCTTCATGCCGTATCCAAGAACCTTTGCTTTGAAGCGTCTTGTCGCAAAAGGTACATGAATATAAGCCACGGTTCTCCTCGGCCGAGCTCTTTTCGGCCTCTTGTGCCATTGTGAAGGGCAATGATTCGGATTTGACCGCCAATTCTATGTCGGTCAACATCGTCTGCGGTTCTTGACATAGCTTAAGCCATTGGATAACCTGGGCAAGATCGAACCTGCTTAAGTATTCCACATGTGGCCTGGCGTCAGCGGGGATGGGTCTTGTTGTTCGCATGATAGGAGTCGAATGAGGACCAATCACTCTTATTGGTGAGCGTTCCGAGGTGATTTGACAATGAATATTCTGCGGAGTAATATACGTCCCCGAAAAAGTCCGTTTTGTTGGCATATTCAAGACAATAAGAGAACTCGAAGTCTTCGTCCTTTTAACTCTATGTGATATATGAGACGAAAGAAGAAAGCAGTGGTTACGGCATCAAGACAACGAAAGAGCAGACTCAAGTGCCAGGTGACTTGAAAGGTGCGTGGAGTGACGCTGAGCAGCATTCTTAAGATATCCATCAAGTCGACTCATTTTAACGGGAACGGTAAAAGTGATTAAGTGAGTGGTAAGAGTCTTGTGCAAAAACTTTTGAGGCAATGGTATTTTTAAAGTCTGTGCGCAGGCACGCAGCCATTCGGTCGAGCGGGATTGTTCCAGGAGACGTGTTCCCAGGATTTTCCGCGCAGAAGGCATTGCAAAGCCAATCAACGGCCCTATGTGCGGAAATGCCCCGAACGTGGCGCAAGGAGACGTGTAAATTCGTACTGAGCTAGAGTGGCACAGGTAGCCAAATGCGCAGAAAATCGGGCAATGGGAAGGCCCCCCGGTCTTGCTGGGAGGCTTCGCTAACGAAGTAGAATGTATAGTGCGGGGTTTTTAATAAGCATGCGTAGCCAACCGGTTTACAGTACATCTGCAGTCAGACTCAAAAGGCAAATGCTCCCGCTGATGCAATTGGAATCTGAGTAGGCAGCTATGATGACAGATCCATATCACGGGAATCAGCAACGCCGACCCACTGCTCAACACTATTGTTCACGGTCGTTGTGAACATTGGCCAGGTGATTCCTTCGTTTGCCTGCTCCAGCCCGGGGCTGGCGAAATCATAGTCCGATATAAGATCTGAGTAGCCTATCAGTTGTTAGATACCGCTCCCCTGAGAAGTTTAACGATGCGTATAATCTACCTGGAAAGTAGGAGACGGCCGCGGCCGGATGAGAAGCTGGCAGCAAGTCCTCAAAAGCATTGGCTTCGGATCTGACCCTAGAGTCGGCTAAAACATAACGAAGCGCTGCAACAGCTTTCCGAGCCTCTCTTGAACTAGCGCATTGCCGGCTCCAGATGGCCTGTGAAGTTTTCAACACTTGTCTGATTTTTGTCATGTACACTGACTCAAGCTCCCCGTCTCCCGAGTTGTCAAGTTGTTCCTTCTGTTCGTCAGTATAATTTTGAAGACAGACGCATAAGATGCTTGTGGCGAGAAGAAAGTTATTAATGAACGCAGAAGACACTCTCCAGCGGCTTTGATACAATAAGCCATCTGCCTGAGTTTCTTCATCAACGAGACGCTGAAAGTCTAGAGTCTTCATTGCAGCATTGAAGCATGCAGATCGTGAGATGCCATATTGCTGGTGGAGCCGGGATGGCTCTAGGAATTTCCTGTGCAGGATGATCCTCAGCTGCTGGACGATTACTTCTAACCAGATTCTTTGGATGATGGTCTGTGATGAGACGTTAAGAGATGAGGTAAGGCCATCCCACTTTAAGCTAGAAGGAAGCGCATTTCGAGCCTCGGTAATCTGCCTATCAAGCTCTAAAATCTTGGCGTACGAGTGCAGCTGAGGCTCAGTGGCCACGTCAGCAACCTTGGCTCCCACCGAGAGCAGCCGAAGTTTGGCTAGCACGTAGAGTGTGGGTGTTACCTCCGTCTCCGGGCGTGAAGTAGGTAACTCGGGCGTATTCTCGTCGAAGTCCGAATCGTATAGGTTCCGCGGCTCAGCAGTATTGGTCTGGCTTTCTTTGATCAATCTGGGCAACCCCAGCTGTGTCGAGATGCTGAAGTCTATTTGAACTATGATCGCCCACGCACGTCTTCGCATCTCACCGGCGAACGGGGATATATTAGGAAAATGCTTCGCATCGCGATGATAGCCCATGTGTATGGCGATCTGTACTATGTTACCTACTAGGGTCCATATGCCAATCTCCATATCTTTCAGGTGGAAACATTCGACTAGGAAATAAAGAATCAAAGTTTCCAAGACGTAGGCTCCGCCTTTTGGGTATTGACCCAGAATGAGGCACTGTATCACATTTTCTCTGTACCTGTCTACTGTTACTTGGCTTTCGGCGGCCTGCGATGATATTCTCGACTGTCCGAGCGCAGAAGAGGTCTCGGCGAGACACGAAAAAGATTGCTGATGTTGTGTTGACAGACACATCATACTAAACAAAAGACCGAACCACATGATTGGTGCGGCATGTGGTGCTTTCCAAAATTCTTCATACTATCATCCGGTGTCAGCCTTCGTTTAGGGGTGGGAACAGTTCCAATATGGGAGCAAGCTGGCAGCTTCCACTATTAGGTGGCCGGGTAGACGTACTTCTCGGAGGAAGTGGCTGCTGTGCACAACACCTGACCTCAAGTCAGTCAAACTTTAGATCGTGACGTTCTTCGGAGCAAATGGTAAGGTTAGGTAGGGTACCAGGTGCTATGTCGAGGACGTTAAAGTAACGAGAGACTAATCTGTCCACAACGGGCCGAGATGGCAATGATTTGATAATCGAGGCATGGGTCTCGTATATCGGGTGGCGATAGAGTAGCTGAGGCTTGGGGAAGCTTGCTGGTGGCTGGAGTGGATCAGAGTCTCGAGGATAAGTTTCTTCTTCATGTGCGAGGTGATTACGTAAATCGGCGATACTATCGAGGATGGCAGCCCAGTGCGAGCTGTTGACATAGCTGACGACTGTCTGCTGAATCCTAATGCTACCATGATCAGACGGCGTTGGCGAGACGTGACGCTGGGTTTTGGATGTGGCCACAACGACTCGCTCCGGATCTGTCTCTGGTGGCGATGGACCCAATCGAGAGCATCGGTCAAGGGAACTCGGTCCAGTTTGGTGCATGAGGCTCAACACTAAGTTTTCTAGCTGATCAATGCGGTCATACATATTGTCAGCCGTCCCATGAAGTTGGCTTGGCGACGTTGCTTGCGCCGTATTAGTGGTAATTGCGTAAATGCAAGAGGAACCAAGTCCCCTGTTCGAGCAATTGGTGCATGGGTGCAGACGATCGCATCGTACTCTGGGGATTTCAATTAGAACCTAGTAGGTCGATATTGAAGGATGGCTTCGATGGAAAACAGAACCGGTGAGACTAGATAACCACTCACTTTCGTCGCCGACATGCATTGCAGCTAAGCTGGGGCTTGTCCCGACGCCTGGGAGAAGGAGGACGAGTGAGCGCCGCGTTTGCGCTACTACAGCTTGACATGGGTGATTATGGCGAAGGCAACGGCGTTACTCTCGGCCAGATGGGTGATTTGGTTCTCGGGTATTTTCAGATTTTCTATGATGCAACATATTTCGGTATAATAATTCGCTGTCAAAGTCTGTGAAAGTTATACGTTGTGAGAGGAGATAGTAGTTATGGGCTCGGGGAGCTAACGATATGGCCGTTTAAGACCGAATCCACCGTCGGAGCTTCACAGCCTGACATGCATACAGATAATCCCAACAAAAGTCACCAGAAGAACAAGCGATTCTCTCCATGGCAAGCGCTCGTACGAAAGCTGGGAGTCTATAGACGATGACCATCACCTTCAGCATTGCAGCGAAGCATACACCAACCGCAATACTCTTCTCGGGTGCCGCATCCACCATGCCGCCGTGCAGTCCAGGATCGAGTAAACATCGAGTTTACCGGTTACAAATGAAGCTGCTCTCCTGTGTCGCTCGGCGTACTACGCGTTCCTCGCGGTTGCCTATGCGATATATCACATTCGCTATTATGGCTGACGACGAAGAATAGAAGCTGTGCCTGCGTTCGGACGACGTCTGTCACGTTGGCATGCGTAAAGGCTGGTTCTCCGAGTCACTTATACGGTTCATAAATGACGCGTACTACGCGGTTGCCAACATCGGGTCCTAGTTACATGTTGCAGGTATTGACCACAAGCATTACGTCGCCGATAGACTCTACTGCGACGACTAGTCTAAGTAGCTCGTGCGGAGTGATGCAGGGGTTTCAGGGCGCTATTCTATTTAAGGAGGTTCTTTAGGGAACAGATCGACAATTGGGACTCGCCGAAGGCTAAGCTTTCCACGACAAGAACGTTTGTTCTGTGATCGAGTTCATCTCCGTGCAGCAGAAACGATGAAGGTTCGAGGCATAGAGAAATCCGGATTGGATCGGCAGTTTTCGGAGGGTCGGTGAGATGTCCGAGGGAGCAGGGGTAAGAGGTCAGCTTCAATTACCAGTAACTTAACGAGCTGGTGGCTCTTTCTCCACTATGTAGCCCGTACCCATTATCACGGACCTATTGCTATACCTAAGTACTTAGGTAGAAAGAGAATATTGAACGTAGCCACCGTGAGGGTCTTTATATGTAATGTCCCATCGTATATACAGTTTAGCTGGGACAAGAAAACGGATGGGGTTGGCCAAATCACAACACAGCCGTAAACACACCGCACTTAAATCAGAAGAAACACGCGAGAGTAAGTGGTGAAAAGCCCCCGAAAGACCTGCAACGAAAAATTATTATATGACGAATAAGCCGCGGCACCTGTGCTACCTAGATGACTTGTACGGGTAAGTCGGCTCTATCCAGGGTAACTGCGTTTCCGGGTAAGGATCCTACCCCTATTCTCCCATACCCCGCATTAAGCCCAGCACCTTGCGTTAAGCAATAACAAGCACATAATGATTGCACATGTGCGATAACGAAGTGGGAACCTGGCCTGCAGGGTTCCAAGGCGAGCGAGCTTTCTTCTCATCCCAGTCTATCCCGCCGAAGGGAAGGTCCGCGAAAGTGATGGTACCATCGTATGTCATCTAAGACCACGAGGGCACTTTATATCGCTGCGACTTGGGGAATTGTATCGGTTTCATAACTTGCGACCCTAAGGTAACATCATGCTGCCAGAGAAGGTCATGGCCAAAGTATGGAGTGAAAATACCGTATCTACCTTGCGTCTCGAACGCGCGAATGAGTCTTTGTTCTATTCCCGCAATTGCAAGGGGCCTGAGCTTATGAAGACTGATTCTGCCACCCTTCGATGAAAAGGTAGCTGCCCTGGGGAGTTTGGGGTCGTAGAGTAAAGCGGCTAGATTACTAGAACGTGGCGTGTTAGCCGGAATAATTACTAGAGCACTGTTCTCTGTGTAATAGCTGCCAATAAGTTAAACATATAGTCACCTTCTTTCTCATTCGTACAAGCACCTCACAGCGAACACCCTCTCCGCACACCCAGTAGGTCTGGCAAAGTAGAATGCTCGTCTGGCCAGCGCTCTTTCCTGCAACGCCCAGCCTCTTCGGTTCAACGGCCTCTTGATAATGCCTCGCCGAAAACTGTCGATGGACTCGCAAACATAGAATGGAGGCTCCGCAGGTCTCTCAAACTTAACTGCTTTTCTGTTAGGTCTACTCTTGAGAAACCCACCAGACATCCCTCCTGTACTAGTTTCGGCAATTACACCAGAAGAGAAATCTGTCTCCATGTTCTTTGCTTCCTTGTTGAAGTCTCCGTCTTCTCTCTGCACAGTGTAAAGGAAATCAATCGAAAGGTATCGGGCGCCGAGTTTTCGAGTTACTCGGATAGCTTCTTCAATAGTTTTTTCTTGTAATAGATCTGCGCGTAAGCTGTGTCTCGCAGAGCTTTTATTATGTGAAAGGTTTCGACACATATTCATAGGCTATTGCAGTCTATCTACGAAGCGTTATTTGCTATACAGTGTCGCAACAGCAGTCAATAAGCTCTGGGCTAACTAGTTGCTTATAGAAACAGATCCATCCACATCATATTTACACATATATATATATGACTAAGACGAAATGATGTTTGGCGTCTACTATACCTCATTCAAGGTAGAAATTGAGGCCTTATCAGGTTACGACGCCTCCCTCAAACCTTCGGGAGCATATGTGCGTCTGACCTCCCAGATTACTTGGTACCATCATAGATGCGATTGAGGCTTGTCGCCACATTCGGGTTCGCTATCATTGGATCGATATTGTATATTGTCCAGGGTGATTAGAATGATCAAACCTAACGAATAGCAGATATAGGGCTCATCTGCGAACAGGCGATAGTTATCCTAGCGCAGGGCCCCTTAGCGATAGGGTTCCTAGGAGAAAGGAAAGACACTTGAGGCACAAGTGACTCCTTTTTCGGCAGAGACTCGCGCTCCAGAGCGGTACACCTGAGATTTAGGGGCTTGGAGGAAACATACTACCTTGACGACCCGTGAAGTATCTCTAGCTTGTCGTATCACTAACGTCAATAAATTTGAGGTCAATAATAACTCACAATCTCCCACATATACTCCCAGTCAAAAGATATATCCCAGCATCGCAGTCTTGCCTGTTGCCTTCTTTCTATGTAATGCGCTATGAGTCACTTTATTCTATAGTCTATATATCGTAGTACATGAACCTTTAGCCGACATCTATACTTGATACCCGCATAGAGGGACTGTGCATCTGGTAACGCCTTCTGGAACGAACTGAAATGTAGAGAGTAACCAGTTGCAATTTTTGAATTGTTTATTTTGATTGTGCCATTCTTGACCTTATCCAGATAACTATCAGTAAGGGAGTAATTGAGATATATCTAACACTAAAGCGATATATATTGTTATGTGTGTCTTAATTGTTTTAGAGTAGTGCGTGGGTAATATTGGGAAGGAAAACGACGGCGTAGTCAAAAATACACCCTTGAAGATAGCCGTACTAATTGGAAAAGTGTAGACTTTTCGTCCTCAAGAGTTTAATTGGATAATTCTTTAGAGTACAAAGAATCAACAATTCGACAGGTGAACGCTCATTTTTCATTTCTTCGACTTTCCGCTTCTGTGACGGTATTTACGACTCTTTCTAGTCTCCTCCAGGGGGTTGTTGTACCCGTACTCTCCTTCCCAGTCTGCCGGGACACCATCATGTGGAACTATCCAATTTGGTTGGGGAACTTCGGCATATCTTCGTACAACATGATATGCGTATTCTGGTACTAGTCTATACTTTTTAAGATGGGCAGTTAAGAAATGATCTGGCCGTATGTCATGAACGTTCATCCCATCCAAAATATGTGAGCGGATATGCCACATGCGATGTTCGAAGTTTACGCGGCGATCGCCAGTTTCGCCAGTTTCGCGGTAGTCAAAAGTCGCATCATCGCAAAACCAGCAAATGACTTTTTTTGGCAGGTTACCGTTAAGATGTTTTGAAATGATATGCTCAATCCAGTTATCGACATCATCCCAGGCAAATGTCTGCGCACAACCGCCGTATCCAATGAATTCGCACGGTAATGAGCCGATAGTAGGATCCAAACCTAAACCTTCGCTCGGGGCGCTTGTCGATGATGACGCATGAGAAAAAATGGAGGATGTTGATGATAACGAAATGTCAGATCCATTAGTAGGAGTTTTCATCTTCACACCATCTTCTTTGGTAACGATACTAACGGGCTTGCCAATTCTGGTCTCAATGTCGCGGAAGATATCAACTGCTGGGACGATGTATGCAACCTTTGTCCCGGCTACTCCCATGATGACATGGCCGTATAGGCTACCACTTGAACTGTCAAGTACAGGTGATCCACAATCGCCCTCAAAAACTTCACCTTCAAGAATGACCTGAACTGATTGTTCGAATTGACGAGTGCGATGGTCCCTAGAGGCCACCTTGCCCGGGATTAGAAGTCCTTCGATATTTTTGGAATATGTGACAACGATGATACGGCGTTCTTCATGGCCAACTTCAACATAATCTTTAACGAATTTGAAGGGCCAGAAAGTGCGATTGATCGTCGAGTTCAGGTTCTCAACAGAGTCGCGGGAAATTGCAATGATAGCATAATCTATCGAAGCCTGGAATGACTTTCCATGGGGCAGACAGCCGATCGGCAACCTACGACCTAAGGTAGAGGGGTTTTGAAGAAACTTATTGTCTGTTGAAATACGATTTTCGATCCTTTCAAGAGCTAAGATCTTGCCCTTCTCGTGCTGCCTGTTGAATGCTGGATGCGATTCTCGATGTACGTTAGTGTTGTAGCTACGAGTAGTCTCTTCGTTGGTAGAACAATACGACGAGGATAGAATGTCGTCTGGCGTTGCGCTGCCGCGCCTCCCAATCTCCGACTCATAATTAGAGTTACGTTCGTCGTCCTCGCTTTGCCCATCGAAATGACATTCATCTGAATCAATCTGTGGTTCCTCCTCATACCAACTGTCGTTCTTTACCTCGAACAAGTGGCCAGCGGTTAGCTGGTAATAGTTTTCGCCAACCTGAATAACCACCCCAGCGGTTGCGTAATGGTGAGAGTCATGACCGCTAATTGTCGAGGTAGATATACGTCTTCCTATCGACGGTTCGGTCGACGATGCGAAGACGACCGGGCCGGAATTAGAATTATTAGATTCAGTAGAGCTTGGAAGTGTGTCGATGATGAACGGCGAAGAATCATTCGTGGCGAAAGAATTTGTGGATGGATACGGTCCCCGACCGGACTGCGGACGAAATGGTAGATTTGCTATTGTTGATGATAATGATCGTCGAGAGTATATATCAGCAGGGTCATGCTCGCTACTCTCTGCCGGCATGTTTCGTCCTTGGTTGTTGGGAGACAGGCGACGGACGGGGGTTGGGTGCTCCAACGGTAAGGCAGCTCCCCCTAAGCCAATCCCTTTATGCCCGCCTAACAAGCCGCTTTCTCGTATGGTGCCTTCGGCAGCGTCTCGAGATTTGCTATTTGTGCAGCAGACCATGACAATAGGATTTGCGCTTTCGGGTTTTCGTCCGATCATATATAATCTAATAAAGAGGTCGGCATGGCCTAAGTCCACCACTTTAAGAAGGTTTTCAATTTCGGGTTGAATAAATTTCTCGAAAATTTCAAGTGCTGGTCCGCGTGGCCACCATACCATACGATTGCGAACTCTAGAGGATGGGACTTGCCGCCCAATAGATTCTTGGGGGTCAGGCCATGGAGGTAGAAAATTCAGGCGAGGCATGCTGCAAGGCCGTTCGTAATTGGTCTGCCAGAGCCCATATCGTGAGAATCTTCGGCGTGCAAGAATGAGACACAGATACGAAACGAATTAGATTCTACAGAAAAGGGCTGTACAATCAATGAGTGTTAGATATTTAAACGGGACGCGAAAAGGAACGCCTACCCCGCGCTTACGCATTTCTTTTTTTAGTCAATTATCATGCAGCTGCATCCGAATACTTCCAATGAGCGGACGTAGCGCTTCATCTGCATTGTACAGCCACAAGGCTTAGAATTGCACTTTTAGCTTCTCCTTTTAGCTAGGCATCCATAGCCATTGCCCAGAAGTGCCTTGAGAGTTGAAGGTGTGTTTTTCAATGATGGATTATCCCTCTAACTCCACCGTATCCCAGAGACAAACATGCTATCGTTCGTAAAGAATCAGAGTGTTCTTGGAGGCCCGGTGGGGTTTCCTCCAGTCGATCAAGTCATAGATGCCTTCTGGGGTAGACCAAGTCCACAAAAGAGACTCTTCAATGGCCAACAGAATCAAGGTCTCGATATGTCGGCCTACGCAGAATACTTTCAGCGACAGTGGTATGCAATAGCGGCCGATGCGGATGGACATCACATGGCGGCACAGGAAGTCGAGGACATCTTTGAAATAGTTCGATTTCTTACCCAGGGACGCCAGCGAGATGCAATCCTATCACGACTGAAGCAGACCAGCCCCGCAGCCACCGAGAGTGCCTGCGAAAGCTCAGTAGACCTCGCCATTAGACTCTTGTTAATGCTCAAGGTCGGTGTTGTTAGACACCAAGCGAGCCCACGTCACCACCTGAAATGGGAGGAGGGCAGTCTTAAAGACTTCGTACGGCATCGATTCAACAAGTCCCCAGCACTTGACTGTCACCATGTCAGGCTACCGAAGTCTTTCGATGCCTGGAGCATCAGCACCATCGGCGGGCTACAGCTCGAATTCACGGACAACTTAGCAGACCACCTCCTGCTGATTGACGATGATACCACTGTCCTAGTATTTCATCATGCATCATTCCTTGAATGCCAAGTCAAGTTAGTAGTGACTCTGTCAACCACGGATGCCATCGTTCTGACGAGGATAGTACTCTTTATCCGGATGGTCTGATTGATGAAACGCTTCGAACCTTGGCTCTCCTTTTCCCACAGTCTGATTTTAGCTCCTCAGTTCGGAATCGCAGTAACAAAAGAGTATGGTTCCAAAAACTGTGCTCGGCATCTAGCCCATGCCTCGTTGATCCTCAAGTGGCACTCTGCGGCAACCTTCGAGCAGAAGAGCGCCAAATAGAACGATTCGCGTTTTGGAGAGACCGGTTGATCATTCTCAAGCAGATCTATGACGATGCGACGCCGATGACGATAACGCAGTGGTGGCATGACAGGCGCAACGGTGAGCGGTGGTTCACATTTTGGGTGGCCGTCCTCGTTCTGATGATTACGATCACGCTGGGTCTCATCCAGTGTATTGAGAGCGCTTTACAGGTGTACAAGGCATATTACCCAACTGTCATCTGAAAGTAATAGTTACTGTTTTCGCGCATCGTTATTTTCAAGAACCCAGCGTCATGATACGAGATGCAAAGAAGTGGTCGTCATGAAAGATGCACGCGCCCCACTTGCTGCTCGTCTTCTGGGATGAATTTGCGTCTATACTATGTATGTAGTCTCGGTACACCGAATCGTGCATCGAGGCCCATAGATACCCGCCCGTGCCGATGAAACGAATGCATGGGCATTGCAAATTGAGAGCTACGTTCACGAATTTGGATCACACAAACACTGGGTCGCTTGGCTTTGGGGGGTGTCAGATAACTAAGTATCTGTAACTAGGCGGTGTAATATCCGAACCGCAAATATACAAACCTCCATTACACCTCCATTTCAAGGTATAAACGATACAAAGTCAACTTATAACTAATTCGCTTAACGGGATTATCGCTTCGTTATTTTTTCCAAAAAAGTAGAACTATACATGATAGTGATGTACTTGTTTTATTGGTGTTTTCAGCCACTTCAGCCACTTTATGGCTCAGCGTATTCAGTTGCGGTTCGGGTATTTTATTACGCTCGACTAACATGATTCTAGTTTGATCCGAGAGGTGCGAAGACTGCTACCTAGGTACTGTAAGTAGTGGGGTTTTCTCATCGATAACGCCTGGGTACCCGGCGACGTCAACAAGGTTGCGATATGACATTTTCCACTTTGCATGATTTGTGAATCGATCTGTGGATCTCGAGCCATTTCGTCATGATCAGGTAGATCTATCTTGCTGTATCATACGATATCATATACCTAGCTCGACCGTGTCGGAGTGAGTGTCGCAGGCAGTATATCCCAGGGCAAAGTCCCAGGACCGGAGGCTTATCATGTTATAGTCGACTTGGCTGGAGATCCGCCGAGATGGCGACCGGACGACCCGAATCATTAACACTAGACAACATTGGCCTATTCGCTAGTGACTCCTTCCTGCAGTATGGTGCAGCAGAGGCTTCCCACTCAAGTGTCGACTGCCAACCATTGCACGCACAATCCATGCACAATGCTGTATTCTATTATCGTGCTTCAGGTTTCTGCAGTCAAATCCTTATACTATGTACCGTAGCGGAAGGAGCCGATGATAAAGTTTTGAGAATACGAGAAATGCGTGGGGTACGGAGGGCAAATGCGGAGTGCTAAAGACTTTCCGTATATGGCATGTGGTCGTGTAGTCCGGCCAATGAGCGGCTTTTGAGCAACGAAAGGGCAGTAAGTAGCCTGGGAGTAGTGGCAACAGGAGGGGCACAGAACACGAGACATCCCACCTATACAGTACGGAGAACGAGGGGTTTGGCAGAGCGTTGGACTTGTCGTCCTTGATATACATGAAAACTGGAAGCCTGTGTTGAAAGAGGGGAGACTACGAGAGTTAAAGACAAATCATAGAGTACCTTACAGTCTGTAGGTAAATATCAAAATTGAAGTCTGGGGAAATGGTACTATGTAGTTTTCAATATTAGCTAGACTACTCCGTACAGGATGCCCATTCCAGATTCGGATGGCAGGGGACCTGGCCTGGCATATTTAGGCTAGTGTACTTGTAGTGTAGTGTACACTACTTTAGATAGCGGTCTCTCTTGCACAGTGCGGATAGGTCTCGGTCGAGAATCAAACTGTATATACACTTAGTGTACATTCGACCTAGAGGACTAAACCATAGGAGGAGCACGCTGCACCTGAATACTTGATAAAGATCGCAGAGATGATAAAACTAGGTCGGATAGGAACCTGGAACGTATTTTAATGTTAAATGCATATCGGTGATTAGGCCAGCAGGTTTTTGCTGTTTGGGATTCTTTTGTTTGCACCAAGGCCAAGAAAAGCCCCTGTTGTGAATTGAGGTTAGCTTCGGAACTTGGCGATGCAGCACTGAGCACTAGCCAAGCCACTCACTATAATGACTAGCCTAGTTTGTCTAGCACACGCTTGTGTGCAAGGGTTATTGTTCGCTTAGACCGTACAGTGTACAAAACGTTCATGCTGGCATGGGAGCTAGCCCCGGCCTCGAAGGGACCATCCATGCCTGAGCTGGTCTTCTCTATGGCAAGTTGATATCAGTATATTCCCGGAGCCCCTTGATCGTTGACATTTCTTTGACTACCCCAACCTTCTTCTTTCGTTTTCCTGCTAAACCTGACCTGGTGCGCTCGTTATAAACTTCGGGTTGTTGGCATCTCAATTTTCCTTCTGAGACTTTATTTAATAATGCTATCGGTTTTTAATACATCTTCATAATATTCTTTTGGGCAAGCTTACCACCCGCCTTCGTTGCACTCATCTACACAAAACGTTCTGCCAATCCTGAACACAAGCAACAAAATGCCGTCTCTGAATACCGTTCTGGCTACGGCCACCCTTCTACTATCCTCAGTCAAGGCCCAGGAGCAGTACACCATCGACCCTTCGACCGTCTCACTGAGCCTTAGGGGTATGGTGATCTTACTTGCACACAGACGATGAGGCTTGGCCCTAACTTGGCTTTCTAGATAATTGGTGTGAACAAGAGAAGAGCACATGCCCTATCATTTGCCAACAATCTCCACCGGGAGGCTACCAGGTCAACGACTGTGATCCTGTACGCCCGCATCCCACAGGTCCTTGAACTAAGTAGTGAAGGTATGCTAACCCTGGAGATAGATGGCCTTGACGTACGGCTGTATTTGCGAAAATGGCATGTCGCCGAATCTTTCCGAGTACTCGCTCACCCTCCCCTTCTTCATATGCCAGGAATGGGGCAACCAGTGCGTGACAGGCTGCAAAAGCGATAATGCTTGTGCCAGCGATTGCCGCCAGAACCACCCGTGTGGTGCGTTAAACCCCACACGCGCCAACACTACGACGTCTTCATCGACTACCACATCGACGGGGGCGGCTGCGACTACTAGCGCGGGCCAGATCTTCAATGGTCTAGGCGGTGACAGTAGCTCTGACTCGGGCAACTCGGGCGACTCGAACCCCAAGAATGGAGCCTCACCTCTGCTTCAACATGGTAGCCTTGTTGGTGACCTTGCTCTGGCTGCTTGCGTTGGTTTGGGCTCGCTCATTCTATAAAATCTAAATGAGCGGGGTATCTCGTTCGTTCCTGAAAGACGGGCCGAACGATAAAACCCGATTTGCGTCGCATTACGTTTGCTATTGGTTATAGCAAGCTTCATGGCGTCTCAAACAAGATTGATTTTCGAATTCAAGCGACCGGCGTTGGGAACAACTACGAATATTTATTCACAACATAAATATGGCGTTCTACAGATTCTATTGACATGCATGCTACTTTGACAGTGTTCCACCACACTACGGGTTGAACTACGACACCTTAGTCGACAGAAGACGAACTACATCACACATATAATAATTATACCGTAATGCCCCTTCTAAGCAAGGGAAATCCATTCTTTCATATGCCTACTTTGCCTCATTCATATATCTGTGTGTCACCTGTAAATGAATGCATTGCTGTCTTGGCACATTCACGCACCGGGTGTAGATGGAACATATCAGTACTACCTAGTACTGTATGCAGTTTGATCTTTAGCCGGCAAAAGTGAGCTGACCTGTCACATGTCAGTAGTACTGTATTATTCGTTGGTTTGGGGTGTCTGCCATCCGCTGTTGCTGTCCCCATATACGCCGATCAAGTTGACCAGGTGGGTAGACGAAGTATCTTTGAAGGTAGTGTTATGTACCTACGTTTCCAAGAAACTGCCGTGAATGCAATGTCTGTATCAATCCCAGTTCTCACTTTGTCGAAGGTTCTTAAGAAACTTGCACAATTTAGAAGCTGGGGCGAGCGGTGGAGGTGGCCTAGCGCCAAAGCCCACTGAAATACCGGTGGTTACATCTAATAGGCGGTGAACTCTAGGCTAAAACCTTGTACACAGAGGTAGGCTACCTACGGGGCCAGAATCCCGCGGCTCAAATGTTATTGTCAACCTTGCATGTGGTGCCGTCCCCCGGTCTTGCGTATCTAATTGATCGACCAGCTTTCCACCACCAACCAACCACTACCTACCAAACATCAAGCACCAAACACCATTACTATAACTTCTTTCTCGCGAGACCGTGTGCTTGTGTGCACGCTTGTACTTGCCAGGGAACGGTATATACACTTAGATCCTCTTAGTAAAACCTTATCTCATTTAATGGTCTAAAGCTGCCCCACGATGTATTCCCCCTGAATTTAAAAATAAAAAAAGCTTAACACGCCAACCCCGCGATCCGATCTAGCAAAACCTCCAATCATACTGCACTGTGCTTTTTCGTCCAGTAACAACACGTAACAACTCCCGCGGTCGCCCTTCTCGTAGCGTTAAACCGACGCTGGGTCAATAAACTGCGACAGCACATCGAGCAGACACCATCTTCAAAGCCGACAACATGGCCCCAAATAGCAGTGAGAAGCCCAGCACTCGTACCCGATTGCAAAGATCAGAGCACGCACAGCCAAGGGACGCTACGACCAGGACAATGCTAACATCGCTTTTCCTTCCATAGAGACGGCCGTAGCCGAATGTGTGTCCGACGACGCGCTCATCCACCTCCGATCGTACAAGTACTCGGCCGTCGATAAATCCCCTATATCCAACTATATCCTCCGACCTTACGTACGTACCCATCGCCCGTCCGCGCGCAGCCCCTGATGACGGACGAGTGCTGAACAACTGTGGTAGTGGAATGCCTTTGTCGAGCTCCTGCCGCTATGGCTGGCGCCAAACATGGTGACCCTCTTGGGGTTCTGCTTCATCTTGGCCAATGTTGCGCTACTCGTAATAGTAATGCCAGATCTTGTTGGCCCGGTATGGTGACTTCTTCTACAACATACCCTTACCCAGCCGCATGGCTAACAGCTAGGTCTCAAAAATTAGGGCCCGTCATGGCTATATCTAAGCTTCGCTTTCGGTCTATTCATGTATCAGACTATGGATAATGTCGACGGCAAGCAAGCGAGACGGACGGGAACCTCGAGCGGACTGGGCGAGCTGTTCGACCACGGAATCGACTCGCTAAACTGTACTTTGGCCAGCTTGCTGGAGACCGCTGCGATGGCGTTGGGAACTTCGAAATCGGGCGTCTTCACAGCACTGTGCCCCTGCCTCGCCATGTTCTTCTCGACCTGGGAGACCTACCACACACATACGTTATATCTTGGCTATTTCAACGGCCCCACAGAGGGTATATTGATCGCATGCAGCGTCATGGCCATCTCTGGCATCTACGGACCAGGGATTTGGACCGAGCGGATCGTTGATCTCGTCGGCGAGAAGAACCTGCTCGGCTACGATCACCTCGTTGGAGACCACTCAATCCGAGACATCTGGATCCTGGTCATCGTCGGCTCCCTGGTCTTCGGACACATGCCGTTTTGCGTGCTCAACGTCGTCAAGGCACGAAGGCGCAACAAGCTGCCTGTGCTCCCCGTGTTCCTCGAATGGATCCCCATGGCCGTCTACTCACTATCCATTGGCGCGTGGCTGTATTCGCCGCACTCGACCCTCATGCGCGAGAACCACCTCGTCCTCTTCTGCCTGACCATGTCCTTCGTCTTCGGGCGCATGACTACCAAGATGATCCTCGCCCACCTGACCCGCCAGCCCTTCCCCTACTGGACCGTCATGCTGATCCCGCTCGTCGGCGGCGCCGTCCTCGGCAACCTCCCGCGCCTCGGGCTCTCCGCCGTCTCGCCCCGCCACGAGCTCCTCTACCTCTGGGCCTACTTCGTCTTCGCCCTCGTCGTCTACTCCCGGTGGGCCTACCTGGTCACCACCAGCATATGCGCCTTCCTCGACATCAACTGCCTCACGATACCCCGCGCCAAGCAGATCGAGAACGAGCGGACAGCCCTGGAGGCGAAGAGGGCCACGGCGGCGAACGGGAAGAAGATGCAGTAAATACCGGTTCCGATGGTGCTGGTTCCGGGGAAGTCTCCCGCCGTTTTTTTTTCAATCGAGTTTATCTTCACATGACGTACGGCATGAGACATTCCGCCCTACTCACATGATAGAGAGATTCGTTTTACTCTCACCACTCCTTCTTACATGCACAATTTATAATCTTTAATGAACCAACCCAATCGAAGTCATACAGGCGGAGCGTAGATGCCGGATAGACAGACAGACAGACAGACGTGGGCGAACCATACCATACTAGAACGGGGGGTACGGCCATGGGATAGAGATACGGAGGGAAACAGAACAAAGCAAGAGAGAAAAAAGGATGACGGCATGAAACATGGTAGATCGGCTGCTTGGCTGCTTGGTTATGTATTACTTGTTGTACAAGTGAAAGCGAGTGAGGTATATAATTGATAGATAAATAGCGAAAACTCAGAACCAGCGATGAGAAACGTGTTAGACGTCCGTCTTGTCTTGTCTTGTCTTGTCTTTCATCAATTTATCGCTCGATGTTTTGCTGTGGAAACATGGCGTCGCTGTGTCTGTCTGTATGTCTTACTGTGTTGTGTTGTGGGTGTAGGTAGGTAGGTAAGCATGAAAATTGATGGGTGAGAGGAATCAGAAAATGCAGTCAGCAAAGGTGAAAATTCGAGGTGGGAATGTGGAATCAAATGACGAGTTGCCTACCCGACCTAGGAATACGAATAAAATTTACACGGCATAATGAGACATTCGAGGTATTTTGTACTACCGATGATCCAAGCCAAAACTACTTCGATCAAGATAGATACGGTTCAAGACTTTTTGCTTTTGTTCATGGTACAGTATCTCTAGTCTATCTTCACATCGGATGCATTCCCGTAGCTATTTCGGAATGGCCTCGTAGAAAGAATCAACGCAAATCAATCAGCCGATTGCACTCTGTATTTTCCCCTCCTGTCTCACACCTTCGTCTAGCGGGGTGATCAAAAACTGATCTGCAAAAATCCCACTCCGGTTACCTTTCCCGTTATATCGACCAGGGAATTATTACCGCTCCCCGGCGAGTCGGCGGCCCTGCACCTCACCGAGGGCCTTAGCGCCGCTGAGGAACGTGGCGGCGCCGAAGACGCCGATGACGGGGAGGACCTGGAACAAGTTCCAGCTGACGTAATATAAGTAGAAGACGCCCTCGAGGGCGACGAGGGAGCCGAAGAAGACGCCGTGGGCGATGGGGGCGTCGCGGAGGGCACGCTGTATGTGAGAGACGTTGGCGCCCAGGGCGAGCCACTGTGTATCATGTGTCAGTTTGATTCATCGAAGAACGTACTCAACGGAGTAGATAGTCACAGAACGTACACCGACGAACAAGGCAGGCACAGTGGCCAGGACGGCCAGCGCGAAGAAGGCCGAGATGATCTTGGGCGGGTTCTTGGGGTCGTCGCGGAACGTGTGGTGGATCGCCTCACGCTTGCCGTAGCGCAGCGGCTTCTCGTAGATGAGGGGTGTCGCGTTCGGGTCGGTGTCCACCGAGACTGAGAAGACGGGCTTCTTCAGCCCTTGTGAGGATCCGAAGGAGGCCAGCACCACGGATGCCTTGAGAGGGGCGGTCGAGGTCGCAAGTTGGAGGGGGAGGTCGGCGAATTTCTGGAAGAGGGATAACATTAGTAGCTGGCTATTGCAGTTCACTGTAGAGGTAGGTAGATAGACATGGCGCTAAGGATAGGTACGAGGTAGGTGGTGCTGGTGACGTACGATGTCGACAACGGCCTTGCCGTTCTCCTTGACCGTCATGGGGAACGGCGCCTCGAGGCCGGACAGCTCATCCTGCAAAACGACGAAGGCCTGGTGCGGTCGCTTGCCCTTGCCGCCGTCCTTGGCTACCAGCAGGACTTTGATGCTCTCCGTGTTGCTGATGGTGACGGGGTGGGATAGCGGTTTCGTCTCGGAGAACCTATTTTGAATGTGTCAGCCGCAATTGAATATTATTACTCGCGTTGCTTCATTTTCCAGCTGCACTGATCGGATCATAGAAGCCTGTCTAGCCTCTGACTTCTGCAAACGTGGGCAGCGGGGGTGCAGTTTCGGGAGCGAGAGCCACGTACTTCTCTTTGGTACCAACAGCCTTCTTGGCATTCACCTGGACTGTCGCATCGTCGAATCCCCAGGTCGAGGCAGCCTGAGCTGCGCCGGCAGCCAGGAGCACCAGGGGAGTTACGAAGGAGTGGAGGAATCGCATGGCGGTCGTGTGGTTCTGTGATAGAGCTCAGTGCATCGAGGGCTGTCAACTACACAACAAGACGAGGCTAGGTACGATATGCGGTATGCAATTTGGAGATGGTAGTGGCCGTTTCGTCAATTGAACACCTGTTTCCACCCATTCAGCCATTGAAGCTGGCCGCAGTGTGGAGAGCCAAGGTAGGTACCCACATGAGGTACCCGTGGCAGGTCCGTGGCTTGCTTGGCAGTTGCCGCATACAGTATAAATGACTCCATTGAACCCAATATATACTGTAAGTTAACTACCGCCTTGCTCCCCCTTTTTCGTCACCCTGGAGTTGTTACCCTACAGAGTGGAAATATACGTAGCCGTAACTCATCATAACATACATGTTGTAATGAGCTAAGTTTTAATCTGGGCCTCAATAAACCAACCCAACATTTCATGGCAGTTTCAATAATGGGAAGGCGTTAATAAGAGTAAAAATTGGCAACACATGCAAGTAAGCACTATGATACATAGAGTATAAATCTAACATGTTGTGTGACAGGCAAAAAGAAGTAATGTTTACACATGTGTTCATCAAGTATCTTTATCTAGCATACTTACCTATAAGTACGGTTGAGGTTGAATAGATACCAAGGTACAAAGTAGAGCTGCGGCTCGCGATGCGCTGGGGGGAATAAGAGGTCAAAGCCTTCTGGCCAATAGGAGCAGAGATAGGTTCAGAAGGATATAAACCTCGATATGTGCTCACCATTTTAATAAAGACGTTCCCGAACTTGATCTATATGGTCGAGCGGTTAAGTAGCCGGCAGGACAAACCCTTGTGTCAGAGGCAGGGCCATAGGCATTCAAGGGCTTTCCGGTCCAGCAAGTACGGTATATCCTGAAACCTGGATTCTTTTTTGGCAACTTTTTAGGGGGACAGTTCAACTCTTGACAGTGTTGTTGCTTTCGAGTTTTTTTCTTTAAAGAAGAGGGTTCTCTTAATGATAATTTCTTTACCATCTACCCTTCATTATTGTTACTTTTATTTTGTATGCATGTTGGCTGCCCGCGCTTGTGTACTACTAGGCTTGCTGTGTTGATCCTATATAAAGCATCATATGCTTGACAGTCAAGCACAGTGTACTACAAGGTGGTTGCAGCATTCTTCAAGTACGCGTATATAACCATCGAACGATATCGAGACGATGGTACTGCGATATTGTCATGTCAAAAAGGTTGACATTCAGCACAGCGGTTTCTTCAATTGGGGGACTAGCTTGGTTATATGTCATAACTCAGACCTACTCCTGAGTTCCTGCCTCTTCTCCTTATCATGGACCGGGTGGTCCATGAACTCATCAAGCTCTAGCCATTCCGCAGCGAATGCGGTGATGATCTTAGCCCAATCGCCAATGCTCTCCGGATTAAGGTGATCTGCATCATCGTCCATCGTATGCCATGTGGACGGGAATGGTGTCGGGATGACATGTAATATCGGCACGCCACGCGCCATAAACGGGACATGATCATCGGCGATAAAGCCATTATATCTAAACCCATCGGCCGTCTTATTGCCCTCAGGTAAAAACGGGTTCTTCGGCTGCGTGGCCAATAGTCCTAGCTCCCGCATCCGTGTCTCGATCTTCGCCATGCCTTGGTATGCCCAGTGCGTCGTAGGGAAGTACGACGGCACGTGCGGATCCACCGCCCCCAGCAGATCTAGCAGGACGAAGAGATTGATAGCGTCAAGCGGCGTCTGGTACGTCGATTGCATGGGGTACATTTCTGTGTCCCACTTCTCGGCAAGAGATCTATAGCGCGGGTAAGCCCTCATCCTCGCAGCCACGGGATATACATCCTTTCTCGTCGTATTTGCACACATACCTGGCACCGTATAGAGAGTCCGTGTCCGACCACGTCACCCAGGCCTCCTCCCCGTCGAGGAAGATTATCTGGACACCCTTCTCATCATCCTCGAGCCCGAGCCCCGCGTCGCCAGACTCCTCCATAGCCTCCCACTTCTTTGTCAATGCAGCATCGATACCCCGCGCGATCTGCATTAGTATGGCGCACGGTGCCGCGCTGTCGGTCGCGCCAATGAACCCCTCCGGTTTATGCAAAGAGTCGTAATGCGCGACGAGGGCAAGCCGTCCGACGTCCCCATTCCCCTTCGTCCATGGCGGATCACGCGTGAAGACGAGGTTCGTGAAGGGGACGTCTGTTGATCCGGTTGCGGGGGTGCGGGAGGTGGAGTTGTGCCATTCGAGATGCCATTGCGGGAGCTGGCGGGTAAAGAAGTCGACGAGGTGGCGCTGCACGACGACGGATCCAGGCGTCCCCGGAACTCGGGGGATCAGGATCGGGGAGAGCAGGGAGCCGGTGTGTGGATGCAGGGCTTCGGTGTCGCTGGGAACGCTCCGGAGAGCGGTATCAGATAGTTCGGCATAGCCTAGCGACGGCGCGACTAGCAGGGCATGGATCAGTGTCAGGAGGCTGAGAAGCGTTTGCCACGACGGCAGAGCCAACGTCCCGGGACCCATTGCGATGCGCCTTGTGACTAGACATCGTGCCGGCAAATGCTCAGGCTCAGGTTCGTGCGTTCGGACATTGAAATTGGGTTTGGCTGTGGACAACTTGCCAATTGGGAAACCGGGGAAATAGGACATCTTGTGAGTCATGATTGGTCAAGCAAGCCTGCAGGGTGCAGCTTGACGTGCAAAGTGTCCAACCTAGCGTATTACACACATACCTACCATATACAACTAAGACTCTACCTTATTCTATTGCTTCAACAGCAAATAAAACAACCCAATAAAATTGCGAAAATGAATTAAAAGCCATTAGCTTCGAATCAGGTCTTGAAGACTTATTTTATACGCTTTATAATCTTTTTACTCTGTTTGGTTGCTATAGGTATCTGCTGTCGAAATAGTAGTTAGAGCCTTGGTGGTAGATGATATAGTGTATACGTATGTATACCTTAGATAGTGTTTTACGGACCTGACCCCCGATCGGGAAAGTCTTCCGACGATAGGTAATCTTGATCGTATGTATATGTAGAAGCTGATACGCTCGATTTGCTACTTGGCAGGTACGTACTTATCGAAGCGTCTCTCATGCCATCCTTCTACATACGCCATGGCGGCACTCTTATTGGCTGAGAATTCATGCAAGTACCCGATCAATACTACTACTACCCTTGTGCAAGTGCACTTTTTGAGGCGGCGTAAAACATGGACCACCGAGAGCCTCTTGAGTATTTAATTTTTATGCCTTACAATAGTACCTACTCTACTCCCTTTACTCGCGATTCCTAGGCTTAGGACCTGGTACTAGTACTACGGGCTGACTATATATTACGACAGGATTGAAATTCCATGCATCCGACATCACCTGACCCCAGCTCGGATTTCCAAGACCCAGCTGATTAGGACAATACGACCATGTTTGCGATCAGATGTATTGAGTCGGTGGAATACAAATATGAGCCACCCTCCTAGCTATTCACAGACCCATTTCCTTCAATTCGCACTTTCTGTTCATAGCATTCCGAACCTCCCTAGGACCCATCGTCTTATTCCAAACCCCAGTCATATTGATCTTCATGATGTCCAGCCTCCCCATAACTATGCCACCGCAGGCTCTTGAAGGTGCCATTTGTTTCGAGAATACACTTGGCTGTTTCGAGATACAAAGTGGTCCTTCAACTCAAGGAAACAGAAATGAGACGCTTCGCCCACCAAGTCGGTCATTATGTGCCGATATGTCCCTACTCTGGGACGAGGAGCGGCCACTCACCGTCTCCTTCCTTGATTCTTGTAGTGCATCCTCCTTTACCAACGAACAAGTCCAGGGCTTCGTGAAGGATGGTGCTTACGATTGGACACGCGGCACTAGTCTCCGCTTCAGCTTTCTTCATGCAACCGATTCTAATCGTGATCGAGCAAACATTCGAGTCTCGTTCCAAGGAAGTGGAAATTGGTCGGTTCTCGGCACGACATCAGTAGAGTCTGGGAAACCGACGATGAACCTTGGCTTCGAACGCGATGTTAAGAAGGCAGAAATTACACGTGTAGCACTGCACGAGTTTGGACATGCCCTTGGATTTCACCACGAGCATTCCTCCCCTAACTTCCCTCTTCACCTCGATCGCGAAGCCATCATGAAAGATTATGATACTTCTTCAGACAACTGGTTCGATGATAACTTCGCAAAGCTAGCTATGAGCAGTACCATTGAAGCATCATGCTTCGACATTGATTCTGTTATGATGTACACAATCTGGCCTAGCTGGAATAAAGAAGAAGCATGCATCAGGGGCAGTCTGGTCCTCTCGAAGACGGATAGGAAGATGGTGCAGAAGTGGTATCCACCACGCAGCATCCGGCAATCTACGATGCGCGTCGGCTCCTACCGATCCATAAGGAACATGTGGCTCTGGGTGGACAGCAGTCGATTCACACCGTTAACGCAACATGAGGGCCCCAGCATCATCGACAACTTCCGCTGCGATAAACCTGAATGTCAGGAGAGGCAATGTGATACATGCTACCAGCACACCCGTTACCTAGAGAGAAGAGTTGAGAAGTACAAGGAGAGCACTAAGAACCTACCCAAGGCTGGCGGTTCCCTGGATATGATCGGCAAGCTATTGGAGCTGGTACATAAATGAGTGGGATACGAGATAGATTATGGGAACATATTGTAAGTTATAGCAGTGTGGTATTAGACGTGAGTGACGACGTATAATGGCTATGGCAGCAGGTGTTAGGGACTGGAAACAGGCGAGGTTATCGTGCCCATAAAAACCATGATTTATGTATCATTCTTTAAAACGTTATCCTTAGGAAGGCATGAGCGACTTACGAAAACATAAGTATTTATAAGTATTCGATGAGGTATCTGCTACAGGATGTCCCAAACACATAATTAGGGTGAATGCGAGAGAACAAGGGGTGAAAAATCAGATACAAAAAGGCAAAAGGATTGTTAGGGGACGGAGCCCATTTCGAGCCTACTGGACCACAGATTTCGTTATCTTCATACCATTGTACTTTACAAGTCCTTGAATCCCTACATTTTAATACTGATCATATCATGTCAAGGCAACTATCGTTTTGTCACTAATAGCTTGTGCTTTGAGTTTGCTGTCAAACACAAGCTTGTGACGCCTCTTACGTGGTTAACCCTCTTTAGATAGCCAAGAAGCTCACTTGCATTGAGGTAGCGATTTAAAATTTACAACTTGACCCTAAGTACTCAGCGAACCTTACTTGTCAGATGGCAGACTACCGAACAAAGGCATGCGTAGTCAAAATTACATACGACGGGATACAGCTACCACACATGAGATAAGTTGTCGTTAGAACCTATAAGGACGTCTGTTAACTGGCAAATAGATGATCCGGCTTTAATCGTGACGATGCGCCTCCTCGAACTTGTCAGGAACTCTGTGTTTAAGGTAGGCTAAAGACAGTTGCTGTTGTGCTGAAGTTTCTAAGATTATCTTCGTAAGCTAATCTAAGCTATGCATAGAAGTCTCTTTTTCTACATTTTAAGATGCTTGTAGTGGAAGCCTGTGCCTACCGTCATAATTATCATCCTTTCAGTCGCAAATCTGGGTTGTTTTCCAAGTCCCATGTCACAGTTCTTATTGCTGGTAGTTCCAGTATTGAATTATTGTTATTGCACAAGGGAAGAAACCCCTAATCTATATGGTAGGATTTGATCAGCTACTTTTTTTGCTCGGGCCATGGGCTTGTGTCCGGGATCCCCGGCCTCCGGTCTCCGGGGATTATTCCGTGGTGTACCGCGACGAATTTGCTTTCGAACTCGGATGCTCGCCTGCACCAATGATATTGAGCTATTGTTTCTAGAGCTAGTATGCTATAAAAAGAAGATGTAGAGTTAGAATTGTGCGTCTGTCGGTAGGAATCGTAACTAGGCAATAGATGAAAATCTCAAAATACTTCTCCTTGCCACCAAAACAGCTACACCTCTAATACTTTATCTATTGTAGTAAGACTTTAACTAGTGCATACGATTATACAGCGCCTTACAACACGAATCACGCCCCCTTTGTCCTCGCAAGCCTTGAATACCTTTCCACAGCTAGCTTATCAAAAGTCCCAGTCGTCGTATCGATCGCAAGTGTCAGGGGTTTATGTTCCGGAGTGAATAGATAGACCTGTCTGTAGCCAGGGGGTAGTAGTTAGGGCTCAATAAGGTGATCAATTAATTCCTGAACCTTCCAAATCCAGGGGTGTTTAGTTACTTATATATATAGAATCCCACTAGTCCTACCCCATATGGTAGCTGATAACTAGTTCTCTGACAGCAAGATACATGTTCGCCGCAACTACAGTCTCGAGCGTAGTATCTCAGCGCTGTTGAATGTGTAGTGTTGTAAAGAAACTCATAAAGAGACTATTTAGGAGCTTCTTGGACTACGGGTGTTTAGATTGAGTGTCTCGTGACGCAACAAGCTATTGCCCCCCCCCCCCCCCCCCTTCTACGTAGTTACTGCGTACAAATGATACTCTAGTAAAATATAGTAGTACGCACTACCAGATGGCTCTCTAAGGGCTTCTTTATATTATAGAAGGAACCACAGCTAAGACAAGGCTGAATATAGACACACTAATTCAACCTGTGTCGTAAGTCGTAAGTATTATGTATTAAAGGTCAAGCTAAGAAGAAGAAGGATCGCGATCTATGAGGAAACCGGTACACGTAGAGCAGTGCTCATGCCTAATTTTGTGATAGGCTAAGCACAGTTCAATGTATATAATGGGTGATAGGGTAGCATTCATTTGGAGCGTTAAGTTTGAAATAGCAATCTGACTACGTGCATCTCTTGTGGTATATAGATTCGATGATCATTGAATACGTGCCATTAATCTTGATCCTTCCAATGCAATGTATCGTCGCTTCATGATCCCTACACCCAATCTCTTCCACACTATATCATCTTCGATGTAGACGGGCGTAACGATAAGGACGTAATACAGCTTACTCCCTTCGTCTGCTGGCCGTTTACTCACACCAATGACGACACATTTTGAGGCTTGGGGATTGAGGAGACGCTCGTCATCGAGAGTTATGTCTTCGTCCTGGGGATCAATAAGACTCCAAACCGGCGCTTTCAGTTCGCGAGACATATCGGTGTCGAGATCAGATTGGCTGTTCAAGCTTGGTGTGTTCATTTCTTCAAGATCAGCCGTGGCCGGTAACCATGTAATGTCATTCATCCAGTGTACATCACTTCCTGGCGCGTCGATATACTGTATACCGCCTTCATATGCCATCCAGGACCAAGATGGTATAATCTCGCCTGGAAATGATGTGATAGGCTTCAGAGGGGCCCTAGATCTCATCCATAGAAGGCAACGGTGCAGGTATATTTGCAAGACGCCATACCGGCCCGTTCCGCCGAAGGTATGAACTAGTCTGGACTCTAGCCCCTTAATAGCGAATGGCCTATCGCTTGGGACAGTAAGGGCCATGTTAGAATATCGCTCATAAAGACTTTGGATAAGTTTTATCTTCTTCCCTTTCACATAGTCCTCAGCGGAATATGGGAAGTTCGAGTCACCCAAAAAGGACGCTTTTTGACTTCAAGGATTTTAATCGCCGTTAATAGTCGGTCTTGAGTCGGTTTGAAGAGCATGAGGATTGCAGAAGACTTACTTCTTCATCTTGGTCAGTGTCTCGCACCGTACCCCTTTCCCGCATTCCCAATAGGCTTGCGTCTCGGTGAAATGAATGGTTCGCCGAGATAAAGCTCGCTCTTGTAATACCCAGCCCCTTCTGTTAAGCTCACTCTGGTCTACATGACCATGGAAGTCATCGATGGGTTCGCATACGTAGTATAGAGAGTTGTCACTGTCTGTCCCTCTCATCGTGACGTACTGCCTCTCCGGTCGATGCTTGAGGAAGCCATCATCGAAGCCCAGCGCGCATGTGGCAGCAATGGTGCAGTATGCCGAGCTGAAAACCTGTTCCATTAGCTGGGATTCCCTGTTCCAGTCATCTTTATCGTCTTGGATGATGCAGAGGGAGTCAATCCAGAGGTGCAATACGCCCAGACCGCGAGTAACGTGGATTGCATCCTGGAACGTGTTTGGAAGAGCGCTAATCTCGATGATCCTTTCGTCTCGGCCCTCGATGTCCTTTTTCAATGTACAAAATGCCCGTTGTTCGCTTGGTGGCCCCCATCGGTGTGATAGAGCCACATATTTGCCTATTCCCTGGAGAATCCCTGTTTTACTTAAGAGCCGGACACTCTTAGAAGAGTAGGCCACGTCGATAACACGTGTAGGGAAAAACTTGATGTCACGCGGATAACATCCGTGTTTGTTGCAGCTGTTGATCCATTCAGTCATCAAATCGATGTGTATCGCGCTGCCTGGATCGACTAGCTTGGGGCACCCGAGCTGGAGGCTCTGCAGGTATGTCTTACGAGACTCTTTTCATCACTGTTAGTAATAATACTATTCAATCTTTGTGTAAGGCATACATAAAGGACACTTACCTGGCCCGGTGTATAGTGAGGCAACAGGTTGTTCTTGTCCATCCATTTTGAGGTAGGAACTTGCTCGTATAAATCTCAGAGCATGGTCTTCATATCGTACACCAGCCCGTATACACTGGGACATCAATAACCGACAAAGGGCACAGTAGTTCATCTTCTGCTCCAGGCCTATTAATGTGTCAGAGAAACTGCAAGTAGTAGACCAAAGTGGCAGATTGCTGCAACGAGGGCAGAGAGCAGGAACTTGACCACGTGATAGCAACGGGGAGCTCGGGTCAAGATCTGTGAAGACTTGACGTGCGAAATCGTCGTCGGGTATGTATTCCCAATCGTCGTTCAACCACAACAGGTTAGCTCCATTGTTAATCAGGTGGTCCGCGGTTTGCTTACTGCCTACATGGGTGCCAAATCTTGTCAAAGACGTGGCCGTAGAGGTACAATAAATATTTTTCGGCCTTGGGGTAGGAGCTAAACATACCGTCTGCAAATAAAGACAGAAAGATGTTGTCTATTAGTTAAATTCCGAGAGTCGGACTGGAGCTAAGTTTTACTTACAAACTTTTTAAGATAAACAATTATGTCGGCCAATTTTATACTCAAATCAACCTTTGGGTAGAACGACGGGATTTCTTACAGCCTTATTACCGGTTAGTCACGTCTTGCGATACTGTGTCGTCCTTGAATGAGCTTGATTCAACTTACATACTATTGTAACAAAGACGAGAGGGTCTTAGCATCGAAGCACTCGAGGGAAAAACTACCTACCTCCTTTTCCTCAGGATATACCTGGTCAGTAGACTGTGGGTGTGCTGATTGCAATGATGAGAGGACTTACATTCTTCCGAGTTATTTTAGCGAGAGTTAGAGCAAATATGTCGGTAAGGATCAGCGTACCACTAACTTTCGAATACCAGTGCCAATTGCGTGAGCGGCAGAGGAAGGCAATGCCAATTTGTTGTTCAAATGTGGTGGTTCTCCTACGGGCCTTGAGTCATTTATCAATTTGCATCGTTTAGACTCTACGTCACTATTAATGCTGCGCAAGTCATGATGCATCTCTTCAGCTGTTGCCCGAACTGGTTGATTGCTAGTGGCATCCCTTTTAAGGGTGGGTCGCTGAACAAGGACTTGAAAAGAATCTTCTGTGCAATTAATCTGGCGATTAAAGGGTTCTGTAAGCTTAGGAGCGGCCCCGGGAAGTGCAACAATCAGTAGTCGTGTGGCGATCAGGTCAATGAGGCGTCGTAGACCAGTATCCGGGGAACAGCGTGGGTCGTCTCGGATGTGTTCCATCCATTCATTGACTGTGGAGTGGACACAAGCAGGTGGTTCCTGTCCTGGTTGGATATCGTAGAACGTGCCCCGATGACCGAAACCCCCAACTTCCGATTGGAATCGATCTAGCTCTGGTTTCCGCCAGAGCAGCCAGATGATGAACTCCAGGTATGTACACCCAATAGACCAGACATCATATAATCGTGACCTTGGTTCTGTGTTAAGTTCTACCTCCGGTGCTGAATACATAATCGTGTGGTTTTTTGTTGTCGTGACTCCCGATCGAAGCATTGTTGCTTGGTCGTGGACTTTGGCCAGCCCAAGATCGGCTATTACTAGGCGAACTGGATAGTTGTTCGCGCCGGCACTCGTATCTTTGAAACAAAGGATGTTCTGTGACTTTATGTCCCCGTGCCGACATCCGCCTTTTTCGTGTAATTGCTGGATGGCCCCGGCTAGGCCCATGAGCTGAGAGAAAACCCACTTGAGGTAAGCTTCATCCAAATCAGGCGTCTGGCTACTCCAGTATTGCTGAAGATTACCATATTCGGCCCATGGGAAGAGGAAATATCTCCTCTCATTTATTTCACAGTACGCGATGATCTTGATAAAGTGCTCATGGGGAAACTGCCGCATCATTTTGAGGACATCAGCTTCCCTCTTGGCATGGTCCCTGAACTCATTATCAGACCAATGATCATGTTTCTTCAACTCTTTTATTGCAATGATAGGTTGATGATTCTCATTATGCATGACGTCCTAAATATGAGTCAGCGATTGGTATTTGTCTGAACATCTCAGAAGTACTCTCCACATACAATATTAATGTCCAGATGATCGCGGTGTAGTATGCATTTTGTCACCTCGCCGTAACGGCCGCCATCTCTCACGATCTTCTGTAGGAACGGCATGTGGTGTTGTCCAAGAAGCTTGTAGTGAAACCGATCCTTTCGAAAGACCGGCGACAAAAACGGCCACTGGTAATCGTAGAAGCTATTGATGGCGTGCCGTGTCCATTCAGGGCCACTGAAAGTACTTCGGGCTATAGAGGTAAATCTTTTCTTGAACGACGAGAGCTTCTCGCCCGATCGGGCAACTGGAAGCATCTTATCTGTGAATTGTGCTCTATAGAATCCAAATATTAGGCTCTCGTTTTCGTTCCAGACGAGAATGGCAAACACAATTCTCGCTTCAGTGCAAACAAAGCGCACCAGCGCCTCCATGTTAATATCTTTCGACAATGGTTTGCAGGGCTCTAAAGCCATAGTTACGGCTTCCTTGGTCAAGAGCTGGCCCAGGCGCTCTGCTGGTAGAAACCTCGCCGAAGAGTCATTTCGCAATTCCATAGAATCGTCTATGTCTTCATACAAGGACCTAGTCTTAGTCATGTTGCTGCTGTTCAGTCTCGAACCGCTGGTTGGAATTAGCCTGGTGACTACTCCTATATTTCACGCATTTTCAGCGTTCTTTCACGAAAAATGGGTATGATTTGCCAAAAGTGCACCTCGTGTTATGAGTCGCCAGGTCTATCACCAGGCGAGAAGAGGAGAAAAGCCTTTGACTTAGCTTACCAAACGTTGGAGCCAGGATTCAGGAGCGCCTAGAATTGCGATTACAAGTAAGTCATTAGAATGATAGAAACTTGGTTGTTACTTGGTTGTTATTATTTGAAATGGGGCGGGAAGCGTAGAAACTCTACTAGAAAGGACAGTGTCGGCTTAGTACTGAAAGCTATGAGACGATTGGGGACAGTTGTAAGGCAATCCCTATTGCATAGGATTTACGTGCGGCTCTTCTAGAATCGTGTGCCCCGTATCCGATTGCCCGTATCCGATTGCCTTCAGCTGCTTCCGAGGTCGTATTTACCCTCCTCCTCGCCACTCGTGTCCAATTCTAATTGGAAGATTGAATGGCATGCATTGAACACCCGAATAAATCTCTGGGTTGCAGCAGGCAGACCCTAGTCTACTGGATTGTGACCCCCATCACGTTTGTCACTCCGTACATTCACATGTATCAGTACATGGAGTTACAAGTATGGACTTAAAGGCTGCGGAGCCGCATGACCTCAGCACTATGAACGCACTAATAGACATGAGTTTCATTTTATTAATGAGCGAATAAATCATGGGTATTATAAAGACTTTGTGTAAAGAGCTTTATAGTACGTTGTTTATAATAAGTTGTTCAAAATATATAGTTAAAGTTTTCAAGAAAAAAATCAAAGTATCCATGAAGTGTATTTAGTATTGGCCGCTGTTTTTCTGATTTAACACCTCTCATCTCCCCTATACACTTGACATTGTAAGAGTCAACAATCCTAGGTATCTCGATACTGCTACGATGGATTTAGGTTAAGGATCTCAAGGATAGGAAAGGCCAAGTCGCTATCAAGGAGATACGAACTGAAGCGAGCTTTCGACTCGAACAAAAAAATCTAGCAGCAATCCAGGGCCTTGATAATCCACACCTCATCAAGCATATAGCTACCTGCCAAAGGGACATACTCTACCATGTCCTGTTCTCATTAGCAGATGGTGGCAGCGTTCTAAGCTACTGGGGAAAATAGAAAAAAGACCGACGTAGCGGCGAACTCATCTTGTGGGCTCTCAAGCAAATGCTAGGCCTTGCCGACGCTACGCGTGCCCTCCACTATGACCTCGAAGGTCCAATCCACCGTAGCCACGGTGATTCCAAGCCCGCCATTATCCTCCACTTCGAGAAAGATGGAAGTAGTTCTTTCGTAATTGCCGACCTCGGAGTATCAAGCATTCACGATCAACCAATAACCAACCAACGCATCGGGGAAACAATGACAAGAGCCACAACTCGTTCTTACGAAGCTCCTGAAGCTTTTGATGATGAGAGCAAGAGCCGGCCAAGATCACGCACGTACGAAATTTGGTCTTTGGGCTGTGTGTTCTTAGAATTCATTATTTGGCTTCTATACGACTTCGATGTCGTTAAGAGTTTTGAACACAACAGGCTGGATCCTCATAAGAACCCCCACGCTAGTTTTTACGAGCTTCGTGACGGCACAGCAGTGGCTTCTGAAGCAGTCGCAAAGGCTATTGATGCTTTGAACGATGATTCAAGATTACGAGATGGTAGTGTATTGAGACCTCTTGTTTATCTCATTGCGGACAAGCTTCTTGTTATCCATGTCGAAGATCGTTTCGATGCCAAGAAACTCCTGAGTGAGCTTCAAGAGATTGTTCAGCGCGCGGAGCAAACTCTCCCAAATTTGCTAAGAGAAGCTGATCCGCCTTCATCCGTACCCATGATCTTCAGCAAAGGTGGGAATCGGAATGCTTGAATGGCGGTAATATTGGCTTTCTGCCTGGATCATTTCCATTTTCTTTATTCTTTTTGCAAAGTCGAGATTCGAATCAGGTGGCATGTCTCTACCAATCCTTCCACCACATAGTTCGGTGCAGCTTGAGGCCTCGCCCCTATGTTAGCTGATTATTGATGTTAAAGCTTAACTGTAGGTGTGGAGGTATTTCGGAAGTTGTGTTATTAGTTTTGCTCGGTCATTTTGGCTAGCTCAAATTTGAAGTTTCTATTGTAATCTTTCGAACCCGACGTTCGCTGCTAAAATGGCCACATCGACTATTGTCACAAACGCCGTCGAGGCGGTGACGACAACGCTGATGATAACGATTGTGTATGATGTAATGGTCTAGATCACGGCCACGGTATAACAAAGCCTTAGTGATGGTATAAATGGTGGGAGTGTAAATTCTAGTAGTAGGCTCTATTCAACTACGAAGGCGATGTTCGTGAGAGCTCTGATTTATAATACAGCGATCAATTCTACTAGAATCACTACGAATTATGGTGCTTTAGATAAGGTACCTCTGACAAAATGGGGTCTAGTAGTAGCAAGTGAATGTTGAGTAATTGATACATGAGAGCCTAGCTGCCCATGGTCAGCGGTTTGATAGCCCCAGCCAACTTCCCAGAGTCCGAATACACGACCTCCCATTCTTCTTGTAGGCCGCATGGAACGAAGATATCGGACCGTTTTTCACCTCGTCAATTACGCCCGTTTACGCCCGTCAACGATATCGAGGGTCTGCACACCGCTCTGTCGCCAGCCACAGGCTCCTTGAACATGTAGCCGTTTTTGTCGCATGCGTTTTGAATAAGAAATTTGATATCCTCTGATATTTTCTTTGGCTCTGCGCGATTTTTGGATTCGATTTGAAGAAGCTTGTCCTTCACTATGCACAGGAGATCTCCAATTGCGGTCTCGCTCTTTTTGCAGCGAGGATCGTCTCTCTGCATGGAGTCTATCTGTGCGTTGACGGCGCCATGAACTACAACAGTTTGCTCGTGTATCTCATAGAACCAGCATTTATAATCACTCGCACGGGTTTCTCTTGCTGTTTGGAACTTTTTTATCTCATCTGCGCCATAGAGAAGCCAGATGATGAACTCCAACATGATGCAGCCAAGGGACCACGAGTCGAATTTTCGGGACAAAGGCTTTCCATCTTCAACCACTTGATCAGGTGCCTCGTAATCCTGTGTGAAGTGAGCTGTGGATGTTCTGCCCACTCTCGCATTGGTGATTTTCATATGTATCTTAGCCAAACCGACGTCCGAGATAACGAGGCGGCCTGAAGATCCATCTTCGATGAAATGGAGAATATTCTCCGGCTTTAGATCGCCGTGTCGGCAGTTCATCTCATATAGTTCCGAGAGCGCCTCTACTATCCCTTGTATTTGTTCAAGCACCCAGGTGTACATGTCGGAATCACGGCGTTTCTCAGTGCTCTAGAAGTCTTTGAGATTCCCACCGCTGGCCTAGGGAAATAAGATGTAGCAACGATCTCCCTAGGCTATAGTAGAGATATACTTGATTAAGTGTTCGCTCTTAACCTTCTGAAGCTGCCTTAGGATTTTCCTTTCCTTGTCGAAACATTCACGTTTGACGAATCGCTTGATGGCAACTACTTCGCCTAACTTTAACTGTTAGCTAAGATAGGAATTTCTTCGATTCAGAGTCATCTTACTTGGGGCTGCCAATGAGATTGATCAAGTCTGGCTTTGTAAACTTCGCTGAACCCTGCACTTGTAATTGACTTTATTTCCTGTAGTGGCAAGGAAATCTTGAGGTTTCTATCTTCAGACTGGATGTCTTGACCGTGGTGAAAGGAGGGCGATAGAAATACGGATTGATAGTCTAAAAAATGATTAATGCCTGGAGCTTTGATCAAATCCGAGAAAGAATCAAAGGTTGTGCCAAATTCTATGCTTTTCAGTCTGCCATCACAACACTCTAGCGGAAGCTTAGCGTCACAAAGCTTGTCTTGGAGCAAGGCATGCAAGACATCAAATCTCATTTTAGTCCCACCGAGCACAAGGATTCCGAGAACTTTCCTGATTTGTGGTATATTTTCGGCGGTTAAATGAAGCAAATCATCTTCATTGTGCGGCTCGGACTGACTATGCAACGTTGACTGATTATGCAACTCTGCAGTCACATTCGTTTCATTAATGAGTTCATCCAGTCTCTCGTTCGGTATAAATCTCTCATCGTACCCACGAACTATGGAATACTTGACTATAGAGTGGTAGAGAAGGCTGTACAGGCTCGTTGTGGCGTGGGGGTTATGGTGGTTAAGTGCCATTGACTGGAACTTAATTGTTTCGTATGCTTATCGGTCAAATGGAGTGGAAATGTTGATTTGTGAGAATACAGAAAGTAAAACGATATTCGAGGTACATGGAACGACTGAAATATAACGTGGAAGTGAGCTGCCTAAAAAGAAAAGGCGTTTCCCTGTCAGGGTAGATCCCAACCACACCAAATGAGACTTGGAGCTAACATATTAGTCACCTGGGTCATTCCACGTTGAAATCTTGAACACAACGACGATGGTAATTGTCAGGCGCTGCATTTGTAGCCAGGTTCTTTGTCGTTGTCGTTGTCGTTGAAAGAAAACTCCCTCCATATTCTAGAGTCTTTATCAAGCCTTGTTGTCTTACACAAACATACCCCATATCTAACAGAGTTACTGGATAAACTAGCAGTCGTGAGCGAGCATATACAATAAATCACGGCCGTAATAGGAGTGTCCTTTACTACTCAGGTCTGGAGTTAGCCTCACCGCCTTCATCATTGTCTGGAGTGCTTCTTCAGTCATGTGCGTTTACTATATCTACTCGACATGGTATGCTTCTGCTTCGTGCCAAAATTCTCGACTTGCGTAGTTATTTAGACGTAGTCATAGTAAGCTGAGACGCAGATGACCTATCCCACAGAGCATTGTTGGAGTCCAAGGGCTACTAGGAGCGAAGGGGATGCATGAGGGCGAGCCTAGGACTTGCTACAGGACGAATGGGTGGCCAGAGATTTCTCTTCGGCGACTCCCTTCCATTCATGCATAGTGGCTTAGACAAACTTGCTATTTTGACCGACCTTAAATTCATTGGTCACGAAAACGTATATCCTAGGCAGAGGGAACAATCAGTAACATCCGGTGATTATAGATTGGGTATAGACAGCGACTTAGACAAGGGTCTTTCTGCGTAACTGAAAGCTTTGCGTAGCAGGTGGCTCACTGTAAGTTAGGCTATACGAGCTTCACCTATGGAAAAGCACAAACCCAATGTTGATCCCACGAAAACAAGAATGATCGCCCTCGGTGAATCGCATTTAGACTGACTCACGATAACTAGACCACCTATAATGTAATAGTCCTTTTTACCTG